>JAUEKW010000043.1:1032946-1047960 GCA_032274785.1 Ajuga reptans
CCGTCTAACTCAATCCGGATGTGTGGACGGCCCCATCTCACATCCGATGGGGAAGTCCTAGAACAAACATAGCCTTAGGGAAAAACATTATAGTTGCAAAACCAAGCTCAACAACAAATTCAATTTCTTATAGGTTGAACTTTTTTAAAAAAAGAAAGAAAAATAATTTTTTTAAATGCAAATAACTTTTTCATTTCCAATTTGATTTTTACGAGTAATATATCAAATTAAGTATATTTTCACGGTCTTTAGCTTAACAACCATATTGCATATATCAAAATAAAATATTAGTTTAAAATAAACAATTGTTTGTTGGATGATTATTTTTGCTAGATATGAATAATTACTATAGGTTAAACTTTTTGTATTTGGTTTTTGTTGCAAAAAAAATTAACTAAATAATTATTACTTCTGCATTTATTATGTATTAGATATAGAATTTAGACTACTAACAAGAAATAATTCAATAGTTTTTTTGTTAAATATAAGGTACATTTTTATATTCACGATAAGAGAGACGAATTGATGGTAATTAATTTCAAACGAGTGGCCTAAATTTTCTTAGGATGAAACCAACTGAGATTCACTTAATTCTATCTTTATATTAGTAAACTGGAAATGGAGATGCGGATAACAAGACATTTCATTTCAATGATAAATTAGAATGATAGACGAAACTTAATTAATAACCTTAGAGAAGGTCTCTTTCTGACAAATGGGGACTGCTCATTCCATTGCAAACGAATGCATGCATCATCATAAAATGATTTAAAATTTATGAATTATTGACAATCAAATATGCCATCTTCAATTCAAATCTGCTTTCATAATATCTGTCTAACAGAAATCCTCTTCGCACCACTGTGGAAAAGCTAAAGGGCCTTTAACTTGAGAAGCACATTATATCAATCAATAGTAATCATATAGAAACACGAAGATAAGACATAAGGGGGTTACAAATGCCAAGTCATCACTTAGAAACTAGATCAAATCTCTATTAGGCGGCACTCTTAGCATGTAAAGGCTTACGGTAATACTGCAGTAGGAGGGACGAAAGAACGACGCTTATGGACGAAGCAGCCATGCAAGCACCGGCGAGCCAAGGGGGCAGACGTATTCCTGTGAACGGATACAGAACACCGGCAGCAACTGGCATCCCAAGGACGTTATATCCGAGTGCCCAGACATAATTGATACGGATTCTGGACATTGTCTTACGAGAGAGATCTATGGCAGTAACAACATCCTCCAAGTTGCTCTTCATTAGGACAACATCAGCAGCTTCTATAGCCACATCAGTTCCGGCCCCAATTGCCATGCCAACATCAGCTGCCACCAAGGCTGGTGAGTCGTTGATCCCGTCTCCTACCATCGCCACACTTGTACCTTGCAACTATATATACCAAGGATAGTTAAACTCGAGAACCATTATCAGATAAGGGATTACCATGGCAATTGACATGAAAATGCAAGAAAACTGCTTTCACAAGAGTAAATTTGGTCGAGTTGTCACTTCCAAACATGCCCACAGGATTGCAATATCGTTAAGGGGGTGCGTGAATTCGTAGACATAAAGAATATGTATATACATATACGATAATTTAAGTTATAGGCTAGTCAACTTATGTAACATTAAAATGTCCAAATAAAGATAAAACTGCAATCAAGCTACAAGTCAAACCAATCAACATAAAGAACCAAATGACGTCACATAAAAAGTATAGCTAAAACTCTAGAAAAGGTATAAGGTGTCAGTTTTTCTTAAAGAAGTATGAAGTGACAACTCTACGATCCATACCCATACCCATACCAGTATCATACCCGAGGGACATGGGTACTCCATTTCTGATGTGTCCAAGATCATAGGCTCAGATGACAATTTGCACACATAATGCATTCACATAATGAACACAGTCCGGCCAAAAATAAATAAATAATAATAACTAAACTTACTTAGCAACACAGGAATTAATATTAGCTAACTGGTGAAGGTGCCTAAACCCGTTTACCTGCAACTCTTTTATCTTGTCAGCTTTCCCAAGTGGATCTGTCTCAGCAAACACCTTCTTTATACCCACCTGACTGGCTATTGAAGTAGCAGTGGCCCAGTTATCACCTGTAACCATAACACATGAGATGTTCATAGAGTGCAAATAAGATACAACAGCAGCAGCTTCCGGCTTCACTGGATCAGTTACAGCAAATGCTCCTGAAACTTTTCCTTCAACAGCAACAAGCACACAAGTACGAGCCAAATGCTCATTTTCTGTGACGTATCTATCTACTTCACTGCCAACTGGGACATTAGAAATTTGCATAAGCCTCTTGTTTCCAACCAGAATTGCTTTTTCTCCAATTCTTCCACTCACTCCAGTCCCAGGATGCACCTTGAAATCCTTCACCTCGATAAATTGATCATTCTGGGGTGTGTGCTTCTGACGCAACATTTTAGTATACTCCGCAACAGCTTTTGCTATTGGGTGCTGACTGTTTACCTGGCAGCATATAGTAAGAATATAGGTCAGGAGTTATCCACGCCTAAACTCTGTGAATTACACATTCAACTGTAAGTAGATGTGAAGATCATAATATAATCAATATTCTTTAGTTTCGTATTATCCAAAGTACTTCTCTAATGGCAATTAGCAATTTTAAGTCTTGCAAAGATCATAACTTTTTCGTGCTTATTCTTGTTTAGAGAACAAATTCATTATCTTTCATATTCAGAAAATACCATTCTAAAGCAAAACTAGGAACATAAAACTCACTTCTGCAGCAATAGTCATGTCACAAAAATCTTCCATAGCAATTGCAGAAAAGAGCTCAAAACTAACTACAGCTGGTTTTCCAACTGTAAGCGTTCCAGTTTTATCAAAAACAATAGTTTTGACCTGCAAAACCAAAGTGTTAACTTCTTTCTATAAAATGATGGATACATTGCATAAATAGTGCTGAATAAACAAATATAGTACCCAATGAAACAAGATAGACATATTCTGGTGCTAAAAGTGAGATGAGTATCCTCTAATTAAAATTGGCACCACGAAGTACAGATGGAAAAAGGCTGTACCCTATGGTTATGACACTGATATGATTACAAGAACATGGAACAGGCTGGTTCAACCATATTCAGTGTGTTTCACAGGAAACAAGAAGTAGTTTTCCAATTCAAATCAGAAGCAGCAACTGTGCAAAATGTGATGGGAAACTTTTCACGTAAACTCCTAACTTGTTTTTCTATCCAATTCAAAAAGGATTACATGCAGCACATGAAAGAATATCCCACAACGTTGACAAAAAGTATAGATTAGATAGACTA
This sequence comes from Ajuga reptans, assembly GCA_032274785.1. Taxonomy (NCBI): domain Eukaryota; kingdom Viridiplantae; phylum Streptophyta; class Magnoliopsida; order Lamiales; family Lamiaceae; genus Ajuga; species Ajuga reptans. Next base: position 1,036,266 of record JAUEKW010000043.1, read on the forward strand.
TCTTGTCCATGAATTTGTAGAGAACCTGCCTTATGCGCTTTTTCAAGGGCATTTCCTCCTTTAATTAGCACACCTAGAGAAGCACCCTTTCCTGTGGCAACCATCACTGCTGTAGGAGTCGCTAATCCCAGGGCACAGGGGCAGGCTACAACCAACACTGAAATACCAAACTGTAAAGCAAACTCAAAAGCATCCATAGAAGTGGGTATCCAGGTTCTAGGGTATATCCCAGCTTCTCCGGGGATAAACCATCCCAGGAATGTTACAAAAGCAACTAGGACGACCTAATGAAGAGAAATAAAAGTGTTACTTTGTATTGAAAATGACAACTTAAAGTCAAAATTGAAATAACAACTTAAGGAGCTATCACGCCTGCATAACTATGTATTGATTCACATTAAAACAAAAGCGACCTAATAACATATTATTTGCTGCTACAAATTTGTATTCATTATTTGCACAAATTTCATAACTGGGGTATGTAACTTCCCATATCAAAATAAAAATAACACTAGTTAAATGTTACCCAGTGATCAGAAGGCAGAATGTATCAATTCTCCTTATAAGTAGTAATTGCATAGCCAATCTTTGTGCACTATACAATTCACATTCTAGTAATTTCGCAGTTCATTTCTTTTATTTCCTCACAAAACCTTACAAGAATCGACACAAAGATCTCAACATTAATTGAAAGGTTATTTTAGCAGTGTGGCTTAGACTGGTTTTGCAAATAAATCAGCTCTACTCTTAGTTATTAACGGAGCATCAAGGCCCAACAGGTTCTTGAAGCCTAGCCAGCAGGTGCAAGTCGTAGGTGCACATCTTTTCAAAGTCATGAATAAAGAAATCAAAAGAGAACATATATTGCAAGGTAGTTAATAAGGCTCATAAAAACGTGCATAAATATTTCAAAATCTAAGATAAAATGCATCTAAAAAGGACAAACATAAAGGTTAGTACATTTATGGTTCCATCGGGAATTAAAAAGAAACATGTTCTAGAGACAAAAAAGTCATAACTACAAACACATATGTCGTACTAAAAATTATACTTCCTAAAACATGTTTCATTAGTTCAATACTCATTACCATTAAGCTCAACATAGTTAACTAATCATTCTTATCCTCTTCACCCAGTTGCTCAATGGTTGGTGTAAAGTTAATTTGTTTTTTTTTTCTCTTCCTTTTTTTCTTAAATCGCACACACTTTTCTAGTTTCTGTAACAAATATAGCTAGTATTTAAGATGCTCAACATATATTTATCAGCCCAACTAAAACTGCAAGTATAAAATAAAACCAATAGGTGCCTCTTTTGTGCACCTTGTGCATCTTCTAGGGAACAGCTTATTGAATGAGTCCACCTCCAAGGCCCTAGGGTGATGAGGCTGGTTGCTCATGTGCGCTGCTCCTCAGGCGCACCTTTAACAACTATGGTCTAACCAAGTGTTATCATTGTTGAACTTATATTTTGTCCAAATCAAAACCAAATGCATTTGCACCATGTTTTGCAATTTGCTTGAGTGTATCGGTTTATTTCTTAATAGTAAGTTTTACTTTTCAAATACTAAATTTGATCATTAAAATTTAAATCAAGTTCAAAACAACAATCTCTATCAACTGTTATATATGTGTCACAAAATGAAACTTGAATTTTCTATTTAAAGTTGACACTATAAGGCTAATTATGTTGTTCTCAAAATAACTGTTAAGGTGCGATCAATTAGCCACAAGAAATCCTTTGTCAGAGAAAAATCCTTGAAATTGTCTTCAGTTTTAATTTGATTTTTTCCTTGAAAATAACGCATATTCAGTATAATTTATTTGGAAACAATGTGCTAGGGACACTTTTCTAGTTTTCTTCAAGAGAATCTCTCTCATTATTGTTCTTGTTGTTTGTTGTACTTTTTTCTCAAAAGGAAGCTGTTGACAAATGAAAAGAAGGGGTGAAGACTAAAGGGGATTTGAACCGTTCACATCCTCTCAATAAGAGGGAGGTAAGCATCAACTCTCCTAACGAGATTGTAAATCTGGCTATGAACTGCTACATATATTTACATATATTTTATATATGTACAGGGAACCCAAGATCTGGGTTTTTATGGAGTTGTTTGTTGTTATAACACAAATACTAATACTTTGCATCAAAGTTGAGAAACAAGCAGGCTGGGGGAAGGTGTGAAGAAGACTGGTTTGGGGTGGTGGGAGATGGACGCTGTGACAAGGCAGGGGTGTGGTTGGAATGGTTTTTGATGTGTGGTTTAGAAGATAGATTTGGAAACTATACTTAGCAAGTTTATTCATTACCCCAGCTCAAACACTCCCAGAAACACACACATGACATCATTATACTTTTTCGTGAAGGCAAAAATCACTTGAACACTATTCAAACATTTAAATTGTTTTACTTCCCAGAAATGAAGTAGCCAGCCACCCAAAGCATAAGAAAAATAATTGGATAATTGATTTCACCAGATATTCCAATATTATACATTATACATTCAAATCTTAGTAGATATTAATCATATTCAATGGTCTTCTTAAATGTTTGAATTATCTATACTCTAGCTTATGAAATCAAATTAAGAGAAATTAATATTCTCCAAATAGTATCCTACCCAAATGTTTAGACTTTGAGCTAGTTTTCTATCAAAATTGAAAAAGTTACATGCAGTTAATGCCATTTCTCAGTAAAATATGAAAATATATAACACAGGACTTGTAATTCGTATACCGCGAGCAAACTCTATATTAGCAGAGCAGATTCTAAGGCCTAAGCTTCAAAACAGCAAACAAATTAAACAAAAATTCTAAAGGAACAAAGGATAGAAACTCACAGTAGGAACAAAAAACTTAGATATCTGATCAGCCAATTTCTGAACAGGTGCTTTGGCGAGTTGAGCAGCTTCAACCAGCTCAACAATTTGTGAAAGTGCTGTTTCTGAACCAACATGAGTAGCCTTGACACGTATACACCCATTCTCATTAACTGTCCCGCCAATCACCTGGTGACAGCACACTTATGTTTTAAGACAATGGCCACAAATTTAATGGACAGATTATTTAAGAAATCATACCTTATCACCAGGCTTTTTAAAAACTGGCAAAGCTTCACCTGTGATCATGCTTTCATTCACGTGACATTCACCATCAATAACAAGTCCATCAACAGGAACTTTTTCCCCAGGGAGAATTTTTAGTACGTCATTCTTTTCTATCAGTTGTGAATCAATTTCAGTTTCAGAGATGACATTTCCTTCAGCATCTAAAGTTAAAAGGCAAGCTGTTTCAGGTGCTAGTTCTGTCAATTTTGCTAAAGCATCTGATGTCCTCCCCTTTGCCAGAACCTCCAGGTATTTCCCCAAAAGAATGAAAGATATCAACATGGAACTTGTCTCAAAGAAGTCTTGCCCCTCAAAGGAATCTGAAGTCAATGCTTTTATCATTACATATAAAGAATAAAAGTAAGCAGCATTGGTACCCAAGGCAACCAGAACATCCATATTTGCAGTTTTTCGTCTCAGGGCATGATATGATCCTGCATAAAACCTGATAAGATGATTACAACCCACATATCATTTGATTTCTAAAAAACCACCTATCAACAATCATAATAACTAGAGAACTTTAGGAGATTATCTTAAGTTCTTAACCAAATAAAAACCGACATTTGATACCTTTTGCCAATGATAAACTGAACAGGTGTGCAAAGGATCCATCTTAAGAGCATCCCAATGTTAAGCATATTGATAATGTTGTAGTCCAGCCAATTTCCATAAGGAGGAAGCATGGGGAGTACCATAGAGAAAACAAGTATGGGCACTGAGAATAGGCAACTCCACAAGAACTGATTCCTATACATTAGTGTTTCATACTGCCTTTCTGTTTCTCCTCCTCTTGGAGGAGTGTACAAAGTTGCTTGGTAAGTATTGAGTCCAATGCCAGCTTCTTGAATGCACTGTATTAGAGATCTGGGACCTACAATGTCTGGCTCAAAACTTATGATCACTTTCTCCTCCTCCACTTCCATCTCAACATGATTTACACCTTCCAATGTTTGAAGTGCATTTTGAATTATTGCAAAATCCTCTGGGGAAGTAATTCCTCCGAGTTTCAGATATACTTTATTCAAGTCATTGCCAGAGCTTATGAGATCAACTCCAAAGCCAGCATCTTCTTCTACTGCTTCAATGATACGGTTAGCATTTGTCAAATTTGGATCAAAATGGACTTTAGCTTCTCCAAGAGCTAAACCAACCACAGCTTTTTTCACTCCATTCACCATCAGCAAAGCACGTTCTACTGACTCCGAACAGCTTGTGCATGCCATTCCTTTAATCCTAAGCCTGCACATCATAATGTCATGTTCGGGAAACTCAGCTACTTCAAAACCTGCATCTTCCACAGCTTCTTTTATCATTTTTGCCTGAAATAGAGAAAATAGGATACGCGAAGGAATCAGTACTCATATTGAGAAACTTCACATAAAATTTGTGAGAATTCAAGTCTTCCACGCATTGTAGCTTTCAAAGTGTGAGAGTGAGATAATAATATGCAATTTATGATGAAAAGCATCATTCTCTTCACATCAATCAGTTATTTATCGTTTTCTACTGCAGTTCTCTCTTTCTTTGAGTGGGTCACAATTGACCAGAACAAGAGACTGCAACATGTCCAAAAATATTATCCAAGGAATTAGCTGTCCACTTTTTCTAAACATATTCTTTCTTTACTTAAATCCAGAGAGGTGTATTCCTCAATATTCAGATACCCTTTGCACCACCCCGGCCAAAGGAACAAAGCACTGTGTTGGGGAAAACTGGAACTAAGGTACATATGAAAAGCAAATTATGCACCAAACTATTCCACAGTAGTGTCACTTAATACATCATACCAAGAGTATCAGAGTTGCACTCAAACAACCCAAGTTACTTTAATTCATTTATGCAGATAAGAGATTTTATAAAGCATAAATAATTAAAGTTGACTTACAGTGATTACTTCTGGCACATACTTCACAACAGCCTGACCTTGAAGTACAGACACCATTACACTCAGCACACCATCCAGTCTTCCAAGTGCAGCTTCTATTGAAGCTACACAAGATGAGCACGTTATACCCAATACCTTGAAAGCCAGTGTCCTAGTTTTCTTATTGGAAACTGAATTTGGGGGTGAGACTGTGATAACAACATCATCTCGATGTTGTAAAAGCAGTGACTTCAAGTCATCTTTCCCATTTATTTCCATAGTTTCCTTCAAGAGATTCAGGATCAGCAGGCTGGGAAATGGTGCAAACACAAAAGCTTTATAACATAAAATCCAAGTGGAGTGAACAATTTTGATCTGCGAAATCCTATCCTATTAAAAGAAATAACAAGAATTTGTTTCAGAACTCTATGTAGATAAAATTACCATATGCATAAGAATAGTTTCAGGTATAAAATTTGTCATTGAAGAACCTAATACAGCTTAGGTAATTATCAACTCAAACGCATCCATCTCCAACATTCAGCACTGTCTATGACATCTACCAATCCAAGACATAACCAATTTTTTTTAAAAAAATATAATAAATAAGCACCATAAGATCACGGTCTTTTCAGCAAGAGAACAGAATACATTTGATACAAATACATAAGCATGTATTGATAAATCAAATTGCATAAACAATAAGCTAACAGAAAAAGCTACCAATCACCAAAACAACTTTTGAAGACAGTAATTATTTTGGCATGGAAAGAAGGTTCGTATTTTTCAGTCTCGTCAAAGAACCATGATAGGTTCGTCAAAGAAGGTCGGCATGAAAACCTGATATCTCCTGCTTCACCGCGGATTGAATAAGCGATTTAGCGATTTTTCCGAATCCAGTTGATTCCTAAATTACTTATTAATTACTTCAGTAGAATCCACGAAAATTCATGTACGGAGCTTAAAATTGAAAAAAAAAAAAAAAAAAAAGTATACCTGATTGAGTGGAATAAGATATTTATCTACTTGTTTCTCTTTTCAGGCAGGAAAATTAACAATCCATTTCCGAGAAATCGCTTTGGTTTAGTCACTTCGGTATACCAAAAACTGGCAAAAAAGTGTGTATCACGGAGAGAGGGGGTTTGCGATGAGAGAGAGGAGACGGCGGCACCGCTGCAAATTGGGGAAACTTTTGAAATTCGAAGTTTTGTCATTTTATATATGCAAGGAAAAGGTCTTGGTGTGGACCACTCCTCTTTTTGAATTTTCGAATATGTTAAAGCGTTCCCCCCAAGAATCCATAGTTTTGATCGTGGGCAGGGCATCCCGCCACTTGACAGGGACCATGAACCAACCCATTATTAGTTTTTAAGATGCTGCCCACGGTGAATGTGACGCACCAGATATTTTTAACCGTAAATTTACACACATTTTACATGAATCATGAATGTATAGGGGAGTGGGTCTCATGTGCATCTGATGCACTATAAGGTTATTGTGCACCCGAGTACTTTTAGGTTAAAACCAACGCCGCCAAATCATATATCATAGTTGCATGTAGCATAATTAGTTAAGACATTGCAATCATATGATTATATTCCGGAGGTCGCGAGTTCGATCTTGCATGACCTCAAAATCCTATTTTTTTAATTTTAATATTAAATAATGAAAAACTTTAAATAATAATTAAATAAACATTTAATTCTTTAATAATTAAATAAATATTAATTAATTCAATAATAAAAAAATTATTACATCAATTTGATATTTTTTTAATAATTAAATAAATATTAATTAATTCAATAATAGAAAAATAATTATCTTCAATTTGATTTTTTTTTTCATTTTTTCCCATTTTTTTCTTATTTTATTTAATTCATTAATAAATTAACAATTAAACGAATATTAATTAATTCAATAGTGAAAAAATATACTCTCTGTTATGCCTAATAGTACACTTTGTTATGCCTTATAGTATTTCATTTTATTCCTTATAGTACTCTCTGTTACGCTTTATAGTACTCTCTGTTATGCCTTATGGTAGTCTCTGTTATGCCTACTAGTATTTCATTTTATGGCTAATAATACATTGATTTATGTCTTATAATACTCTCTGTTATGCATAATAGTACACTTTGTTATGCCTTATAGTACTCCTTGTTATGCCTTATAGTACTCTCTCTATTTTTAACGCATAATTAAAAAAAAACTGAAAGTGGGCGACCTGCGCGCGGGTCGCGGGTCAGGTCTAGGCTGGGCGGTCCAAGCGCACAATAAGGCTTATGTGCACCTGATGCACACAAGTTTTTGACATGTATAGGGTGTTTTTTATCGTGTTTGGGCATACCTAGTGGTTCGATATGATATATTGTACCGAATTATTTATATTGTTATCGTACCCAAATTTTTGGTATGTCGAAAATTCATACCGTTATCGTACCGAAAAATTTTGATATATCAAAAATTTGGTACAGTATCGATACACTACCAAAATTTCAGTATACCAAAATTTTTCGTTATACCGTTAGCAAATTGGTATACCGAAATATCAAATACAGAAATTTTTTTTGGTATATACCGACATAGCAAAATTCTTTTAATCTCATATCATTACCGTGCCGAAAATTTTTGAAACATTTTGATATTTTCGGTAATATTTTGTACGATAAGTGTGGTATTACGATATTTTTCACCACCACTAGGCACATCAGCTCCTTAAGGTGTTTGTTTAGAAGGGGTTGTACACAACCCTTCATTATCACTCATCAACAATTATAACATCATCAATCAATTACACTTTCCAACATTAATCATTGAACAACCATCAATTAACAATCTCGTACACGCGTTACATCATATTTTACAATTAAATATTATTTTCCAACATACAATCACTTCTACAACCACCCAAACAAACATATTTTTATACACATCACATCATATTTTATAATTAAATATTATATACCAACATCAACCACTTTTACAACAACTCAAACAAACACCCTTTTTTCCTTCCCCCAATTACTTACTTCAACCACTTTACTTCAACCAACACTATCACACGATCCCAACCAAACACACCCCTCATTTTCATTACTTTCTAGTTGATTTAGAGTATTTTTGTGCCTTTCCACTACTCTAGTGCCAATTTTAAACTACTCTAGCGCAACATGTGGCCGAAACTATTTTCATTTCGAATCCCAATATTTTGTATTATTGTAACTTAATAATATATTACTTGTACTTGAAAGGAAAATACAATTATGTGCATTCGTTAAAAGTAATTGATGAAGGGTAATTTAAGTATATACTAAACATTGTATATTTGTGAAACTCTTGTATTTTACGAATTTTGATCCTCTATAATTATTGCATGGTGCATTTAGAGAGAGAAATACATATGTTGTGTCGGTTCTACATTTTCTATTTTTGTTTGTATATTATGTGTGTCTTTCTCTCTCTAAATGTACCATGCATTAACTATAAATGATCCAAATCCTCTATTTGATACCCTACATAAAATGATCTGATGAATAAGAAACCCTTAATTATTCTGCATCTCTCTTTATTATTGTCTATCATATTTCTCCTTAAGGGGGTGTTTTCCCTTGCTTCAACTTTAAAGTAAAATGAGTGATTGTTGAAAAAATTACTTATAAGTAAAAGTAGGTAATGTTTGAAAATGGAAGTACTTTACGCTAAAATTAGGTTATAAGTGTTTGCTAGAGAATCAAATTTTCAAGCAAAAGTAAGTTCCTTTTATTTATAACAAGGGAGATAATTGAAAATAGTCTTTCTTGTAACTTTTAGTATAATTTTAGCATTTGTTGTAACTATATCATAATTTTAGCCTTGCCACGAATTCGTGGCAAACTTACCATGAATCTTGCGATGAATTTATGGCAAACTTGCCACGAATCGTGGTACTCATTTGCCACGACACTCACTTGACCCGAATAGTTGCAACGAAACTCACTTGCCACGAATTCGTGGCAAGGCTAAAATTATGGTATAGTTACAAAGAAGGCTAAAATTATACTAAAAGTTATTGGAAAGGCTATTTACACTACTTTTCACTTACAACAATGCCAAACGTTAGATAAAAAAAAGCATAAAAAATGCTTGCAGCTTTTGACCGTTTTCAACTTTTACAAGCAATTTCAAAAGGCAGATATGGGATTCACAAATACCCAATGACCAATCCAACTTTTTGTAATTTAAAAGAAAAAAAAGCTCTTCTAAAAAGTAAGGACAAACATCCTATAAATACGTGATCAGCACGATTATGCTCTTCCCAATTCACGTCATTCTTTTTTTTCATAAATGATAGGATTATATAAATACTCAACCAAACAAACATGATTACAAAGGACGGTCCACTAGCTGTGAAACACCCCTACACAAACAACTAATAAAATTATTAAATGAGGGGTTGGATATCTCATTCCATCATGAAAGGTAACCCACATGCAACAAGTACAAGAACAGAAGCTACACACATATCCTTACATTCAGCAAAACAAAAGGAAATCTGATCAAACTTAAGTTGCAATTTGTTGATGTCCTTGGCTATGATCATGATTTGAGCTCTGAAGCTTTGGTTGATGCTCAATCTCTTAATCATATCCTCATCATCAATCTTGAAACAAACTTTCTTCCACCCATACTTGTAAGCCTGAGTCATAGCGATACGAACTGCATCAAGAGATAGACCATCTTCCTTTGAAAAGTTGGTCCTTGGAATAGCCCAAGCTTTAACGAAACGATCACAGTCATCCCAAACAACAACTCCAATTCTGCCTCGTCCTTCCCCGTTATAATTTGCACTGATGTAAATTGAAAAACATCCTACAAAACTCATACTCGGGTTAGTAACAATAGGCTGCTGAATACGCGGGGCTTTCATACACACCGAAGGTCGAATTATATATCTTGAATCCTACTCCATGCATTCATTTATTTTCGTGTCTACCGTATCTTTCTCACTTGTCCATACTTTCTGAAATTGCCACTCATTCCCTATTTTCCAAAGTGACAAAAGGAGATAACACGAAATCAAAACTTGGTCCTTGCTTATACCTTTGCTGCTCATAACCCCAACCTCCTGAAACCAATCCTGAAACGAAGAATCGTCCCTAGGCAGATTCCTCCACTGAACTGGTGCTAACTTTCAACGTCTTCGGCACGTGCACATGTAAAGAAAAGGTGATTCTGTGTTTCCACAAACTAAATGCAAAAATCACAAATTGGGTCGACATGTACTCCTTTCTTAATTAATGCACTATTAGTAGGAAGAATACCTTGAAGACATTTCCAAAGAAAGTGTTTTATCTTATTTTTCAGATCTAGCTTCCACAAATTTTGCCATATTTTTTTTCGCATTTCTTGCCCTTTGCTGCATTCTGGGAGATCTCTCTTACTTGCCAAATCCTTCTAAAGAATACCAAAAGTGGAGGTTACTGTGAAGAGGCCATTAGAGGTATGATGCCATAACAATCTATCACGGTTACCTGTGCTACTGATCGGAATTTGCAAAATAATCTCAGTGTCTTGTTGTGTAAATTGTCCCTTAACCTTCAGCATCCCACTCGTTCCCCTCTCCGTTCATCAACTCTCTTGCCCATGTAATTCGGTTTCTACTAGCTTCTCCATACTCGGGCTTGAAAAATGGTGGTTTAGGTAGCCATGGAACCTCACAGACTCGAATCGATTTTCCATCTCCCACCTGATATCTGGCTCCCATTTTGAGTAATGGCATACATTTAATCCAGCCCTTCCAAAGCCAAGAATCAGATGCTTTTGCAGTCACTGATTCCAAACCTCCTTTAGGAAAATATTTAGCTTTCAACACTTTTCTCACCAAGCTATTGGGCTGAGTAATAAAACGCCATAACTGTTTGGCAATCAGCGCCTTATTAAAGGGAATCAACTCCTTAAAGCCTAACCCCCCTTCCTCCTTAGACCGAGATAACTTTTCCCAACTCCTCCAGTGAATTTTATGGTCTCCTTCAACCTTTGATCCCCACCAGAAATTTGCAATCTTTCTACCTATTTCCTGACTAATCCCAGCCGGTAATAAAAAAATATGACATAACATAAATTGGCAACGCATCCAGGACCGATTTAATCATAATTTCTTTACCTGTTGTACTGAGAAAGACATTCTTCCAATTGGAGATCCTATTGACAGTAGCTTCAATAGTGTATTTAAAAGTCTCCTTTTGATTTGCAAATGCCGAAAGGTAGTCCAAGGTACTTGTAGCTCTTCTTCTCTTTAAGTCCACAAAGAATACTCTGGATGCTCTCTTTGATGGCCTGGGATGAATTTTTACTAAAGAGCACTGAGGATTTATCAAAGTTAATAGCTTACCCTGAGGAAAAACAGAAGGTGTCAATGATTCTTTTAATAACAAACGCTTGTTCACTTGAAGCTTCACTAAAGAGCAAAGAATCGTCCGCAAAAAGAAGATGTGAAATGGGAGGCCTGTTTCTATAGATTTTCAGACCTTTGTAGTGTTATGACCTTATGTGTATACTAAAAGTTTAGCTTTAGTATAAGTGGGAGATTGATAGAGTATACATAAAGCAAACTTTTGTTGGGCTTTGTGGACGTATATTTAATTTCCGTATTATCTGAAATAAATGTTTTATTCACATTATTGCTTTCTTTACTGATTGCTTGTATGTCTCTTATCTTATATTGTAGAAAATGTGGTGTGTTGTAGTC
>JAUEKW010000043.1:1048060-1062254 GCA_032274785.1 Ajuga reptans
GTATGTCCAAAATTTAGTCTATTCATTGTACGTTCAAAATTTAGTTTCCAATCCGTTAATTGTTTGTTCGAAATACAATTTCCAAACTTTGAATGATCTGCTTAAAATCCAAGACTTACTTATCCCGTTCGAAATTTAGTTTCTGAACATAGTTAAGAAACTGCGGCCTGTAATTTGTGAACGATGTTCGTCGGGACATGTCTATAAAAAGTAAATTTATGAACTTGAGGCATGAAAAAATACGAAATGATTTGCATTGTTATATAGTTTTGGACTGTGTGTTGTCCATTATCTCTTCTTAGTCAAAGTAATTATGTTTCATGTAGATGGATGAATGTTAGGGTTTATGAGGGTGAAAGAGTGGAGAGTGAAGAAATGTGAGAATGTGAAGAGCACAAAAAAAAAATATGTTTTTTAAAAACTATTAAAAGTAACGTGGTGTGCTTAGAATATTTTGTGGCACCTTTAGTTTTTTTAGTTATTAAAAGAGCAACTTAGTCATTTGATTTAAAATTATTTTTATCTAAAAAAAATATGATGTATTTAGAAGTATTTGTGGTGGCATTAGCCGCCGCCATTAATTATTCTTAATCCTCCAAAAATCCGAAAAAAGAAAAGAAAAGAACAACTCCTCTCCCACGCTAAGACCAGCGGAGCTCCTAATTGAATTTTATAGCCCATGGAGTCTAGGAATGATTTCCGATCAATTCAGCCGTTTTTTCCGTTAATCCTCCGATCCTCCTCCGTCTTCTGGCCGCCGTCGGTTATGGAAGCACTTAAATCTCTCTCCAATGGACCCACTCACAGCAATGTCAACTCCGGTCATCTCTTTGCCCTCGCCGTTTCTGACCTACGCACTTCTCTTGGATATTATTCTCTCCATCCCTCCGCCTGTCTCGGCTTCGCCCTCTTCTTTGACGATGTAAGTTGACCACTTCTGGTTTCCTATTTTTAGTTTTGGAACTAAAAGGTCTAATTTACGGCATTTCAGTTGCTTAGTTTATTTCATTTGCCAATTTTTGATAGATTTGTTGTAGGCATTTCGTATTTGGCCGGTGCTAATCATGTAGCTTTGTCATTCCTCACTTATTTCTTCTATGACATATAATTGAATTCGAAACTCTGAAACCTTATATATTTTTTTTAAGGTGATCAGTTGTGAATATAGAAGTGAAGTGATTTAAAGTGACATATTACGTCTAAATTTTTATTTATAGGGCTACGTCAATCAGGTATACGTTCATCCTACTTTCTGGAGATAAGGATGACGGAATTTAAGAGTTGGGCTGTTTTAACAAATATTAAGCAGATTAGTATGTTATTATAATATAGATTGATATTGTGATATTGAAGAGGTTGCAAGCAGTCATTTTCCTCACTGATTCTAGTTGTGTTTTATTTTTTATGTACAATGGTATCTATACCTAGCTGTTACCGTCTGGATATACTGGAAATTCTTCTACCCATTTGCATTTCAAATAATGAGGCTATTAGGTGATAAACATCCGTCTCATCCTTTTACTGAAGCAATGGGCAAGTCAATTATATCAAAGTGTTTTTAGTCCATTCATGCATTCTATCTCTATTAACTGAACATAGTATGTGGAATGGCTTGTTGAGAATTTTGTTTGTTGGTTCTTTAGTTGATGAGTGAGAGTGATGCTGAGAAATGGTTTGGCAAAGTGGTTCCACGACTTGCTGATTTGCTAATGAGTTTGCCAGCGTTGTTGGAGACCCACTATCAGAACGCATGTCCTTTCAACGGAATCGAGACATGTCTTAGATTATTGGAATCACAAGAAGCAGGCATTGTATTTCTTAGTCAGGTGAGAATTTGTGTAAGAAGGATCTGAAATATTATAGTTCATTTTGCCATTCAAATTTTAGTTGCAATTTTATGGACAGATTAGGGCTACAGTTTGCACCCAGAAATTTATTCCTGCTGTTTCTCCCGCCCCTTCCACCTCGCCCGCCCAAAAGAAAAAGAAAAAAAGGGAAGAAGAAGTAGAAGAAGAAGAAAGACAAAAATTCCTGTTCTGGACCTGATGGCTATAGCTGCATTGAACTGAGTGATTTAAAATAACCATTTTAGCATATTTAATACATGAGTACGACTAGAGTTGTCTCCTCTGTTAACCGTTATACATATTTTCACACGTTATGCTATTCTTTTCTTAGATGGGTTTTGGGCATAGGATCCCAAATTTATGGCAAGAGTGCGTTTAGCTTGTTTGAGTAATTTAAGGTTAGAATAAGTTTTAAGTCTGAGTTTCCGTTGTTAGCCACCTTGAGTTACTATATTGGTTACTAAATCCACCCAAATACAGGTCTTTCTCCATGTTCTTCCTCCAAATTTTCCTTGCAATTCAAATCCCTCCATCTAAATACAGCCTAAGAATATTTAATTCCTCTTCCATGCTAGGATTGAATGGTATTTTCTTATCTTACTAAAAACTAGGGTACAATTTTATTGTAGTAGCCAGTCAACAAATTTCAGTTTTCCCTTTATCCTTGAGATTCAAAATCTTAGAGATATCAAGAAAACCTAATAAAGAAATTTAATTTTTAAGTGGATTTACGTATTTTCAATCGGATGCACCACACTTGGTTATTTGATTGCCACTGCTTAGTTGTACTTAATACTTATAAGTCTCATATGAATTTCAGCATCAATCCTTTTAATCTTTCGGTAGGAAAATTTGACCGACCTATCTGATAATATGCATTTAGATACTTACTGAAAGCTTCTTTGACATGCAAAGGCCTGGTTAAAGGTTGCTAGATTAACTTGAAATTCTTAGGTACAAGTGATCAAATCTACAGATGACGGATAGGTTATATGGTATCTTCTGATAATAGAGTCTGAAAATTGGCGCTAATTCCCTCCCCCCCCCCCCCCCCAGGGACTAACTAGCCTATCAATAATGTAATCAAGTAGTGTGCTCTAATATTTAGCCCAAGATGATGAAGAAATGACCAAACAATGAATGAAGACATCTGTCATAGTATATTTCGTGAATTAACTATGTTTTCCCAAGAAATCCACAATCTCTGAGTTTATGCTTACTTTCAGGAATTGATTGCTGCTCTTCTGGTTTGTGCTCTTTTTTGCTTGTTTCCAACCACTAATAGAGGCGCCAAACATCTTCCACCTATCAACTTTGATGATCTATTTGCGTATGTTATCACTCATTATTCATTATTCTGCTTCTTAATTTTTGGAGAAAAGTTATTGTATACACATTTGTGAATATGGCAGTTTTTTGTCTGCCTCAAACTAACTAAATATCTGAGTGGTTAACACCTTTTGTCAAATTCCAATTTGACACATGTTGGCATTGAGCGCTCAAGTAGTTAATTATCCCTTCTTTGAAGTTCTATAACATTGATGTACTTAAAGAAGTGTTATATCATTCTCTTAGCATCTCTTGTTTTAATATAATTCAACTTGTTCAGAGTTTTTTCATCTATCAGAGAGTACATTGGCACATTTGATGTTTTTATTTTGAATCTATATCTGATACCAGAACGTGAATAAGACTACAATAGTAGATTCTGTTTGAATTTATGCCACTTTTCCTTCTTAAGTCCAAATTTGGCGGTTTGGCCCTTCATTGACTGTAAAGCAACCTGATGAATTCTATTACTTTTAAGTTTTATCTCATTTAGTGGAAAAATATATGAAAAGAAGATCTAAAAGCAAGTAGATCTTGAGATGTACCACATGAATTCGCAGATTGACAGAACACCATATTAATCTGGAGTTTGGATTTTGATTTATAGTAATTGACAATCTTATGAGTCATCGACTCCCTTACATCATATGAATAATGGCCAGAAATGAACTGGTTGGAGTTTTTGTTTTTCCACATTGATGTTCCATTTGTTCATAGAGTGCTTTTTCATGCTTTTCTGTTCCATTTCAGGTGTCTTTATGAGTGCTACGAGGTGAATCAGGAACATAAAATCAAGTGCATTGCTCACTATTTTGAGAAGATATGCTCGGATATGCCTTTGGGAAATGTTTCCTTTCAGCGAAAAGTTCTTCCTTTGAAGAACTGCCCATCTTACGTTGTTTACCCAGAGCCTGAATTCTGGAGCAAGTCTACCATTCCTCTCTGCCAGTTGGAGGTATGAATGAGCAACCAACCTTGTATGGAATTGTTATTATATAGATTTGAATACTCTGTCTGTGTGATTCTTTTAACCTTATCAATCATCAGTTCCCTTGATCCCCGGATGATTTTCTACTTGGTTAATTTAGTACTTTATGCAACAGAAATGCAAGTTTCACTGATTTTATTGTATATAACTAGCAAATTACATAAAAGATAGTCCCTTCTATTTTGATGCTAGTATTTTGCTCGTTTTCTGCAAATAGCTTGTAGATGGTGCCTCATTTTCTCTCATTCATCTTAGTCCAGTGATGGCTCTGTTTATATATCTATCATAGGTTCGCTCTTCTGGTTTAATCGAAGATCAGTTAACTGAAGTTCTTGAAGTCGATTTTGCCAATAAATATATTGGAGGTGGTGTTCTCGGGCGCGGCTGTGTGCAAGAAGAAATCCGTTTCATGATCAATCCAGAGTTGATCGTCAGCATGCTTTTCTTGCCCTCTATGGCTGATAATGAGGCGATTGAGATAGTTGGTGCACAAAGATACTCAAACTACTCCGGCTACGCTAGATCATTCCGGTTTTGTGGGGACCATGTGGATAGAAAGAGGGTCGATTCCATGGGAAGGCGTAAGACTAGGATAACTGCAATCGATGCTCTCTGCAGGCCCGGAAAGAGACAGTTCAGTCTTAAATGCCTCCTCCGTGAAACTAACAAGGCATTTTGTGGCTTTTTTTATCAACAAAATTGCGAAAGATATCAAAAGCTATTCAATGGAAGTGGAGATTCGGATAAAGGAACCAGCCATGAGGCGAATAAGGAAGAGGAGGGGCAAAAGTGTGAATACAAGGAAGATGAGATTGGAGTTGCAACAGGCAACTGGGGTTGTGGTGCGTTCGGGGGAGACCCTGAAGTTAAAGCCGTAATCCAGTGGCTGGCTGCTTCTCAAGGGCTGAGGCCTTTTATGTTGTACTACACATTCGGTTTGGAGCCATTGGAGAAGTTTGAAAAGGTAGTTGAATGGATTAGGGCCCAGGGGTGGACAGTTGGGGAACTTTGGAATGTTTTAGTCGAGTACTCAGCTCAGAGACTGAGCGGAGAAACCCGAGTTGGTCTTTTCAGTTGGCTTCTTCCTTCGTTGGATGATCATGATCCGATATGATTTTATGTGTAATTGTGTAAGTAGCTTATTATGAGGATTGTGAGAGTTCTTTGTGTATAAACTATACTTACCTTGTGTTTCTTCCATTTAAGATTTCTAATTCATTAGTTAATTTATTTTCACTTAAAATCTCTTTTAGTTAATGGAATAAGTGAATTTCTCAATTATTCTTACGAATTATAATATTGTAGTTTATGATTTTCTGAACTCGTGGAATTCTTGCACTTTTTCTTTTACAAATCTTTCGATAGGAATTCAGTCTTGGTTGTTAACCTGAGCTACAAGATAATCAGTTAATTGAGCTAATTAATTTCCACAATTCTTGCACTAAGATTCTACAAGAGAAAAGAATAAGAAAGCCTACTATTTAAAATGAATATGAATCTTTAAAAAACCCTCCAGGATAAACTATATAATTTAAATAGAAAAGAAAGAAACAAAATATACTGTATATAAATATGAAAAGATATATATAAAAAAATGAGAAAAGAAAGACCACATTATCATTACGGGGGGTTTAGCTGAAAAACAGTTCCACTCTCTCTCTCTGTTAACTCATCCTCAAACTGAAAAATTGGAGCAAGCGAAGATATCACTGACAGATATACCTTACTAGCTGAAAGCTGTACGTTTTAATCCTACTTATTTATAATCCCTAACTGTTTCTGGTTTTATCGCTTCAAGCAAAGCTCTTCTTCTAATTTTCCTGTCTTTAACCGAATCTCTGTTTACTGCGATTTCTCCTTCTTCTTCTTATGTTGGAATGTTAGCTGCTGCGTCATGGCTAGGGCTGCAATTGTAAATGAGTCAAGTTTAGTCGAATATGTTGTTGTTGTTTAAGTTTGTCTGAAATCTTATGGAGCTTCTTATATACGAGCTTGTTTGATTGTTAATTGAATCGATTTTCAATGAACATGATGAGTAGTTTGACATTTTTACACTTGTTTTTACTTATTGAGCTCGAGTCGAGCTTTAAATTTTATCAAATGTTCAAGCTTGTTTTGATATCTTCAATCAAACATAGTTCAGATTGTCTGCTATAAACACTGAGGCCATTCATTCAATCTTGAATGGCTTTACTGGGAATGGAGCTACTTCAGCATACTTCAAAGCTCCAATTTCTTTTCAAACCTGTGAATGAGAAATGTGTGACAAAATTCCCTCCCTTTTGTGGGGCGTCTATGATGCGTCAAAATAATCATCACGGCATTATGGATACGAGGCCTTTAGACCTCTCTCGAGCGAAGTCTTTAAGGCAACCTCTAATGGTACTTTTCCAGTTTGGTTTTGTTACAAACATGAAACATTAAATTAAAGACTGTTTAGTATTTATGTATTTCTGTGCTTACAGAGAACTAGCAATAGAGGCGGTCGAATAAATGTTTCTAAAGTAGAAGAATTACTAAAGCTAGGTGACGGGGATGAAGAGGAAGAAGAAGAAGAAGAAAAATCGAGTGGGAATGATGGGAAGGGTGGAAGTGAGGATTCATTTGTTATGGATGCTGAGGAGAGAAAGGAGTGGAGGCAGAAGATTAGAGAAGTGATGAGTAGAATTCCCGACGATGAAGAAGAAGAGACGGACCTTCTTGAGAAGAGGAAAAAGATGCAAAAACTTTTAGCCGAATACCCTCTTGTTGTAGATGAGGAGGATCCAGATTGGCCTGAGGATGCTGACGGGTGGGGCTTCAATTTGGGTCAGTTCTTCAACAAGATCAGCATTAAGAATGTCAAGAAAGAGGAGGATGATAATTATGATAGTGACAAGGAAATAGTATGGCAGGATGACGATTATATTCGTCCAATCAAAGACTTAACTACCGCAGAATGGGAGGAGGCTATTTTGAAGGACATCAGCCCTTTAGTTGTTCTTGTTCATAACCGTTATAAGAGGTGCTTCTGAATTCTGTATTCTCTTCAAATCTTTTTTTTTTTTCCCATCAATTACCGTATCTTATTTAACTCTCTTTGCTGTTTACGTGATGTTTTTTACTGTCTTGGTAACATGATACATTTTGTCGCATTGTGGCATATATGCTATGATATTCATTAAACGACTTAGGCTTGTTTTTCTTTAAAGTGCTTCAGCCACCACCTTTGATCACTCACATTTAGTTAGTGCTTCGCATGTTACTAATTTTAGTAATTATTCCAATGATAATTTAGGTGTACCTTCATTCGTTTAGTTTTTTATACTGACACTTGAATGAGTTCTCGAAGCACCAAAAGGCAGTTAATTGAGATCACTGAAGACAGTAGGTAAATGAATTGTTGAGATTCCTTGTTCTTTAGATTGTGCAGATATGTCTTCTTGCAATGTTTGAGCGACTATTTATACAGTTCTTGACAATCTATTCTTCAATTTTTTGCCCTTGAAAATAATGGTTCGACTGTATTGGCATCTAGCTTATTACCATGTTGTTTCCCTTCTGAGTGGACGCCTCTAAAAAGTAGAGAGCACCTGTTCATTAGCTGCAACCATTGATTGGTAGCAGCAGTAGTTCCATAGAGACCTTATCATTGTAAGAAATGGCCCTCAAACAACCCTTTCTTGCATTCTTGTCACATAAATATTTGTAAGACATTTTCGAAGGGAAACTGCCTCCTGTCTGTACAGATTTAGAAAGTTACAAGTTAGCATCATTATTAACTGCATTGGAGCCCTATTCTCAAACTCCTATCCGAAATGGTTTTAACCAAATCTGCACAAGCAAAAGCTTCAAATGGAAAAAAAAAAAAAAAAGACGTTTATTTCTTACAAGATTTTCATAAGAAGTAGTTTAATAATATCTTCAGGCCGAAGTTGAATGAGAAGGTTCGGGATGAATTAGAGAAAGCTGTGAAGATTATATGGAACTGCAATCTACCATCACCAAGAGTAAGAAAAGCTTCTTCCTTTGATCTATTTATACACTCATCTTCAATTTGGGATAGTACTGATGGGCATTACCAAACAGTGTGTTGCTATAGATGCCAACTGCGAGCTCGATTTGGTCTCTGCTCTTAAAGTCTCTGTTTTCCCAGAGCTCATTTTCACTAAAGCAGGAAAAATTTTATACCGTGAGAAAGGTGAAGGTCCATACTGTATTTTAAATCGTTCACCAAAGATAATCTTTATTTTGTCTAATCTTCCATTATTTGCTTTTCAGGAATCCGAACAGCTGATGAGTTGTCCAAGATAATGGCCTTCTTTTACTACGGAGCTGCCAAACCCCCATGTCTAAGCGGGATTAAGAACATGGAAGAAGCAATTCCTATCGTTCAAGTCAAAAGTGAACATACGTAGATCCTTTGGCATAGATATCTATTATTGTCTGCAATGTCTATCCAGAGGTTACTGAAAATGGTCAAGAAATATGCTAAGGGCATTTTAATATGTTACTACTTGGTTATGAAATTATGTTTATATCAGCTGTCGAAACGTCAAGTGATATTTAGGTAAACATATTGAGGAGAAAGCTCACATATATTCTGAACTTGCTGTGCTAGTTCCCAACGCTGGTAGTTGTAGCCCTTTGAACGATTTAGAAAATAATTTAATACGTATAAGGAGGTTCACTTTCTTCAAGTTTGTTCGCTGGAGTTTGTGAACAATTTCTCGCCTGTAATCTTTCTGTAAATCTGTCTAAATGACAAGTGGGAACTCGATTTAGGTAGGATAGCCTGTGTTCCTGTGCTTGTAACTTCGTGTATATGAATTTATCAGTGTTATATTTTGTTTTAGAGGACATTGAAGTTGATGTTACTAGCTTGCATCATCATTTATCTCTCATAAATTTTTTGTTCGTTAAATTGAAATAACTTTGATTATTACATGCCAAGGGAGCTGATCATTGCAGATCTTCTCGAATTCCCTTAGGCTTTTATCTGACCTGTACTTGAATTACGAAGGCGAGTGCAGGACCTGAGATTTTTAGCAATCAATCACTCATTGTACTTTCCACAACAGCAGAAAGCTTTGTGGTAATGGAAGCGGAAGGCAAATAGCTGGAACGGATTGGCACCATCAAATTCACAATCAGCAACACCTACACTACGTTTTTCAGACTTTCCCCCTAAAACAGTAAGACATTTTCCTGTGCTACGAGAAACCCAGAATCTGAATTCACGGTGGTTCAGGTTCTTGGGTGGATTTACTGATTTCCAGTCTGCATCTGCTAAATTGCTTAGCTTTTTCAATGCTCGAAGTTTCACTGTGCCGTGCTTGTCAACTGTAAGATAGGTCTCGTCAGAGCATTTGTCCATGTAGTTTCTGAATCTGATTTTCGATATATAAAGTTTATATTAGCTGAGTATGATTTAATTGTAGATGTGTATGTTTGTTCCTTCTAGTGTATATATCATGAGGTAATGCATAGTTTATGGAACTAAGTAAAATTCAGCAAACATGAATTTTTGACCTTTTTCTTATGAAAAATATGGGAAATGCCACTTGTTCAGGAAAAAAAAAAAAAAAGGATGGAATCTACCCACTTTGCCATATAAAATGACGAGATAAACTGATAGAGCTATTTTTAGAATAAATTACCAGAATATTACTAGCATATAAAAGCGTGATTCGGGTGATTTGAGGGAGAGCTAAAGTTGGGAATTAATTACTCTCTTATTTGGGCTGATATTTAGGGATACTAGGTTATGAGTAGGGGACTAGGGATGTTGACATGACTGTTAGCATCAACCAAAAAAGTAGTCTTTGTATCGACCTTTGGCTTGGGCAGCTTCGGCTGACGGGATTATTCCCGGTGTTTCTTTTCTTCCATTTGAATTAATCAATTATCACTTCTCTTCCATTCAAATTAATCAATTATCATTTTTCTTTATTTCCATGCTCTTTACTCTATCATAAACTCTCTCTACCATTACCTGTGATAGCCAGATGCTGAGCCAGAGGTTGATTCCCAGCCAAAATACGAGTTATATTTGGTTGATACGCCACCTTTTATATCCGGCACTGAGTAGACACCTCTGTCCTTTGCACTGACATAGTCGGACTGTAGGGCACCAGCGATCAGAGTGTTGTCAAATGTAGTCATGTGAGGATACGCATCACTCGTGGGACATCTATCTGTATCGCATGCTTCACATTGGCTGCAAAGAAGATGACTCTTCATACGTACAGTATCACCCGCAATCGTTGCTCGACTGATGGCCAGGACAATAATAGCAACAGAAAGTAAGTAATTCTCCATCCCTTCTCTCTCTCTCCCTCTCTCTCTAGGCTTCTCTTGTTTCGGGTCTTGAAGATCAAACTTTATATGCTGCACTCTCATTCTTGATTTCATCAAACTCTGTGTCGTGGTTATATGAATGGTATCGTCTTGCACCGGCATGATGTATCAAGATCAACAGCTAATAGTCATGTGATTGGCTGTTTGTTTGCTCTCATTACATTGAACTTAACTACCTATATATTTTAAAAATAGAGCATGTCTTGAAAGTGAAATTAGAAAGATTTGATTATGCACAGTTTTTATTTGTCCTTTTTTCTCCCTTTTGTTTGATCTCTTAACCTGCAGCGACTTTGAAAAACTGCCAGAGATACATATTAAAAATAGTTTTTATTTTTTATTTTATTATTATTTTTGTCCGTTCCAAATTATAGTTAACTTCCTTTGCTAAAATTGTTTAATTCTTGTCTACCTATATACTCTTATTAAATTTTTATTGGGATTAGTCATTTATATTGCTTTTAATCAATAATAGTAAATAAAGATATTGCAAGAATGTCTAAACTAAATATGATTAATTTTTTAGTTTGTATGAACTAGAAAAGAACAATCTTTGTAGGACAGAGAGACGAAGATGTGACAATAATCTAGCTGCTCCTTTACTTGAGTATAAGTTATTTCTGGAGCCAGCATTTTTAGTTCATTGAGATGAGCTCAAATTAAATACAATCATAGTCGACTGGTTCAAGTGTCCCAAAAAGGTACCCAAAACTAAAAAAGGGACACCGGAGACCCAACTCTCTAGAAACTTCCTGAAAGAAACTAGGTAATTTGTTACACCGATCTTTTATATATTCTTTAAGAGTTGTAAAAGATAGAAAAAAATGCAAAGGATTATCAATATAAGCTCAAAATCTCATCCATGCACCACAAAAAAAGTATGTGAATGACATTAAATTCTTTTACTATGAACAGTGGCGTATCCAGGATTTAGAATTTGGGGGGGCGAATTGAAGGGCGGGGGTTCGGGGGTTCGGGGGCAGCGCCCCCGATTTTTTTTTGGATATATACCGTATTTTTCTTTTGTTTTTTTTACATAATTCTCATATATAGTACTTTTGGAGTAAAATATTTATTTAAAAAATACACATAAATATTGTTTACTAATTAAGATTATACATCCAAAATTATAAAAAGAAGACATACATAATAATTAAATAAAAACTAAAACTACATTTACTTTCGACAAATCCTCATTTTTTGAAACCGATCTACAATTTTATAAAATAATGTTCATAACAAATGCATAAGAAATGCATTTGAATAATATGATTGTGGAGCTTGTTGTGGTCCAGCCGTCCAGGACCCAGTCACCTCATTTCTCATTTGTCAATATTCAATTATTCACATTGAACATTTTTCCCAACTCCCAATACAAATACAGACTACATAGGCAATAAGAGCTCTCTCTCTCTCCCTTTCCTCAAAAAAAAGGTTCTCTCTCTCACCCATTGTTTTCTCAGTTTCTCTCTCACTGTCTCACAATGGCAGTTTCAATTTTCTACAGAAAATTTTCAATCGCGATTCATACAGACACACACAAATTCATAAATATACCTCAAAGAGTCAAGAGGCGCACGAGACGCGACGCTGCGAGCCTGCGACGGACAAAGCAAGAGACTGGTAGAGAACAATGGTAGACTGGTAATGGAGAGAGGAGAATAATTTGGGGGTACAAATTTTTTTATTTTTTATAATAGGTATATCAAAAAATTTTTTTTTTTTTTTTTTTGGGGGTGCAGCTGTACCCCCTTGCACCACACTGGTTCCGCCACTGACTATGAATTGCTTGCTTTTGCATAACAAGAACAATAACCCTTAATCTGTCCCAAAGAACAAGTTTCCTGATATATACATTTGATATAATAATTTATTCTTTAAAGAAAAAAAAGGCACACATGGATTATGATATTGATTGAGGTACCATATTCATCAACCATAAAATTTTAGAAAGAAAGGGAAAAAAAAGAAAAGAAAAGGACTTATGCACCAGTGATACAGGAGAACATCTTGTGACTCCTGAACCTCACAAGTTGCTTGGATTTAGCACCATGATCACCCGAGCTGTAGTGCCGGTGGTGGCCGGAGACTTTATCAGGCCCCGGTGTCCTGCTAAAGTAACGATCAGTGGTGTCATCTTTTATGTAGAAATCTGCTATGTTGTAAGCCTGCGCTGCTGCTGCTGTGCCGGAAGAAAGGCATTCGTATTTCCGGCGAATCTTGCTCTTCTTCAACGACCTATACACCATTGGAATCAGTCCTTCCATTTCTTTTCTGACTGCTCGTCGGTTTTGGTGGAAATGATTTATTTGAAGATTAGTTGGTTTATATGGGTTTGGTGGGAATTCTATTACAAGGTTCTTCTTTTATTTTCTTTTTTTTTAATTCTTATTTTCATTTCAACACTTTAGTAAAATGTAGTTTAAAAGAGATGGAAGCACACAACACGCCACCTTTTACTTGACTTGAATAATCATACAAGACAATTTGAAAGAAACACCTATGGTGTGTGTGGGTGTTTTTTTTTTTTCTTTAAACTTAAATTTTGATATATAATCCGATCATGAAATATGTACTTTCTTTTCTAGTGATCCGAGCCTTCTATTGTAAAATTATGTTTGTTCTGTTTATAGTCGGGTCAATACAAGCCACGTGTATAAGGATGGGGTTCTATTTCCCGAAATAGAACACATTTTAACATTATTATATCATCACAAGATATTATAAGTTCATTTTCTGAACTTTTTTTGGCATCTCTTAAGTTTTGTGGGATACTTAATAAATTCACATAAACACCCTTTTACGTCTCAGATTTATTTCCAAGGATGTATTGCAGCCAAGGTATCTAAAATTGTAAATTCACTCCCTTTTGTTGTCCTTTTAGGGCACCCAATTCCAATGAGCTAATATTTTTCTTTTTGGTTGTCCTTCTAGTTTGAGTTTGGTGCATGTAATACAGAACATATATATTTATTTATATTCTTATAAAAGTTGATTAAACTTGTTCATGCTCGAGTTGATTGTAATGTAACTTTTAGAGCTTGACGACAACTCAAACCAGCATAAACAATAATGTATTTCACTTAACTGTTTCTATTATATATTAAAAGAAAATATGAAAACACAAGGAATAACCTCTATACTTATTCTTCTGGTTTGTTTTTTTAAAGAAATTAAGTAGTGATGACATCAAAAGAATAAATTATATATATGTTTGGTTTTGTCAATGAGAAGTAGTTGTTCTGCAACATTTTCCATGTCAAACAAAATTAAGTTTATCCAAATGATCCTTCTTTGTCAATAAAATGTGTTGGTGGAAGTCTTCCCCTATCTCTTTCAACAAACTACTTACCTTCTCTCTTTATATCTCTCCTTTTTTTTTTATTCTTTAATTTGATTTAACTATTTCAATTACTTAATTTTATGTTTTGTTTCTTTCGTGTTCTTTCTTGTTATAATAATGGGGGTTAATTACATTTTGCAACCTGAACTATGCCCGTTTTATTACTTTACAACCTAAACAATTTATTTTTTCCGATTGCAACCTATATTATACGTTTTCTTACCATTTGCAACCTCCGGTAATATATTCCGGCGTATATAGGCCATGTGTTTATCACATGCCGATCGGACCAATAAAATGGCGACACGTGGCGCCTCAAATAAAAATTAAAAAAGAAAATGAAAATAT
>JAUEKW010000043.1:1083088-1100680 GCA_032274785.1 Ajuga reptans
GTTTGACAATACTTTTATGTGTGTTTATCTTGTCTTTTAACTTAATAATGTGCATGAATTTACAGTGTGGCAGCAGAAGACTGGAACAAAGCAGCAAATTCTCTTGCTGAAAAGGTGCGATGGTTTGCCGAGCCGAGCACGCTTTTTTTAATTCAATAGACCTTGACATTCAGTTCTCCGCATTCATCATTTCCTGATGGCAGGTTGATGATAATGCTGAACTACTTGAAGATGGACCACCAGTTAGATCCAGAAGAAGGCTTATATTGACAACACATCTTATGCAGCAATTGCTTAGCTCTGCACCGGCAGAAGTTCTCCGTGCTGACGCTAGTAGTAGTTGTGAGGATATGGCATACAGTGTTTGCAGAATAGCTCTAGGAGATGCTTGCAGTATGCCTTCTCGCACAAGTAAATTGGATATCCCTTGTGATGGCATGGACATGTAAGAATAAGCTTAGTTATCAAAGGATTTCCTGAATACCACGTTTGAACCTTTTTCTTTCTGCTGATAGAATTATTTATATTCTTTTGGCGACTTTGTCCATTACCTGGTTTTTTTTGTTCAATATCCTCAGACTTCTCATGAAGGCCAAATCAACGGTGAGATATGGCGGTGGGTGTCATGCAAAAGTTACTGAGATGGTTGAAAGAGCTAGGAACCTAGAAAGCAATTTCTTGAGGTAATTTTTTGTTGGTTTTTGCTTCGTGTTGCACAATTTGTTTTTATAATTTGTTGCATAAGTTAATAGCTCCCATCTTTCCAAGATGGCTATGCTCTCGGAACCTAGCTTCTCACCAAAAAGTTATGATGAAACGTAAAACTAGAAAATATGCTTAATGCAAACATGTCCAACTTTTTCTTTCTAAAAACCAGATACATTAAATGTGTCGAAATCATGACTTTCGCTGCCTTATACAGCAACTGGTTGTAAAATTGTGTGTGTATCGTGTCTTCTTATACATAGATTAATGTATGTCGTCCATTTCTTTATTATAAACATAAAAAAGAAATATAATTTTAACTAAACTGAAAAAGTCGTGTTCCTTGTTGTGTCACTGTCATGTGTTAGACACATGTCCTATCATGTTTTTGTGTCTCCATTATCCGTGACATTTTTGTTTCAAGTTGCTCTGTTTTCGCATCTTATTTTCCTACTGTAATGCAAATTGCCACCCCTACATCCAACTCTGTCTGTCATTCCAGAGAGGTAATAGGTTTTTTCATTTTATGTCTGAACTTTACATTCAGTAGCATAGCTGCCTATATATAAAGTGAAAGTCCAAGCCTATGAAGTTATTGCATTAATAAAAATAGGGTCTAGATTTTAAAGTGAGTTTCTCCTAAGAAGATCATATTACATGGTACTGGGTTTGTGGTTAGGTTTGAGATTTCACGGTTTGCTATTGAACAGGTAGCTCTGACCTATATCTATAAAGCATTTAGCAGACTCATTGTCGTTGGTACCATAGTTGGCAGAACATGGAGAAGTATGTTAGGAGAGGATCTTACATCTGGTTGGTTTATTTACATTTCTGGAATGTGTCTCCTCCAGAAGGATTCATTGTCATATTTAGAGTTGCAATAAAAGATGTAAACATACACCAGGAAAACTTTGGTGGTTTATTTGCTGAACTCTTTTTCAGAGGGAAGCAAGAATATGTTAATAAAACGGCAGTGGCACTTAACTCAGACCACCTCATGTGAGACCAAATGTACTAAGAAAAGGGCAGTGACACTGGCTGAACACAATTTCTTTTTGTCTAGTTTAGCTTTAATCCTAGCTCAAGGTTAGGTGTTGCTGGCAAGTTTTAAAATTTATAAACCGGTATGGGATGGGTCTTGGCTTTCATTTCCAACTCTGTCCAGTTTAAGACTTTTATGTATCATAAGAATGGCTTTGTTAAAGGTCTGTGTATGATATTTTTGTTCTTCAACTTAAAAGATATATTCTACAGAAAGTTCTAGCGTTGTCAGTTTTAAAAATAGCGGTTTTTAGTATATTAAATAAAATCATGAAATTGGTCTAACAAGTCTAATCCTCTGTGTGCCGAGATGGTCTTGAGGTGGAAAGCTTGAGTTCAAACTTCAAAATATCATCAGGACTCATCTTAGTACTTATGTTTGTGTGTGTGACATCAGTTTCCCTTATGATAATGTTATCTGACTGTATGCTTCTAAGTGTCCTGTTATTTGGTAATAGAGTTTAGTGGGTAGTGGGCCCTATGGCGATGTGTGCAGTAAATTTGGTACTAATGAAAAGACATAGATTACATTGTAAGAATTTCTGTGGTCCTGTTGTAGAACTCTATTTTTTGAATTGAAATTATGCAAGTAGAAGCAGCAAGATGTCCATCTGCTGTTAGTAATGTCAATAACATCATTATAGCACTTTGGATTTCATCTTTTCATTATTCTCCTGTGCTTCATCTAATTTTCTCATCTTTATTCTCTCATTCTTTTCTTATTCATTCTTTCCTTCCACTCCTGTGTTATACAGTAATTACACTTTTTACACTTATGTTAGTGAGTTGGTCTTTGAGTCTTGACATGCATTTTCCATGTTGTAGACTGGAAAAAAGTGCATCCATATTGGATTTGGGAGTAGAGTATCATGATCTGGAGAAATTTTCCATAATCAATCGATTTGCAAGATTCCATGGGCGTGGGCAAACCGATAATGCAGAGACAACATCTTCTGATTTTAATGCAGGAGTTCAAAGGCCGATCCCACAAAGATACGTAACTGCTCTTCCCATGCCTAGAAACATTTCTGATAGGGTACAGTGTCTATCTCTATAGTGATAAATTGAGCTGTCTTTCTTGGCTTGGTAATGGAAATGATATCAGGGTGTTATTCTTTTCGATTTAGGCCAACTGATATATCATTCTTGAGAAATATGAGGTCTGATTGGTTCATGTAAATCTTGTCGAAATTTAAAAGGAAAAAAGAAGAAAAAAAAAGTTGAGGTTCTCAGTTCTCCATTTTCGCCAAAGGCGGTGTAATGTAAGTGCCTTCTGGGTTTTTCATGTGTGTTGTTGGTTGAAAATTTTCTATCATGAGGCTTCAGCGTCTTCTTCTTTAATGTATTGTTTGTATTTTATATAGGAATCACATCACATTCCTATAATAGAGAGCTGCAAAGTAAATGATCCCAATAATGATCTACATATTGTTCAACACAAATGATATAGGGAATAAATGGTAAATAAAAGTAGTAGACTCTTGTTGCATTGCTCTATAAAAGTACATACTAAGGATCTGTTTGGACTACTATACGAGATAGCCTACAAATATACAAACAATATTATTGGAACTTCCCACTCTATAAGTTTAGTTGCGTGACAATGTAGTTGAATCAGGCCTGGCTTCAATACATTCCCTGCAAATTAAAAGAAATCATAGTTATGTTTGGCTAGAACGGCCGAACACAGCCTGTAATGCTTGACTACAACAATCGAACGATACTTAAACAAAATTTTGAAAAAATTGTTCGGCCGGCACAACATGACCGAAGCAGTTCTGTACTTAATGTCGAAGGAAGCCCAAGAACAATACCGTGCAGGCTTGACAAAAAGTGGATCATATCATACCAAGTGGAGTTGGGGCCCAACAATTATAAATCAAACAAACAGTTTAAAAAGGCAAAATTTTAAGAAAAAGTAACACGTTTATTAACACACAACAAATTTCAACATAATCACTTGAAAATCACGAAAAATGAAGAGAAGGATCAGTTTTGAAGGGTGCGACCTTTCCGTTTTATTTGACCAGAAAATTTGTCGTCGGGACCTTGTTCGGCGTGTAAATTGGAGCCGCTCCTTTCCTGCTCGAATGTGACTGACTAGAGTGAACATTTTTTTTTTATAGGTACAAGGGCATAAATGCCATTAAAAGGGATGCATTTAGCAGATATATTTTATTCTTGAATTTTGAATTAGTGTATTTAAAATAAATAAGAATACATATTTAGTCCAAATAAAAAAATGGTTGGCCCAACCAAGACGTGTTTATTTTACCCTGTTGTTGGCCCAACGTTTTCAATAGTAGGGGGACAATATCTGAAATTGTGACATATGAGATTACATTTCTCTCTCATAACGTATTTACACGCCATCGGTCTCTCTCTCCTAGAAACCTACGCCGGCTCTCCCTCTCTCTCATTCCGTTTCATTAAAATAAATAATTAACAATTAAAAAAAATTATACAAATAAAATTAATCATCAATCAACAACCACCCACAATTATCTATACTACTTTAATTATTAAACAATCATCAACCAACAATCTATTACACACATCAAATCATCTACTCTAACTAAATATTATTAATCAACCCTACAACTACTCATCCAACCCATAAAACAAACACACTTTTTTATTTTCCCAACCACTTCAAACCATTTAAACACCCCAACCAACTGTTGTACTCCAACCACCTACGGCCCATACTAAACACACCCTAAAATCTACTAAGATGAAGTGAGGCGTTAATTACCTCCATCTTCTTTCTATAAAAAAAGTATAGTTTTAAAGGCCACATGGCCAACCACCATTGGAAGTCCTGCTTGTTCTCATAGAGC
Organism: Ajuga reptans; assembly: GCA_032274785.1. Lineage (NCBI taxonomy): Eukaryota > Viridiplantae > Streptophyta > Magnoliopsida > Lamiales > Lamiaceae > Ajuga > Ajuga reptans. Next base: position 1,087,675 of record JAUEKW010000043.1, read on the forward strand.
TTCATTCAATCGGCTGGCTACTTCCGAGCTGCAGCTTCGGTCCGCACACCTAACTCTCTCCCTCCCCCATTTCATTGAAAATTTTGCAGGCCCTTTATCTTTCCCACATAACATCTCTGAAGATCGATTTCAGCTCATTTTTCTACGTACCGATTCAAAACCCTAGCCCATTTTTCTCCGTATCTGAAGATCGATTTCAGCTCCATATCTGCACGCTTTCCCCCATTGCAGTTTTCATGTAAGTCCATCACAAACCCTAATTTTCACGTTCTTTTATCTATATATAAAGGAAATGTTTGGGGAACACGTTTTTTTGTTTTTAACCTAAACTTTATTTTGTATCAAGTAGCACACTGAAGTCCACAAATTCGTCACTTTGCAACCTCCAGCGACAATTTTCGGCGAGAAAAATAAAAATATATTTAAAAAATATTAAAAAATTAGGAAATTGTTTAAAAATCAAGAAAATCATTTTTTAAATTCTAAAATTTACTTAAAATATTTAAAAAAAGACTGAAGAATGTTTGAATTATTTAAAAAATTAATTTTTGTAAAAACTATTTTTAAAAAATCCGACAAGAAAAATAATTTTTTTTTTCAAAATCATCAAATAATTAAAAAAATATAAAATTACTTTTATATACATAATAATTCATCTATACTATTTGAAAATTATCTATAAAATATTAGAACTTCTTTAGAAGACTTTCAATATTTTTTTAAATAAATTTAAAATAATTTATAAAAAACATAAAAATTATTTAAAAATCCATTTTTTTATAAAAAAAATTTAATATCATTAAATAATCAGAACAAAATAAGATGTCTTGAATTTTTCTATTCTTTGGCATCAAAGATTTATTCACTTCAACATTAAAGTAGTCATAAATTTTATTGTTTATTAAAAATAGCGTGATATGTACTTTTTTTTTTATAAATTATCTTAAACTTAAAAATTAATATTTTATAAAATAATTATAATATTTCCTAGATAATTTTTATATAGTTTAACTGAGTTTTTATTGTCCTAAAAATACTTTTAGATTTTTTAAAGTTTTGTGATTTTGAAAAAAGTCCTTTTTTTTTTACAGAAATCTAATGTCATGAAATAATCAGAACAAAATAAGATGTATTGAATTTTTCTATTCTTTGGCATCAAAGATTTACTCATTTCAACATTGTTTATTAAAAATTGTAGTGTGATATGTACTTTGTTTTTTTTTATGAATTATTTTTAACTTATTTAAAAATATTGAATGTCTTCTAAAGTTGTTTTAATATTTTATAGATAATTTCAAATAGTATAGATGAATTATTATATATTTAAAATATTTTTTTTAATTATTTCATGATTTTGAAAAAAATTAATTTTTTTATTATTTTTCTCGTTGGAAATTATTTGATTTTTTTTAGCTTTTTTAGGAAAATTAATTTTATAAATAATTTCAATATTTTCAGTTATTTTTTTAAATTTTAAATGAATTTTAGAATTTAAAAAATATTTTTTTGATGTTTTAAACAATTTCCTGATTTTTAAATATTTTTTTTTCTCGCCGGAGGTTTCAAAGTGACGAATTCGTGGACTTTAGGGTGCTACTTGATACAAAATAAAGTTTATGTTAAAAAGGGAAAAAATGCACAAAGTTTAGGGTGCAATTTGATATTAACCCTATTTTCTTCTACTGTAACAAAATACTAATTAACTTTATAGAAAATAAATTTTTAGGTAAAATATTACTTTTTCCCGTTAATGTATCATTTCACGGTAAGACTGTTTTGTGCTTTCCCTCTATATTCCAATCGATGAGCTCTCTTACCTATTTATTTACTTACTTTGTCCCATAAAAAGAGTTCTATTTAAAAAACAACTTGTTACCTATTAGCTTGGATGAGCTCAAAATAGAGAACATTTTCAAAACATTCTTTTCGTTTTCTTTTCAATTTTATATGGTCTAGCTAGGAAGTAAATTGATTGGTATTTTGCAACTCCACGTACATATCCTCTCAATTTGTCATCTAGATCTTTCTTTTTTTTGAGGGAATAGATCTTTCTTAATATACACCTTAATTCGAAAATCAATTAAAGAATCCATTTCAAAAGGAGAACACAAAGAATAAAGAATTAGAGAAGATAGCGATAGTTTTATAATAGATCTTTCTAGATTATTTCTGGGATGGGATTTATTAATACTAGAATGTGGATTGCATGAATTTACAATTAGTGTAAAAAAAAATGCTCATAATTAAAAGATTGTCATAGCCAAAAAATTCGTATGAACCTTGTCTTGTTAGTATATCTGATACGGAGTATCATATTCGAGCAGCTCCCGATAATAATTTTTCTTTTTAGATAAAAAAAAAAGGAAAGAAATGGATATGCTCTCAGTTAGATATTGAAAAAGTATTTTCAAATGAGATTTGCAAATTGGGTGATATATTGGTTTTTATGAAACTTAAAAATAGTTTTAGGCAAATGCTTTCGATAATAGAAATATTGGTTACAAAATCGGATTATAATTGATTGAATGTAAATTTGGTAGGTTTCAATATGAATATACGAGCCAGTAACTTTAAAATACTTTTATAATTTTTTTTTCTTTTTTTTTTTTGAGTAGGGAGAGGGGAGCAAGTTCGAATCTGAAACCTGCACCATAAACTGATGAGGCGATGTCACTGGACAACCAAGAACTGGGCCTTAGTTTATAATTTTAAACTAAAAAGACACGCAAAAGCTTAGGACAATACAATTTCAATTTTCCCCGAAAATAGGAAACAAACCTAAAAAACAATCCAGAATATTTTCGTTCTAATGGTACAATGTCTCATACAACAATTATATTCTTGAATAACAATAACCATTTTTAATAGTACAATTATTGTAGAAAATATTGTATCAACATAAGTTAATGTTTCAATCAGCTGATGTGTTAAGATTTTTAAAAAAATGTTAATTATCTAATCCATAATTTGGGAATAAATTTTTTATATATTAACAGTAGACATATTAATTAGTGTCTATTATGAATAGGGAAGCATTTCCAAGTTCCAACCATTGGAAAAAGGAGTTACTGAATGCAAAACTATAACCGGCCCTGCAAACCCCATTGTTTAAAAAAAAAAAAAAACTAAAAATGAAAAGAAAAAAGAAAAACTCCCAAAAGAAATAGATTTTATTTTCATTTTGAAGCGCACAGGAAATAACCCGAACACGTAATCTCTCTCAAAAATGCTCCTCAAAACCACCACCATTGCCACACCTCCCCTCGCCTCCCTCTTCAAGCACCCTTTCTCTATCCCCAAATTACCCTCACTCAAGCCCTTTAATCCCCCCCAAATCCCCTCTCTCAAACCCTCCGCCACTAGAATGAGCTGGCTCAACAAGCTCGGATTCGGCGGCCGTTCCGCCGCCGACTCCCCGGTGGACTCCTCTTCCTCCGCCATCGCCCAGGGTCCCGACGACGACATACCAGCTCCGGGTCAGCAGTTCGCCCAATTCGGTGCGGGTTGTTTCTGGGGGGTCGAGTTGGTCTTCCAGAGAGTTCCTGGCGTCACCAAGACTGAAGTCGGTTACACTCAAGGGTTTTTGCATAATCCTACGTACGAGGATATTTGTTCGGGTACCACCAATCATTCTGAGGTTGTTCGGGTTCAATATGACCCGAAAGAGTGTAGCTACGACTCTCTGCTTGATGCTTTCTGGGCCAGACACGATCCTACTACTCTCAATCGTCAGGTGGGTGTTCGTTTTCCCTTCTTTTTTTTTTTCTTCTTCTCAATTTCATGGAAATTTCCCCCTGTTAAATTGATTATAATGTTTCAATTGAGGTTCTTTTTTAAGAGTCATTTTGTATTAGTCGATCGCTGAAGATTTAGCTGAACACACCAATTGGGAATTCTCGAGTATTTTCTGATTTGATTATAATTAGGGTTTTGATTGGACTCTAGGATTTTGTTTTTCCGCTTGAACTGCAGATTTTATGGTTGTATCCTATCAAATTGACGATAATGTTTAATTGTGGTTCTTTTTTAAGAGTTAGTGGGTAATAGTCGATCGCTGAAGATTTAGCTGAGCATACCAATTGGATATTCTTGCGTGTTTTATGATTTGATCATATTGAGGATTTTGATTGGACCCTAGGGCTTTTTTTCACTATGAGCAACAGATTGTATGATCGTGTCCTACTAAATCGATGATAGTGTTTTGATTGAGGTTCTTCTTGGAGTGTCACCTAAGATTAGCCGAACACCCTGGACATTATTGACTGTTTTTCATTTGATTGTTGAGGGTTTTGATTGGACTCTAAGAATTCCCATTTTTCTTTTTCCATATTTTTCAGTTATGTGCAGGTGTATGAGTATAATCTTTTTCCAATTGTTTGGGTCGATTTCACCGTCCACATATTATAATTGAATTAGTTCCTCTACTATCATTTCTTATTTGATTATAATGACTAACGAATAAACATTATGTTTATTCTTGGTCTAGCATCACAAAACTTATTCAAAGTTGATATGTATTTGAAATCTCCTCACTTTCACTTTGAACTACTTCTTGAGGATTTGGATGGATTTGAAATCCACTTTAATGTGGACATTGATGTCAAACCCTCCACTCTTGACTCTTGAGACAGGCTTTATTATGTATGGGGATTTGAATACTCCAGTGTGTACCTTCGTAAAACTTTATTTATATAGATTTCTTTATACAAATCTACTGCACCTCAAAGCCTGGCTGTAGGGATATTAGTGCTGAACTGCTATTAACATAAGACTCCTCATCCGTATCTGCCTATCAAAGTTCTTATAAAAGGTTCTTTACGAGTATCATTTACGTATAGGCAAATAAAGCCAATCTTACTTCACTCATATTTCCATACATCTATTGAGTCACAGTCTAATTTTTTTTGAATAAATAGACATTCTCCTTGGAATTTTAAGTGCCATTAGTGGAAACTTATTTTACATCATGGATGAATTTCATGAGCTTATCGACTAAGCACTTGTCAAGAAACTCTCTTAAGAAATCCTTAGATTGCTACATATAGACCTCCACCTCCTCATCACCAAGAAATTTTGTTTTCACATCCATTAGTTGCATTAGGGTCTAATTGAGCTACTATTACTATAAAATCTTTCAAGTACAGGAGATACGGTCTCTATTTCACCTTCTAAATATTATACAGAAGCTTGTGCTTCAACAAGTTGTTAGGCTTGTAGATTGTTCTGTTGTTTCTGGTAATACTTGATCCAATGGAATTTAACAACTTGTGAAACTTTTTCAATAATTGATTCTTGAGCATCGATTTGAACATAAGCGGTTTTTTGAACCATATGTAATCTACGATTGTGGTGGAAGGCTGAGGTGCTGAACGATCATGTTCTGAGGTTTTGTTCATGACTCAGTTACTTCCATTAATTAAGCCATTATCATGACACTTGGCTGTTCTTACTCTAAAACCCTACTGTAACGGGATAGATGATAAAATGTGTACCATTCAGGTCCTTTGGCTTTGCTTGCTCTATGTTGGAGGAGAATTTTAGAGCTTTGGAATTGAGAGTCCTGGGTATTCATTGTTCTCGTGAGTAAGATTCTCTATTTTGTTCTAGGCTGGGGAGAGATGGGACTTTTATTGTAGATTCATATCATGCCTGAAAGGGTGTGTTGTATTGTTTATGTTCTAAGTTGTGGTTATTTTAATGTAAACAAATATAAGGAAATACTGATGAACAGTAGTAGAACGATTAATTGGTTTTTTGGAAATTGTGAGATGATAATTGGGCTGCCCGATTATTGGGTCTTTGGATTTGGACTGGAAGTCACACATATTTTGAGACTCAGAACAAACAAAGGTTGGGGGACTGAGAGTCCCTATAACAAACACTGGCACATCCAAGTATATAACCACTAGTACTCATTGGCTTTATCTTTTAAATATTAACTGGTAGACTCTTAGGCCTAGAACAAAAACTGGCACATCTAAAGAATAACCAGTAATGGTCCTTTGGTTTTAAGGGGAGCAAGTGTCTCATTTGAACACAACGGCAAGGTATGATTAATATATTTCACTTGGATTAGCGGTAATTAGTTTGGTGCTACTCTCGCCTTTGTTGTGTTTATCTTCTACTCTCGTGGATTATAGACTAGCGTCGATACTTGCGTATCGTGAATTGTCTATGTTCTACACTAAGGTCTTACAGACAATCTTGGTTGAACTCGGCTCATTACACACACACACACACTCTTTCTTTGTGGTGTTTGCATCCACAAGAATCAGTAAAGACTGGAGCCAAGTCTGCTTCATATTTTGATAATATTGTAATATCATAGTATCAGATTTCATCTTTCTGCCATGCTACTCTCCACCTTCATGTGATCTCAAAATCTGGATTATATTTTTGCAAAATTTTCTCTACTTCAGCCTTGCACACCTTAAAGATCTCTAAAGCTTTGTTCCTGTTAAAAAGCAAATACTGTTAGACATCACTAATAGTGATCATTAATAGACGTTATGAAGTATTTCGAAAATCCAATCACTTACATCGGTTGTGGACTACATACCTCAGTTTGTGTTTTCTTAATGCATTTGAACTCCTATCTATTCTAAAGCCATAAAAGATTAGAGAATAAAAATTCCTATCTATTCTAAAGGCATAACAACTACTTAAAAAGGTAAATTAGAGGATGACTTTAGCAGGTTGCTAAGCTGCGTTTTGTGAGGTTATTTGTCAAATCTTACTGAAAAATACATTAAAACAAAGATGCACACACACACACAATGAAAAGATCTGTTGAGATTTTCTTGTTTATACCTTTACCCGTCATGTGCACAAACTTCCAATTGCAAGCATGTGTACTTTCATACTTTGTAGGGTGATTTTTCTTATTATGTTAAAGTAATAAACAGAACAAATATCACAAATCTTACCATTGAGCATGTTTGGTCATTTCTAATATTGTGGTGTGCCCGAATTCAGGGGAATGATGTAGGGACTCAATACAGGTCAGGAATTTACTTTTACACCCCTGAACAAGAGAAGGCGGCACTGGAGTCCAAGGAGAAGCAACAGAAGATTTTGAACAGGACGATTGTTACTGAGATTCTGCCAGCCAAGAAGTTCTACAGAGCTGAAGAGTATCACCAGCAGTACCTTGCAAAGGGTGGCCGATTTGGTTTCAAGCAATCAACAGAGAAAGGCTGCAACGATCCAATTCGCTGCTATGGCTGAGAGTGAGTCTTATTAACATATAATATTACCAGTTCCATACTATGATTGTTGATGTTAATAGTTACATTTCTGCTCTCTCTCTCTCTCTCTCTCTGGAAAAATATTTTGCCCTTGTTGGATATCAGTTTCACTGGCGCTTAGTGTACATGTCGATGGTGGATTTTTTGTACGTGTGTGACTGTTGATATTATTCTGAAAGTCGTATTGTCTGTAGAGAACATGATCCATCAAAATCTATGAGATCAATAAAGAAAAGGTGATTTCAGCTTTACGAAGTGATTTTGAGTGTGTTATGGAAGTAAATTTGGAAGAGACTAGTAGTTGTTGGCTTCTTTAGATAGTTTGAGTGTTTCGACTTTTTACCCTTTCTGCTAGAATCTAAAATCCAGAATTAGGTGGAAGGGTGTATTCAGTTAATTATGATATTTCTAAGAAGATTTTTTATATGCTGCGTAATTACGGTGAGCACCTCGTGAGTACCTGCTTATGTGCCAACGATGTAGCATTATTATAATATTTCTAAGAAGAATTTTGATATGTTGAATAATTACGGTGAACACCTCGTAAGCACCTCTGATGTGCTAATGATGCAGCATAATTAAAAGACTGTTACATAAGCAGATGCCCAGAAAGGTATTTGTCGTAGGTGTGCAGCATATCATTACTTTTTCTGAGAATACTGGTAAGTTTTTATGGAAGATAATGCAGATAGATGGTGCTTCTACAGGGTTATGCGGTTGTAAATAAATGAAGTTTTCGATGAATAATTAGTGAACAAAATTTGTTTATTTTGTTAAAAGAATAAAATTCTTGAGCTGTTAAATAAGCTTAATAGAGTTTGAGGATTGATTGGCGCATTTATTGATAACTTGCCAACAAGTTTGTTTAAGGTTCAGTTAACGATAGTAGTAAATTAATAACAGAGACAACATTATTGATATGCCATATAACTTAATATTTCCTATATTATATGTTCTTGTAGTGGATATCTGGTTTGTTTTATTTGTATGGAAATTTAGGAAGTTTGTGTTTATTTCAAGGTTGAAGAAGTCGCTAGGCGATAGTTAGGCGGTGAGCTCCAGCGACTAGTTGGGGCTTAGGCAGGGCTAATGAGAGCATTGACGTGGTTAGGTGGGGATGAATTGGAAAATAAACGTAGGCGGGTCAATGAGAGTTTTGCGTCCAGGCGAAGATTAATCGGAGCCATAGGTGGATCTAGCATTGGTCAATACTGGACTCTAGCCCACTGCAAAATTTGTAGAACTTCATTTTTAATAGTATTATTTTTATTTTATTTTTTATTCTCTCCAAATTTTAGCTAAGTCCATCCTATTTAATGTTAGGCAAAAACTTATATACCCCCGTTGCATGGATCTTTTTATGTGCAACGGGTAGGGTAATTCTACCCGGTCAAAAATGTATTACTTTTATGCCAAAAGGTATTACTTAATTGGCAAAAAGTATTACTTGTTTTAATAAATTTATGAATGAAATTATAACTTTGGATTGATACTTTTATTAAAAATAGGAATACTTTTTCGATTGATACCTTTTTGCAAAAAAGTAATACTTTTTAGAGCAAAAACTAATACCTTTTTGAAAATCGGATTTGGGTCAACCCGTTGCATATAATTAGATCCATGCAACGGGGGCACATAAGTGTTACTCTTTTCTTTTAAAGCCTATAACAAGTCGCAACTTCATTAAACTCTAACAACTCTTCAATGTATATATTTTTTTATGTTTTAGCCCACCTCAATACTAAGTTCTGGATCCGCCCCCGATCGGAGCTTGATTAAGAATAAACGAACAAAGACAAACATCTACAAACTTGGCTCGAATCAGATTGTTTACGGGCTTTTGCCTATCAAACTAGACTATACTGGAAACCAAACAAAAGATATATATTTCCTATTTGACTTTGTCCAAACCAAGTTATACTAGAGAAAAAAATGTTCCCATTTTTTATATTCAACAGATAACTGTATTGAAACCGTATCCAAATACACCAAGTTGGCCTGAAATTCCAAATAAAAAAGGCAAGATTACAAAGGAGTACTTTAATATATTGTGGCATTTGGTTGTCTTCAAATTTATTAAACATTAAGTTGATATTGGTTTTGGTCATATTTGGTTCTAATTTTTAATGCCAATATTAATCAACCTAAGTTACTACTTTTTTGTCTACAAATTTATTAGTTTGCATAAATACTTCTGTGTTTGTTATATTGCCAGTATTAGATGAAAGTGTGCAACTATAATTTAAAAAGATTTTATTATTGGACGAACTTACATGAAATGTTTATTTATGACCTAATACTGATGACGATATCAAATTTATGTATGTTCTATTTCCCACCTTGATATACAAATATCTTGAACTTTCATTTCAGTTTTTAAAATTGATATAAAAATCCTTGAATAATCTTTAAATAATTGAATATACGGTATTGAACCAATCCGTCCTTAAATTTAAATTATTGTTTTGAACTATCTTGAAGATCAAATATCGTAGTTTGATGTACATACAATACATTCGAATGAGATATTTTGAAACTAAATAAGTAATTGAAATTTATTTCAAATTAAAGTCATTAAATTTTTTAATCTTATATATTTGAATAAACATATTAATTATATGTAACACACGTGATTTTTGCTAGTAATCGTGAAAATGATTATGTACAAAATATGGTAGCACCATATTTGCAAATAATCTAATGAAAATAATAAAATATTAAATTAATCAAATTTATTGAATATTTGTAATCAGGTAATTTTTTTTTTTTGAATCCAAAATTTGTAATCAGACTAATGTGACAAAAGTTTGTCAATTGAGCAGCCGACTAGTCTCTAGCGCCTAATCGAACTACTAATTTTTCTTTTATGTTTCAAGTTATATATTTAACATCTAACTTTGAAATTTTCCTGTTTTATCTATTTTATAAGTTGTAGACAAAAGATTGAAGATTTACTTAAAAGACATTCCAGAAGACAAGTAACATAAATGATGAACCAATTTTCAACTCTTATTACATGTATGTATGTATCCATCAAAACTATTATTTTAAATCCTTTTTCTTATCTTCATTCAGCAACCTCTTGGAAAGCACGTGACCAACTAATCAAACAAATTTCTTAACAAAATTAATCACATAATGGATACACATCCAAAACATACCCATTGAGCCAAACCAAAAGATCATAGTCCAGTCTAAGCAAGTTAGAGCCTAAATATTAATCATTGATGCCAGCAAAACTACCTGGATAACCAAGAGAGTTCTCTGTCATGGTGAAACAAGACTAAATCCCTAGACGAAAACCACGAAAATCGAGCTTGGAAACGGTTGCTGCTAGTACATCCTTCCGGTGCATTTGGGAGAACCACAATGACAATCCTTCGTCCGCCCCATCTTATAATTGTAACGATAGGTAAGTTCGCGATGGTGAGGGATGTCCTTTAATGCAAAAAACATAATGTGGGGCATTCTCTTGTCGTCATGGTCGTAAAACACCTCTTGGACATATAGGTTCGGCGAGCAACTATGGTTGATAAATCTCCCAATATTCCCATACACCGCAGCATCAAGAACAAATCCCTCCTCTTTCGATTTCCCTTTGTCAATTTCATCATTGCTATCACATATACCAAACAGATATTCATCATTACCGACTCTTTGTTGAGCGTCCTTGTCTCGTAGCAACTCTCCAACATATTCACATACAAAACTTCCGGAAGAAATGAAACCCCGGGATCTAACACCCCAGCCCCTTGATTTGGTCTTAAAAATCTCCAGTTGATGATGAGGACCGTGCTGGGTGACTCTGTTCATACAAGTAGGGGGGCATTTGCAAGAAGGACCACACTCATAAATCCTAGGCTTTGCCTCAAGAATCGCTCCTTTTTCATTGTACGGAATCTTACCCCCGTTCTTCATTAGACAAAGACATTCTTGAGAGTCGGAACAACCATTGGTGCAATCACAACCAATAGACTCAACGGGCTTAAACCAATCCGGATAGACAATTGCCGTTTCATAGGTGAAAGATTTTGGCAGATCATCATCTACTCCATTCACAACACGCACACAAAACCTCTCTTTCCCTTTTGACACGTCATCTAGCACACGCACACCTGTGCGTGATCTGGCATTGGCCTCACGAGGTTTTGGTTGGCCCGAAAGCCTATGTAATTCAAACTTGTAGACCAATTTATCTCCTTGTTCTTTCTCTCTTTCTTGCCAATGGCGATTTACCGAGTACAGTCCATCATACACGTACACGAATTCCGGCTCCTTCCTTGTACCCAAAGTTCTACACGCCATCACATTCCTTCTTTTGTAAATGACACGAACCGGAAACCCCATCTCCTTGCTATTCACCAAAGCAAGATTCCCCCTTTCAAGTTTCTGATCTAGAGCTTTCTCTCTAAGCTTCGGGTTCCCACCATGACCATTGTATATCAAAACACCATGTTCTTTAGCCATATTCGCATACTGCCCCGACTCCACAACACTCGTCGCACATTTCCTCCCTCTAACATCAACATAATCAATACCACAAACCAGTTGGCTATGGAGACCAACAACCGTGAGCTCCGCCCTGAATCTGAACATGTCATCAATTTCAATCCCAGGTATATGGCCAAACGGCTTCTCAACAAACACACACTTCCCCATTTTCTTCACACGTTCCGCTGCTTCAACATGAGCATGCATATAACTCGGAATTCTTCCTTCTCTAACCTCTGATTCGCGTTCGTTCACAAGTTTAACGTACTGCTCTTCAAACACCTTGAGAGTCTCCAATACCCTGAACCGCTGAGCCTCGTTCCGCCCAATCTGCAAATTAATCAGCTCCTCCCGATTCTCACTTTCTTGATCTTGATCAAACTCTGTGTCAACAGAACTACTCATAGACATGGCACTAGAGTCGAGCTTTTCATCATCACCGTTGTGACATAAGGGCAACATATTCGATTCCATAGGTGATAAAACCCCATTAATCACCATTCCAAAACCTTTTTCATCATCAACAACGCTTGAGGTACAAACCATACCATCAAGAATATTAACAAACCGCTTAGCGTCAGCAAGAATTGCTTCAATCTTTTCAAGATCACTCTCCCAAGAATCCTCACGATTATTACCCCATTCACTTTTTCTTCCATTAATCTCCAACAAATCCCTTCCCGTATCCATTTTCGAGCGCTTAATACAAGACGGAGACATACAAAACGCAATGTTGGGGGCAGAAATGGGTGTCGAAAACGGGTTCGGGTCGGTCATATCAGCAATGAGCTAATAAAAGTAAAATTCGAAATTTCTCCTACAGAAAACCCAGAAACAAAGTACCATTAACAGGTTTAAAACCAGAGGATAAACAAAATAAAAACTCAATGGGACTGACTTCCACACACATTATAAGTAAATCAAATGGTTCAGACAATACTATCGAGAAAAAACAGAAAAGAAGTAGCAGCAAGAATGTAGAACTTACCAGAACTTTCAGCAAGTAGCTTTTGCGCGCTCTGAGTTGGGGTTTGAGGTTAAAGGAATGATGCATATAAGGGTGGTTTCTTGAACCACCATTTCGCATTCCACTACAGGTCGTGGGGGGGTTTTTCCTTTTTTATTTCTTCAAATTATTGTTCGTGGGGGAGTTGAGGTCTCTTCTACCCTACACCGGGAGCATTGCTCCTGGTGTATTATTAGCCACACGATCCCACACAATCACACACACCCATATGGGTGTGTGTTATATATGTGGTTAATAATAC
>JAUEKW010000043.1:1149247-1167986 GCA_032274785.1 Ajuga reptans
TACAATCATCCACTTGCAAATGATTGTACATTGACTAAGTTGACCAAAGATAAAAAGTTGTACATCCATCAAATAGGACTCTTTTTATGGGATGGAGGGAGTACATCTTTTGGGATTATCTATAATTTCGCATTTTAGAGAAAAATAAAAAAATTATGTAAAACATAAAATAAGTGAAAATATTAATAGGAAAATATTTCTTTTTGTAAAATGCAAGCAACATTTTTAAAAAATGTAAAATGAATTTTTATTTCTTATTTATATATTTCTTTTTTATATAAATATTTTTCTGAGTTTTCTGATTATTTTAAAAAATGTAGAAGCTTTATAAAAATATATAGATATGATTGAATAAGTCAAAAAAAAAATTGTTTGGATGTTTATTGATGGTTTTTGGAAAGTTGTTGACAGATGAAAATATATATTAAAACATGACTATTATTTTAGAAAGAAGAAAGTAACGTAGTACTCAAGGGAACCTTTTCCGTGAAGGAAGAAGGTACTATAGTTTAGCTAAAAAAGAAATACTAACTACAGTTAGTCCGATGATGGTTTGAAATTTTTGCTCCGCAAAAATGTCGCCAAAAAAAGAAGAAAAAAGTAATTCCATAGTTATTCACTGAACAAGAGTGAATGTGTCCGGCTTATCCTTACCGAATGAGTGTACATATTCGCACCCTTCGTTCAAAGTTTGACCTTTTTTATTATTCTATAAATAACAAAATATATAGATTTTTTAAAGATTGTCTTCTATTAAAAAAGTTTAAATTATATATCACAATAATTGCGGGCGTCAACACTCCTATTAATTTTATTTTTTTACAATTAAGCTATTACTGAATACAAAATCATTCAGAATATCACAATATATCCAAATTCATATCAAAAGTTGTTATTTGGAAACAACTCATACCTGCTTTTGGTTGTTGAAGCTTTGTGTTTTTAGTAAATGAGTGTTCGGAGATGAAAATCCAACGGAGTCATCATCATCATCGATCGAGTCTTCTTATAATTGGGCCCAAACCACGCCCACAATTATTGTGATATATAATTTAAGGGGATGAAAATCCAACGGAATCATCATCATCATCGGTCGAGTCTTCTTATAATTGGTCGAGTCTTCTTATAATTGGGCCCGAACCACGCCTGCAATCATTGTGATATATAATTTAAACTTTTTTTTTTTAGAAGACAATCTTTAGAAAATATATTTTTTGTTATTTATAGAATAATAAAATGGGTGCGACTATTCTCACCTATATTTTTACTGATTACACCCTCCTAATTTTCTACACAAAATACCATTATGATAAAAACGTAAAATCTTTGATTATTTTGTTCAACCGAATATAGGCAAACATGCTCCAAATGTTCGCTCAACGTTGGTTGAACACAATTTAAAACATTTGGCTGAACCTAAACATTCTTAGACTGTCCAATCAACGTTGACCAAACGTCCTAAAATTGTTTAATTAATAATTAGGTACGATTAAAATCTTATAAATACTAAAAAAAAAAAAAGTAAACCTTACATTCCCGATATGAGAATCATTTAGGTATATTTTGGGATACAAATTAACATAATTTTAAAAAAGGAACATTTTATTTTTATGATTTTAAATTCTTGTTTCAAATAATTATAAATACTAAAATTAATATTCAAGTTTTTTAAAATAAATTTATGGCATTCGCTCAATGTCAGTCAAACACTTCAAAAATATTCGTGGAATTCAATTAAACATATTAAGATGTGTTCGACCAACCTCGAGCGAACATTTAACAAAATAAATAAATAAATAATCGGAATTGGTTTATAAAAACAGTATTTTTGTCTAGAAAAACTAAGAATCGGTGTACTTGGTAAATAGCTGGGTGAATAGACACCGCTGAGCAAATTTTCGACAGGCGTTCCCCATTTAACAATCCTGTATGTAGTGCAATGGATGTGTTATAAAATTATTTACCAAAAGAAACTCAATAGAAACTTGATAAAAAAAAAAATAGAGAAAAAAAAAATATAGGTTTGATGAACAACATATAACTAGTAATGCTGCCAATAATTTCATATCATCATCTTCAACATACATGGTTACAAGGTATCAACATTAGCAATTAATTTAAAGAAGAAAAGGCGGCGAAGAATTCCAAGATTTGCATGAATTCTCAAAAAAGCTTAAAAGAGATGATAATATTATGGTAAGAGGAAAGAGAAAATAGATTCGCATCTCTCACGAATCTGTGTCTACACCTTGTAATTGCTCAAGAATTATATTACAAGTATTCATAGTGCGAGCATCAAGAAGACCATGATTCCAGAGTTTGATCATAAATAATCTCCAACACCTGCCAAAACACAAAGCCAATAGATCGATTTATTTACCAATACGAGCAACTTGTAAACTGGAGAGCTATGTAACAAAGAAAATAATAGCTGAAAAGAATCATGAGTAGAGTAGTGACACTTCTTATGTATCATTAAGCTATTGAACATAAGAATTGATGCTGCAACAATTACGACATTGCACTCTAATAGGCGAGAAGGGAAAAAGAGGGTTGAGAAACCAATAATAACTCCTGTGTTCATTCAAATATTTAAGTGCATACATCCATACATACATATATATAAGTAAAATATGCGCAAGTACAGCACAAAAACTAGGCGTGCAAATTTTGCATGGTAGAAGAAGCTACCAAAGTAATGCTGGTTTCCGAACAAGATCAAGTCCATGCAATTTGGAAAAGGCCTCACATGCCCAAGAAATATGACCATCTGCCAATACCCTGCCATCGTGACAGAAATACCAGTTAAACCAGAAAATATATAAATAAATTAACAAAAAGAAAAGGAACTATTTGATGCATCCAATAGATGTCGTAGACTATCCTATTTTACAGGCTTCTGACATGGGAGCCTGACATAGCGAAAGAGAAAACTAGAAACCCATCTTTTTATATGATGGCCCTCAATGATGCATTCAAATCAGTAAAAAGCCTTGGTATGTTCCTCCAAGAAGGCTTATTCCACTAAGCAGATGCTCAGGCAGCACATTGAAAGAGCTACAGCGGGGAAAGAACGAAACAAAGAAAGGAAAAAGGAAAGCAAACAACAAAGGGAAAGGAGAGACACCTATTTGTACTGACTATTGAAAGAGCTACAGCAGGGAAAGAACGAAACAAAGAAAGAAAACAAGGAAGGCAAACAACGAAGGGAAAGGAGACACCTATTAGTACCGACTACTAAAGGGTACCAAATAGAATGATTCCTTATCTACATTACCAAGAATGTAGTACATCCCGGCCATCAGTATTAATGTAATATACCATTATATATACATACATATAATCCGCATCAATTATATATTCATATAAACTTGAGCAAAATCAGTAGAAAAGTGGAGTACACACTGTTTAACATACTTCACTGCAAAAACAAAAATGACACCTACCCTACACCCTTGACAACTTGGACACATCTGTGAACCTATGGGCCCCACAAGCTGAGAAAAAAATGTTCTTTGTTGATTAGTGTGAATTTCTAAAGACAGCACAACAAACGGAAATCCTTCTTTCTTGGAAAGCTAAACAACCTCGTCACACATCTAGAGTAATCCAGTAGACCATGTCCTATGGAACTCATGGAAATCCAGTATGAAGAGATATCTTTAAGTTCCATAAAAGAAGGAAACTCATGGTGATAAAGCAACTAAGAAGCTAAGTTTATATCTTTCCATCTTTCTTTCTAGTTTACTGCAATGCTAGTGTATTTAGATTGGATTAGACTCTTTTATTAATTGTAGTAGTAGCTAGTTTGATTGTTTGCTTGCAGCCCTGAAGTTGTCTAATAATGTTATTTGTGTGTGCATGCAGGTATAAGCTTTATGAGAAGATTCTCGTAAATGAGAAGCTAGACAAGATAAAAAAATCAAAGTTCTGACCTTTGCTTCCTAACAAAAGAATTCCAGAGATGCATCAACTGCTTCTCATCTTTCGTGACATCCACAAAATCATCCAACATCTGTTCCACATCAGTAAATAAACATTTTAATTTAAGAACATAATATTAAAATAATGATGATATAACAATATTGAAATTTAACATGCCTACTTTTAGAATATATTTTAAACAATGGTCTACAGGAGGCAAAGGGCTTTAATAAAAAGATCAGTAGTGAATCCAGGTCAAGAATAAACTTTCTGAGGACATATCCTGTGCCATTAGAAACCCGATTATGGAAAGAGATGGGCGGAGATATCCCAATTAAAGGGTCAACATGCCTTTTATCTGATGTCAATGCATTGAAGATCAGAACCTTTATTTTGATAAGAACAATGTCCTCAAATCAACTTTTGTTACCTAACTTTGATAGGTAAAGCAAGTCAAGATGAAAACACCTAAACCTTGATTCACTTCTAGAGCAGCTTTCCGCCATGAGAGATTACATATAGATCTCTCATGGAGATACTAAGGAAATCATAGTTGTATCAACCCACGAGGTTAATAGTTAGATTGAAAACTGTCACTGACATGTTAATTACTTAGCCATATAATACGCTAGCAAATGCATTGAAATTACAAACCAAAAAAGAAAAACCAAAAAAAAAAACAAAAATACACATTTAGCATCTGCTTTGGAGGCTACTACAAGGTTTACCTAGTTATTGATACCAATAGGAATTAAAACTTGCATCACTTGCAAATATGAAGCCAGAGAAGCCCATAAATTCACCAAACAGTAGATAACATGAAAATAAACTGAGCCCTTTAGTCAACTGTAATTTTAGTGCTCATCACAAGTTTGAATTTTTTGTCCACGTACTCATGCATTTCAAAGCACATGGGAAAAATGCACTATTTAGTAAATCTAACAACTAGGCCAATTCTAATAAGAAAGCAAGGTATTATGGTTTAAGAACATAAATTATGGGTTATTCTTATGTCTTATGCTCAACATACAACAAAACCCTCAAGTGAATGCAAAATGGGCCTTAGGCAGAAGTGGACCGTTAGGACATAAAAGTGAGACAAAAGCAATTGAAAACTAGTAACGAGACAGCATACCCTTCGGTCTTCAAGATCTGCAACATCATCATCGACTTCATCCTCACTATCACGATCTGATAGAACTTGCTCCATGGCCATGGGCTGTATTAATTACAAAATATGCGCTTTTAAGATATATTTACATACACTCTCAAATATTCTCTTTGCAGAGTATCTTAGCTAAATATTGCTATAAATTCAAATATGAACTCAATACAATATAGAATACAAAGATGCATTATCCAAGCCTCAAAGTAAAGAATTATTCATGAAAGATAAATAAAGCAATTAAAATCATCAAAAGGAAGGTAGACCACTAACTGCTACGCACAGAACTTTTTTGATAAGATATTAAAGCACAAAACTCATCTCAGGTGAGAAGCTGTCTAGAAATATCAAGGCTAAAAGAAGATGACACAAAGAGGCAGAAATGTCAAAGAATAAATAAATAAGAAGGGCACTTGTCACAAATAAGGGGGCTGAAAGGAAATAGAAAAGCTAGAGCAGATGCCAACAGAGCCCCAGAAATGTAAAAGAAAAAATAAAGGAGAATTAAATAAGAAATTGATTTATCAAGTTAGAAACTTTTGCACCCATTAAAATGCTGGAATATGTAGACATACTGCCTTGTCTTTTGGATAACAAACTTTTGACTACATGAAGATATTAGGGTCAAGTGGCCGGATTCTACCATGAGGACCATGGTGTGACATACAACTGGATTAAGGTTTAGGGCAAAGTATCAAACAACACAAATCTAAACCAGGTGATCTATTGAGCATGAATATAAGATGAAGATTTTATACGCTAACAACTTTCCTACACTCAGATGCATTAGGATTGAATACCAAATATATATGTGAACTTTTTCTCAGTTCTGATGAATCAAATAGAATTGTATTTCATCAGAGTTGGAAGTAAGGAGGACCACAGAAATATGGGATGTATATTCGTATAGAAGGTTCACAAGCTGTATATACAAAAAGAGAAGGAACACTAGCCACTCACTTGCGCTCTATGTGAATGAAAGAACTGCCGTTTCTGCAAGAGTGCACGACTGAAGCAAAAAATAAAAATAAAAATTCAATATCAGTCAATGCTGATCATTAAATCATAACCATGGCTCTATCAGTAAATAATATTGCGTAAAAATCTGGATACTTGATCACTACAACATTTGATTTCCTTCGAGTTGGCTCAAATTCAATCCAAAATGTTTAAACAGAAAATTATAGGTAAGAATTAGCTAAGATCTCTGAAGTCTTCGATGTCATTCAAGAGGTCTTAGCCCAGTCAGTGAGAATATCATCCAACTCCCAAATGAATTGGCTATCATGATAACTTAAAATCAATTTAGCATATTGGTATCGCATCCCAATAGTAAAGAACTGAATTCAAATGAAGTAATGCAGAATAATAACACGATTGACGAACATGGTACAATTCCAAACCATGAGATTTTGATGGCATAAGCCTACATTTGTCAGTTCCATTTGAGAATCTTCTAATTGAAACATGAGGACTGAACTTACTTTCGAGGATCAGAGCGTTCAACTGATAACTTCCTGGTTTTTGCAAACTGGAGTAATGCCGGAGGCATAATATTGCTTCCAGGTAATGACTGAACACATTCAGGGTCCGCATATGAATGAGCAGTGGCAGATGAAACTCTGGGACTTGATGCGTCGCGGTCCCCACTTTCTTCTATACCTACTAAGATTCAGATGTACATTTCCTTTCAAATATATCCTACAGCTATGTAATCTATCAATTTACACAGATATGAGTTTACCGAAGGCATGTTGTCATATGTTGCGAGTATGTCAACTTCGAAGTAGATTGCCTTTTGGCAACAACCGTGAGGAAGGAAAAGGGAGACTATAACTATATGTACAACAATATTAACCTTCATAGGTTAATGCAGTTCTTTTCAAACAGGGAATCCAGTGTTAGAAGTTTTTAGATGTACACATTTTCTTCTATGTATATGCTGCTGCTCATAGCACTGAATTGCTGGGCCAAGTAACCAAATAGAGAAAACCAGTACACAATAAATTCTGAACAAAAGTAGTGCCAATAATTACACTACATGTTCAAAAAGCAAAAACAAGTGTACCAGTTTATGTCTATTATCACTAGGAGGACTTCCTCCACTGCATGTTTTTAAAATAATTACTTTTTGGTTTTAATAAGACTCCTATTGCATTCATTTTGTTACAAATGTGATTGAGAAAAGATCATGGCAGCATAAAAATATCCACTACTGAGAAATTACCTTGGATCTAAATCATGGATAAGCTCATAAGCTTGTTTTTTCTTTCATTAAATGCTGAACCACTTAATAATATTGTTATCAGCTTTCTAGTATTGGGCGCCCTGACCATGCTATTTGGTTGATCAGTTTTATTGATCAATGGAACTGTGTTTGAGAAAGATGCATCAAATTAATAGGTTGTATATAATACTTCAGGCTTTATTATAGTCTATTTTATTTGTTTTCATCAATCTTCAAGGTTCCATAAAGGCCAAGTGTTACGGAGAGTGATTGTTCAAGCAATGGGTCGGTTCATTTGGTCGGAAAGGATTAGAAATCTTGAGGATTGGGAAGAGTCATAAGTATAGGTACGGTAGCATTGTGGGTGCCAAACAATAGAGAGATGAAAAAGATTCTTGTCAGACAGATTGAGTTAAGCTTTTAGCTTTCTTTATCTGCTGTTGACGGGATTCCTCGTCCCATATAGGCATGTGCCTTACTTAGTTATAATCAACATTCCTCATCCCATGTAGGCATGTGCCTTCTCCAGTTGTAATAAAAAAAAATTACTATTTCTTATAAAATATAAATAAATATACAAAGTGAAATAGGAAAAGTCATGACATCAATAATGGTGAATTATATTGCATATTACCATCAGTCTTTTCTCTAAGCCCATTGATTGCTCCCGGCAGTTCTGGATCTAATACAAGGGGATGCACATACTTCGGATTTTGGACTAGGCTCTTCAGCTTTCTGTGTCGGCGTGCCTTCGAGCTGTGTTGCACCAGATTATTTGAAAAATTGAATTTATAACTTCATACAGCATCAGTACAAAAATGTATAGTATGTCCAGACCGTACCAAAAGAAAAATGTCTGTTGCTTAGGATCCACACCAGCTGCAACAATCTGCACAAATCATATTGTAGATGTTAATCCAGTTCCTTCGGACAATTAAGAGACAGGTTAACCCCATCAGCCTCAACTTTTACAGCATCAATATCTATTTTGCAGGCTTCAACCTTTCATTTCAAGGCCCAATGCAGATCCAAGGTTTACCCACTCAAGTAAATAATGTTGTTTTTAGTTTCCCAAACCAACGCAGACCCAATATAATCGGAAAAAACTGCAATTTTTTGTTATAATCAATAAAACAACGGACTCTCAGCCCTATAATCAAAAGTCATTGTCATGCAATTATCACTACTTATCCTTTAGGCCTCACCACTGAATCAGAACACTACTAGAGCGTCCTCTAAAGAACAGCCTGGTCAGATTGATAGCCGAAAATTACTCTCATCGTATGATGACGTTCTAGGTTCAGGTAATATAGCCCAGAGAGGTACTACTTTTCTTTCCACTCTTAGCGCTCAAAGCCCAACTCCAATTACCTAAATTGTTAATTCAGATACAAATAGAATATTTTTTTCCTCACGGTAAATATTTTGATGGCTTCAACAATAGGATTTCTGGTGAATATCTCAAACATAGTTGGTAAAAAGAACAGATTCATTTGCCGGTGGAATTGCACTTGAGTATGTTTTTCATGTTCCAAACCTAAGTTGTAATCTATTTTCAATCAGTGAACCCTACCATATTTTAAACTGTGTCGCCATTTTCTATCCTACTCATCCGGAATTCCAGGAAGGAACTCAGGAAAGACAACTGGCACTGCCAAGAAGATTAAGGGCCACTACATTCTTAGAGAAGGAGAAATTTAAATAAACAAGTTCAAAGTTCAAACTGCAAGCTGTAATCATATTCAGATTATTTTACCTTAAATTCAGGTTTTTCTAATACTTCTTCAATATCTGGTGGTGAACAGGTAATAATGATGTGGCATTTTTGTCTTGGCCATCCTAATTTCCTTTCTTTGAAAATATTATTTCTTCTTCGTTCAGTTATAAAACCCAAGTTTCAGCTGTGAAGTATGTCAATTTCCCAAACATCAATAAAGAACCTTAGTATACAAACCATCTCATCTCCCCCTTTCTGAAACAAATCAGTCACATGTGGGGAGCATCAAAATGAAAATTTTGATGTTGGGCAAGTTTCTGAACAATTTTATGAAATGAAAACTATCCAATTTCATATAAAAATTCAAATTCTTTGACTGGCAATAAAAAATAATACTTTCACAAAGTTCTTGATGCCATTCCACCAGAGCTCATGTCCAGATACTCCTTAGGCACCCGCTTCCTACAAGCTAGCTTTTGGGAATGAGTTCTACCTAAGGGATTGTAACCTAACATGTTCAGAAGAAGTAAAAGAACAGTCCGTAAGCCTGTGGTAAAAAAATAGAATATAGAGCAATGGATCATTGAAGCTATATGGTGGACAATGCTTCTTCCAGATTTAAAGATCTATTCTGAAGTTCAGCTACAACTAGTGTTGCAAAGAATCCTATCCATCTTGGTCTAATCAACAAAAATCGACAAGTTATCAAGGAAAGGGTTTAAAGCAAATTGATTAAGCTGGTGCACATTCCAAATGAACAACGCACAGATACTCTGATGAAGGCCTTTCTGAACTGTTGTTTGAAGAGATGGTATCCAAATCCAAACTAGGGACTATCACAATCCAGTCCCAGTTTGAGGGGCAGGGTGGAAAATCAGAGTCATTATGAGATATGGGATACCAAAATATTTGTCATATTCAGATGAGACTTGAATGACTGGCTGAAATATTTGAATAAACCGTTTCACATTTAGTTGTTTCTAGAGAACAGGGTCTTGCTTTTATGTAGCTTCCTGATTTGGTAATTGTAGCCTCTAATAATCAGCATCAATGTAGGAGTTTATTTAGGTCCATATTCAGCTTTTAACTTCTCTTTATTGATATGTACAAAAAAGCTAGTTTTGTAAGTCACTATACAAGACAAAACAATGAAGATATATTCTTTGAAATCTACTATGTTATTCTCCAAAACTTCTATTGTGTTTTGCAACATATACTGACCTCAGATCTCCATGTATCAGTCTTGACAGATACATTCACAGCTTGAAATTCCTCTGTTACCTACAAAATCTCATCAGAAATAAGAATAGCTATTCAAATACTAAATGTAAAATTTCTGATACTGATCAATTTTACCAACCCAAAATTCGAAGTGGAAGAGGTCATGAGAGGAGGGCAAATGATATCTCAAACCCTGTTGACGTCAAAATAACAACAGGATCAATACATATCCCGTGAACCTTCTATCAAGAAGACATAAGAACTTCAAACTGGACAGTACCTTAAAACTTGCACATTTAACCAAACAGAAAGGGCATGTGAAGTCCTCTGTCACTGCGTATAGATGCTAAGTCAAGCTTCTTTCAAAAATATGTAGCAACATGTAAGGATGAGATGCACGCGCACAAAGTTATTATTCAAGTGAATGATATTATCAAGAATAACATTCTATTAGGATATGAGTGTTACACCTCATGGAACCTAAAATCCAGTATCAGAAATGGACAAGCTATTAAGAGAGAGAGACAGGAACGTTTTATAGAATAACATAGAAGAACTAGGACATCAAAACCAAGACCCTTGAAACAAAACTTGATGAATAATCATCTGGAATCAGACAAATAGTATTGCACACAAAAGAGAATCAATCAAGCGGTTGGTTATCGAGTTGAAGCATCTACCGCAAACATGGTATACTAATACCTTCAGTCCTCTGCAACTTGTTGTTATAGTATCTGTAGTTGAAAACAACATTTCCAGTCCTCAACCTGGGCAGAAACAACCATGAGAAAAAAGAAACTCCTTAGATACTAAGCAGGCGCACAACATTTGAGCAAGATGTGCAGTGAATGAGGTAAAGTATGAATGGTGCAACTCCATCAGAGGGGTAAAAGAGAGCAGTAGTAGAAAAAGAAAAAAAATGCTATTCAGCTATTCCTGTCACTCATTGACTGATAGAAGTCATATTTCTTTCCAATAGCCCATTATTGTGATTTGTGAACTGTACAATTTAAAATGCAGCACAAGTGCTGTTAAAATACCTCATATAAGAAAATTTCCCATTATATCCAAACATGACATGACTTAAAAGCTACAGTATTTGACTTTAAGAAATTAAGAAAAACTGAAATTCACAAATTCATTCACCAATTCCTTCATTTTTTTTGGATGAGGATAGAACTTCAGTTAATGAAAGTCGCGGAAGTACAACAGTATGAGAAATCCCTAAAATTACAATCTAAAGTACAATGCTCCAATCTCCAGAAATATCATATATAAAAAATGTTTTGAATTCTTTGGGGATGGAAACCCACCACGCCACTATCTAAACATAATCCTACCCCTAACCTCATTAAATATTCCCTCAGCATCTTCAAAATACTAGCTTATTCCTTTTTAACAATAGAGACCACATGAAGCTTGAGTTACGACTCCCCACAGCACTTAACATCTTATGCCTAAAGACTTGCAATATTTTCCTGGAATATCCCCAATATCAATCTTTCTTTCGTGAAGAAAGAGATTGGAAAGTAAAGAGAACAGAATTTCCTTCTCCAAAAATGACTATGGCCACAGCTCATTGCCTCAGTCAAACTGGAGTTATTGAAAATAGCTCATTCTAGCACCAGAAAGAATACAGAAGCTTGATACAGTGAGGAGAGCTCCAAACTGTTGCAAAAATTTACTGCACAATATGATTGCAGGGGCAGACTGGAAAATGCTGATAAAACAAGTTGAACGAGTCTCCTTCAGAAGTTGTTGAAGATGACTGGGATGATTCATATGGTTAGGTAAGCTCCAACCTGCCAAGATGGCCTAAAGCATTTGACTTAGGTAATGCCCAACTGGCAATACACATACGAAGCCAAGAGCCGGGCCAGATCCATACACAACCCATACTCAAAACACCCGCTTAGGTATTAGTCCATATCGGGTAACACAAAAAGGAGTGGGCTCACAGTACATGGGGAAAGACAGGCTGACAAAATACTGAAATTGTTTCAAATTAAAATGGGTAACGCCATCAGTGACTGATTCGCCTGAGAATGTAGTTAATGAATATCCCGCATGTGCATCTACATGTTGGGGTTGAGCATAGGAGTGGGGAAACTGGAAAGAATGAGACCTTGCGAGATTTCACCTGATAATCTGAGGCAAAGTAGAGGAAGGAATGCCACTATACGAGAATAAATCATAAGGTGATCTCTCTCTGACACCAACTTCTTCTGCTGCAATACGAACTTGCAATTGTTGAGACACGGCCTTTAGGAAAACAAATAGCAAACAAGTAATGATCAATAAAAAGCAATTCAACGGCAGAAAACACTCCAAAGCCGCAGAGTTCCTGGGAATTAAACAAGTAATAGTTTCTAGTCTTTTCTCCCTGGAGAGGAGAACGTACCAGAGTTCCTGCATGAGGACTATGAAACGAAAAACATTTGTCATCTCCGAAGCAGCTCGTCTGCAGAAAAGAACCCAATTAAGAAAACTAGGAAAAGACCATGGAAGATGATTTCAACACCTATGAAAAACACTCAAAACTGCACGAAAGGGAATTTCCACAACATAATGAAACACCAATGCTGGGAAGAAAATATATACATAGAAGGAAAGGCTTAAAAAATAATCTGATCATGTGCTAAAAGCATATTCATACAGTAGACTAACTTATTCAGAATTTTTTAACTTGAAAACATGTAAATAAAGAGCAAAAGTTAAGTAGAGTAACTTATGCTAATTCTTGATTTACAAGAGAAATCCCACTCTCTCCTAGCCAACAATTAATTGTTCTTCATTCCCTTAGTTGAAATAAAAAGATCGGTCAGCTCATAGCCAACTATGCTTAAAACTTTGATAGGCTGGAGACTTGCAGGAGTGGGGAACAAGTATTAAGTATCAACAATAATTAACTAAAGACGCATACAGATGATGGTGAAATAATTGGGACAGACTGTGTAAAGAACTGCAGGTTAAGGCCCCAAGAAGTCTTCTGCAGTTTATTCAGTAATAGAACCCGCTGCTAAATGTTTATATAGCCCTATGTATAAGAGAACTCCTGCTAAGCACTCAAAAGTCAACATGGCCCAAATGCCCCTTAAGTGACTACAAACACATCTCTACTGAAATCTGCAGACACTGACAGACATTTACCAGATTTAAAAAAAAAAAAAAATGAATAAGGTAAAACATAAAAAGACTACTCCTGAAAGGTAAAACATAATCCTCTTGAAAGGTAACACATAATACTCAAGTAAAGTTCATGCTACAGCATAAACAGAACACGCCAAGACGATGAAAAGGAATATCTACGAAGGCCAAAGACAATAAACTTACTATCTTTTTGCTCACGCCCACTTCAAAGTATACAAGCATGAATTATGATTATAGGAAGCAATAAAATGGTAACATATAAAGAGGGGTCGGGAATACAGAAAATTCAACATTAGGAATTAGATTAGCAGACAAGAAAATGGAAGAGTTCGAGACGACTAGCAGCAGAGAGTAAGCTTAATCATGTTTCAGATTCATTCGTCCATCGAGAGGTATTAAATAATGCAATCGTTATTTAGGTTATGAAGCAAAATCAACAGCACATGTAACCAATAATTAGTTTAATGGCATACCTTTAGGAAGCAAGAATGCAAGTCAACAGTTGAAAGCATCTCAGCTCTCTCGCCACTACTCAAATTCAGTGACTTCTCCCATGATAAATAAAGTAACTCCATTGGAATTTTACCAAAGAAGCAGTGCCCTCCAACATTACCTATCACATCAAAAAAAGAATTACATGGCATGAAAATGATATTAACAAAAAGAAAACATGAGATGGAAAGTAAAAGCACATGAACTGTCCCCTAAAACCACATTAATCAAAAGTAAAAGTTATATAAAACAAAATCTTATAGATGAACTTCTATATTGCTTTTCATGGACAGGTAGGTTTATGGAGTCTTGGAATTTCTTGGAGCAAATGGCAAATGTCTGATAGAAGCATCCGACATATTATAGGGGCTATGTTCGCTGTATGATCTTCACATCCTGAGTTAAGATTTTTATAGATCTTCCTAAAGGCATACCAACTGGTACCTCCAAAAGCATAGCAGTAGAGCTACTACAGCAATTGACATTTTTTATTGGCTTCATAATTGCAAGAACAAGCAAACCCTAAAGGAGTGGGTGCAAGATTGCCAAAAAAAAAAAAAAAAAACAGACACACACCCACGACATTAACCAGGCTATGATGACCACATTACTCATGAGGAGTTTTATATTCCATTTTCGAGCAGATTCTTCTACTATTTCTGATGGAAGACAAGAAACCCTTGTTTTTAAGGCATTGACAGTATTATAAGTAAAATATCATTTTTATATTGACTTTCATAACATGTGATGCTTAATAATATAAAAAGTTACAGTGGCAAGAGGTTTCCCATATTGTAATCATACAATTATTCTACACACTATAAAAATACATTACTTAGATCCCTTTGCAGATCAGAAATGAAAAAGCCCCTAAATTGTTTATGGGCTGATATCCAACAAGCAACCCTAAACACAATTTTTGCCAACACTTCCTCAATTGATTCATCACTGTTTACGAAGATTCTTTTTTAACCCAAATCGACCAACATAAGGCATGTAGCATCACCCTCCATAGGACCTTGGCTCTCTTGCTGCCTAAACTGCCCATATTAACTAGAAAGCATTCATTAATTCTCTGAGGAATAGCCCAAGATAAATTTAGTTCTGCTAATGCCCTATTCCACTGTGAGAGAGAAAAGGTGCAGTGCACAAAACTGTGATCCTAATTCTCGGAATTTCAGTTACAAAGAACACCCCAATTAGGGGATGGAAGCACATTAGGAACGTTTTTGCACTACACCACATATAAGAACTTTACCATGAACCAATAACCATGAAAAAAAAACTGAATCTTTTTAGGTACCGAGGTTCCCCAAATCTGGTAATGAAGAGAAAAATTAGGTTGGGGAAAGAAAGAGGCGAAGAAGGATACATCTTTAATCAGACAAAAACCACGTTAACTTCATGAATATACATACCTGACATACAACACATACAAACTCCCCTATTTATTGATGAACAATAAAGTCAAACAAAGAGGATATTTTCCATTCTCATGAACAGTTGGCATATGGAGAACTATTTTCACAACTTAGCTGCTGGATGGTACTAGTATGACGAACTATTTGGTGCATAATTCTCACTAGACTTGCAAGAGAGATGCTTATCCCATTGTTGATTGAAAGGGAAGATCTGTATTTCACATTACTGCAGAACTACCACCTACTCATATAATTTAAAATATGCTACAATAAAAGTAGGTAACCCGACCTCATTATAGCGGGGCATTCCAAATATCAGTTACTGAAATAGAAATGCATATACAGAATCTAGCTATCTCCCTGACTTAAGCAGCAATTATTCATTATGCAACCAATTTTCACAAGAGACCGTCTCCAACACAAAAATAACTCACCCGGAAACAATGGTTGATCGAAATGCTCCTTACACAAACCAGCTGCAGAATAGCAAACCATAAATATCTCACCAAAATGTAAACCATTGATATAGACCTAAGGAGAAAGAGAAACAGCATACCGCAGCTGATAAACAAAATAGATAGAGAACCAGACTTGACTTCTAAAGATAGTTTGTTTATCTCAGGCAGAATAAAATTTGCTTCATGTTGGTTCATCCTATCATCTCCAGTACATTTGGTCAATATGCACTCTCGACTGAATTGGTAAACTGCCGAACCCTGCATCAAAAAGGAATCTGAGAGGAGAAGAAAAAGAACAAGTGAAACACAAAACTGAAATATCCAATGAGTTTAACACTACCTCTACAACTGCAGGACTATAAACTGGTCTTGCTATCAATATACACAAAGGAAATAGACTTTGAATTCGAGATTCGTCATTTACAGTTGATGGAAGAGAGATCGTCATTTGAATCCTAGGGCAAGACACAAATAAACTGTGTCAGTTATTGTACATCAAATGAAGAAATATGCATCCCAGAGTTCCACATATCAAACATGTATCAACTGCATGGAGTTCGATGAAAAAACTTTATTAGGAAGTAAAGACAGATCATTGGTGGTAATTATACTTTGAGGGGGGGAGGTGGCAGCTTCTAGTAGAGATAACAAGATGAGTACATTTTATGCATATTCATTTTTATTCTGCAGAAATTAAACCCTCAGGAGTACTTCGAAAAAAAATCTGTTCAACATACAGAAAGATTAGATACAAGGAACCATATTTTTACTAAAGACAAGGAAAAATAGAAGCATAGGGTCAAAGATGTAACAGTGTCCTTCTTCATAAGAAACCCAATAATTCATAATTGGGAAAGGGTCTTGAAACTTCAGCAGTCTAGTTGGTGAAAGCAGGAGGAAATAGAAACCCGGGTTCAAAGAAAACTAGAAAATAATATCTTTTTTCATAAGAAACCCAGTAATTCATACTCTTGGACAAAAGGATGTCTTGAAAATTCAGAAATTCAGTACACTAAAGGAGTTGTACCTTTTCTTGTGTTTTGCTTGTATTTTGTACCGCAAACATCGTTGAAGGAAGGATGGCTGCAGCAGAACCTGTCTTTAGTTAGACTACAGAAAACAGATGGAACAAAAGGATCCACGAAGGAACGAGGCTGATATGCAATTTGTCATGATCATTTGATAACTAGAACAACAATAAGAAAAAAATTAATGCATACAATTGATCAGCCAAATATGGCAAGCAAATGCCTGTAAATGAAGCAACTCTTCAACATCCTCCAGAAACAGTAACACAAGATTCCATGATATAGCAAAAAGAAAGTATACATGCAAACTTGTAAATATCGGAGAGAGGAAAGGCAGAAACAAGGGAAAAACATTACATTTCTAACAGCTCGACGCTGAAGAATGTTGTACAGCTCAACTGGCTTGCAGTAAATCGAAAGGCTTTCCTCAGCTGCAATTTGCTCTTCTGGAGACAAATGTGCACGTGGGTCTTGTCGACACATATGATCAGCACCTCTAGAGTAACTGCAATTGCATACACAATTCCTGTTCCACGAATTAGATTATACTGATGATCTCCAACGACCTTAACTATCATATATCAAGGGCATTCACCTTACTCGAAACTTAAGATACCAAATTCATGAGTATGGCCCATGAGTCTCTGCCATTTGACAAATTAAACACTGAGAGAAAAGTAAAATCACTGATTCATATTACTGGTTGAAGATCTCATAATAACTAAATTACCCCTTGAACATACATTTCCTTCCTATACTTAAATCACGCGTCTCGTTACATTCACATGCTTACATTTGTTGTTTAGAGCACAGACACCATGAGTAACAACTTTTCTAGTAAACCACATTGTACTATAAGAATCAGTACTGTGTCAGCCACCCAAAAATCTTGCAATTGACAGTCATCCATTACAAAACCACATTTATAAATTGAGATATCTATGCCATATATTTAAGATTTCCTTGAAATGTAAACAAAGGAGCTTCTAGAAACAGCTGATGTTCAAATTCATTCTAATGGTGTAAGTCACCATATTTTCCTTATGTTAATACTAGCTGATATCTACCAGAGACGAAGTGAAAGAAATTAACAAACAGATCAAGTGCCAACTACAAGACAGCAGAGCCACTTAATGCCTAACTGCTCCATAATCCATGAGCATTTGTTTATCAGTCAAATCGGCACTTACGCAGTCTCACGAGCCACCAGAGGTATGCCAGGCATCCTTTCTATACAGAACTGATGGTGTTATACATAGCTCCAAGATTCCTCCGAGCTCAAAGATTCCTCCCAAGTTTCTACAGAAAATTTTCAGACCTGAAAACAGAACGGCAATTAAATCCTGCGAATATGAACTTATACTTCCAAATCGACGAAAATTGGGTGATAATTAGGATGGATACGGGTGAAACCCTAGTAAATACAAACTAATTACCTAGGATAACAATTATAGTTGAACCCTGGATGTTGGATGATAAAACAAAATTTGAGGGGAAAAAAAAGGTCACCAAATTTCTTTTTTATTTTTTTTCAATACGCCACCGTTGGGAAGGAGAGGAAGAAAGGCGTTGAAAAAGAAGGCCGCTTGCTTCTTATTATTTGATTTGATATAGGAGGGTAGCTACTTTCTTATTTTTCCTTGTTAGGGTTTATTTTACATTAGGTTGGGAAAAAGTTTGACCTCAATTGCTTTTTTTTCTTTTCTTTTTTTTTTCTTTTTTTTTTTCTTTTTTTGAGAACAGCCTCGTTTGCCTTTGATTCGCATTGTTAAACAAGATCCTACTACATATAATAAGCAATCCGTCTTAAAATAGAAACCGATAATTTTTCCGCCTAAAACACATTCTAAATTAAGCTGTTGCAGAATATTAACAAAACCGTGTGATGATTTTCATTAATTAATAAAGTTTTATACATGGCATGTTTAATTGATAG
>JAUEKW010000043.1:1290601-1307255 GCA_032274785.1 Ajuga reptans
TTCAAAAATTAAAATAAATTAAGAAAATTCATCGAAATATTTAATAAAACTTAATTTGAAAATTTTATTTTTAAATACTAAAAACTTCTTTTGGAGTATTTATTTTTAAATAAAACTATCATAAATAGTTAGATTTTTTAAAATTTATTTTTCATATTTTTAAAGAATTTTATATTTTTAATAAAAAAATTAATTTCTTTTACAAATTAATTTTTTTAAAAAATAATTCCAACATGTTTCAAATATTTTAAATGAATTTTTAGATTTTCTAAAATAAGTTTTATATTTTTTAAATAATTTTATGATTTTTATATAATTTTTTAATAATTTTTTTATTTTTTCGCCGGAGGTTATAAAATAAAAAAAAATGTGGATTTCAGGTTGCAATCGGCAAAAAAAATAAGTTTAGGTTGTAAAGTGTCAAAACGCGCATAGTTCAGGTTGATTTGAGTAATTGACCCTATATATTAATCAAATTTGCATCTCAAATTTTATAAATAAAAAAATAGTGTTAATTTTACTTATTTTTAAGGAACTTTTTATAACAATGGCTATTTAATCACATTAAAAAACATTGTATTTTGAAAAGTAATTAGCCTCTATCTAAAAAATATAGGGCCTAAAAAATAATTTATCATTATAGAATTAATTAAATAATTGAATAAATATTATTAGATTGAAACTTAAAAATGCGAGGCCAGTAATTTTTTACCAGAATAATACAAAACTAAAAACTGTATGAAAGAAAATTCAAATGACTTGGTAGTCAAATAGAGTGCATTATAGATGCAAAAAACTACAATATATATTTGTAAAGAAAACATGCCAAAATGGGCAACCTCTCCAAGAGATTCGATCCTCGGACGGTAAGCCCAATTACGTACCGCTAGACTACCCCTTGCTCTTGAATAAGTGTACACCAATTATTCTATATATCATGTCCCTACCTTTACAAATATAAGTAAAGATTAATTTATAAATTTTAAATTAAACCCCATTATCATTAGTTCAATTTTTTTTATTTCTAATGTAATCTTATTGCGTGTTTCATTTTGTTTTCCAGTTCAGATCATCTGTCCCAATCATGTCTCACTCATAAAATTACGTCGTTTTAATATATAAATAGAATAATAAGATTACAAGGTTTGATCAATACGACGTAGTTTTATGAGTGAGACATGATTGGGACACCGTAGTTGGGATAAAGGATCCGAAGTGTTTATTTTCTCTGTTTGATTCATAACTTATGGAATTGTAACGATTGTTAAATTGTTGAGAACTCGATTAATTATACCATGTCAGTAGACACCTGACAATTTTAATGCGTGTTAGCCATATATTTGTGAATGTGACATATTTAATGGAGAATTATCATAATGAATATAAGGCAATTCACACGAGCCTTGAATTTTTTAGGTTTTCAAGAAAGAAAAAAGTTATAAACAGAAAAATCGTGTATAATCACATGTTACCAGTTTTTGTGTTAAAGTAGTGACGCATTTGAGATGAAATATTTGGTCTCTAAAATTAAGTTAGAAATAGAAAAACGTGTATAATCACTTTCTGTTACCAGTTTGTTTCTATTATGTTTGTTATTTAATGACTGGTATTATCCGTCACTAATTTTGATTTCTAATATGATTTTTTTTCTTTGTATTATGTCTAAAATATGGAATATAATTTTTGCATAGTTTTTTTATCAAATAATATACATTAACAAATAACTTTTAAATTATTTCATATTTTTTGTTTCATGGTATTTTTTAAGACCTATAGTGCACACATAAATTAAAAAGTTGATATCTTCTTATTATAAAAGTGGATTCGCTCAAATTTTGCGTCTCCACCGTGTCTGTACAAGATTTTTATTAATTTTTTAAAATACATATGTGAAAAAAGGTTGCACAAATGCATACTAGTTATAACATATTATACATATAGTTCCGCTCACATACCCACCGACTTACGTGTCAAGACTTTACATAAAGTTAATTATTTCTATTATCTAAAATGAACATATGTAATTTTAACACATTAACGGTAAATATATTAATATGTATACACGATGGATAAGTGAACAACCATGATCAGTGTCATAAGGTGTAAAAAAATTAGATGGCATTTTTTTTTTTATATAAAATAACTCTCTTGTGACATCAGAAATAGTACAAGGTAGCAGTCTGTATTCCACTTCACAAGATGGGTCTACAAAATAGAGAAGTTTTAGTTGGTGACACCACATTTCCAATGTTGTGCTCAAAATATTACCAAAGTGGGCTCACCCCTTTTATCTAAGATACCCATGTCGCATTTTACACAACATAATCTTCCTTTTTTTTTTTTTTTTTTTTTTTTTTATATATTTGTATATTTTTTTGGTTACTTTAGTCCTTCGTAACAACATCAGTGTTTGTTCTAGTACTTATTAACATAAAATATGTAAGTAGTGCATAGTTTAATATCAAATCTGATTTCAGAAAGAAAAAAAAAATTAATTAAAAAATATGGATATGATTGTTATTATAAAGTTATAGAAATTTATACAAGACAGATATGGAATATCTTGCATAACTTGGTTACTTGATGTGCTTGATATTTGATGTAAGTACCAAATTTAATGCAAATAAAATATAGAAAAAGAATGTTTTGAAATAAAAATACAAGAAACTTATTTTTCTTTTCTACTCTAGAACCCTTCTTTTGCAAATGAGATCATCTAATTCAAGTGGTGTTCCGTCTCCCGTTCTAACTCAATCAATACACACTCAAGTGTTTGTTTGTGAATGTCATCAAAATATCATTTTATACATGTAGTGTATATTGATAGAGTTGAAATAGTATATAGAATACAATCACGAAGATCCAAGTATAAAAATAAAAGTACAAAATTAATTTTTATTATTATTCCTAAAAATTAGGTAAAGTTGTTATGCTTGAATAGACAGCACAGTTTGGTCCTACCTGTTAAGCAGTCTCAAACTGTTGGAACCACCACAATAGTTGAGAATATATTCTCAATGCCAATAGTATTTATTTTGACATTCTTATGTCGGCTAATTCGACACCTACAGTACCACAGCTACATAGAGTATAATATTTGCTATCTACACAATTAGGGCAGTTTACTTCAATGTATAATATGTATTCGACAAATAATCCTTAGTTGTCCCATGTTTACATTTATGGGCATCAAATATGCATTAATCTGTCCGACCCGAATTACCCAGCACTGTATACTAAAACATAATTAATTGGTCTTAGCTCACTCCCTGAACCAATTTAATCCGTTGGAAAACCATTAAAATTACACTAAATCCTAGCAAATAATCATATACCATGAATTAAGACCAAATCTTGGTCCTTGAAGTAAACTGACCTTAACACAAAAATACGCGGAAACGTAACGAACACTATATTATTTACACAGTACAAAATCAAGTTTATCAATACTTGCACAACATAGCTGAAATATCTTACATAGCCTCGCATATAAAGAGCGAATTAAAATTCATAATTATGCATCTTCCAGGACAAAGGTCTAAATGTTGATTGATTTTTGTATTTAAACAAATTGCAAAATGTGAATGAAGGGAAAATGTACAGTTACACACACGCACAAGTACAACTATACCAGTGTACGTAGAGCATGTTTTTCCAACACAAAAACCGCATGAATTTACACACTTATTCATCCATGAAGTACGAATTGCCCTGTCCGATGTACAGAAGAACTCATCAAAAACAAATGTTTAGTGAGAGAGGGAGGAAGAGAAAAACTATGATTTTACTACTTCCCAATGCATCAAGAATAGAATGAACATCAGCAATTTATAAGTGATCACTCTGATACAACAGTGTCAACAGGTATGTACCAAGGCTAACACAGTTAATCTACTCTGTTAGGTTTTGATTCACAAAAACCTGCTGTCGAAGGCATCCTCGAGATGGAACCTTCAAATACGAAAGCAAACAACTCAGAGTTTCAAGAGTACACTTATGACGATCAGCTAGAAGAAGTAATGCAAGAGTTGAATAAAGTAGCAGAGTCAAGTGGTGCAAAGAATTTTGATGACCTACTGGACTTATATATCAGCAAGAGCTGGGATTGTTCTTTTAAAAATCCACAACCAACTGTGGACTATAAACCTGCATTTAAAGATTTTAACAATTTTCAAAGTACCCAGATTCTACAAGAGCAATCCAAACATGTACAGAGCATACATGGCTTTGACATTGACAGACAAATTCAAGAGAGTGAACAGATTATCCAGGATATGATGGAGAATGCTAACCCAAATGACACCGGACGATTTCCAGAATCTTCTCAAACTGCAACTACAAACTCCGATGTGGAAGTGGTCAAAAGCAGCATCAAGGTGACGCACATTAGATACGGTGACCTGAACTGTCATGAAGCAGCTGATGGTATTATTGGCAGTGTCTTTGGTGGAAGCATAGACACTATGCTTGCCTCAGTCAGGAAGGGAAAGGCCGATGGGACTACTAGGAGGAAGGTCAGGAGGAGATACAGAGGGATCACAGAGACTGAACAAAACGTTGCTCCTCCAGTGGAACAGGAACAACAAATACTCAAAACCGAGAGGCAGCCGCTAAAACACATGTGAATAGAGAGGTAAGTCCGCCTTAAGCTACTATGGTCAAGTAGTTCAGAACTCCTTGCTCTACAACCAAATTATATAGGATCCCTCAATTGGAAAAAGCTTTAGAATACCCAAACATGCTACATGTGATGATTAAATTCCGCTAAGTTTTTTATTCATACAAATGTGAAAGTCCAGAATCCAAAATACAAAATTTATTGCGAACATTAGCAGAGACTAGCCAAGACGATCATTAAGGACTAAAATCTAAAGAACAGAAAATTAGCAAACAAAACTAACTTCTTTTAGTCCTTTTCACCAGGCCAATGAAGCCTAGATACAGAAACATGTTAAATCTTCAAAGGTAAAATGAATATTTGATTGGTTACAGTATAACTGTTTTTTTTAATCAGCTCTGTGTATTTTGAAACTCATCATGGCAGGTATGCAAAAGTATTTCCTCATGTCCCTAATCTAAAAGTTCTTGGAAGGTCACAATACAATCAATGTATGTCCAGAGTGGTTGACTCACATAGTATGTAGCATGCCTTTGCACAATTATGCATGGCTAATAGTAACTATTAAAATGAATAAAAAACTCATCTATGTATGTCCATAGGACTTAAATTATTACTCATGAAATCCTTTTTAGGGTAAAAGCAGTCCAGGGTATTACGTCTCTGTTACAAATCTAAGCAGTTGTGCTTTCAGTGGTTCTATACTAAATTAACTTGCAAGTGCACAAAACTAACCGCCCGAAGTGCCACAATTAAACAACGTTCTTGAAAACAAAATTTAGATGAGCATGTAGATATAATGTAATGCACTGTACAAGCAATAAGCCAATTAGCTCTGCAATCTCTTTTCTTCCATATGTAAAAGCTTACTTAATTAAAACAAAAAAAAAAGCGCCTCAAGTTAAAACAAGAATGGTAGATGGCAAGAAACATTTGGCGAAGGATAAAACTGCCATTCGGATATGCAATGTTTCCTTTTAAAAATTTCCAACTTGTACAATTTAAAACGCAACAATGTTAACTCAGGCAAAACGTTAAAACGTTCACAGAAACTGACAGTCATAGAAGAGATGATATTGTACAACAAAGAAAAATTCCATTTATAGAAAGCAAGATACCTCCACTGGAATAAAATATAGTGTCCTTTCATAAGAATCACTGTAACTCAAAAAACAGGCATCTGCTTAGCCAAATAGATCATCATCATTATCATCATCATTGACTAAATTACTTTCAGACTTTTTACTTTCAAATCGAGGAGCATTTCCTCCACTTTTACTAGGAGAAGCTTCTCTAGTACCAGATCCAACAGATGTATGTGCCCAAGCAGAACCGACTTTGACACTGAATGACTCTCCATAAAGATCTTCATATATTCCAACACTCTTTGCAGGAGACTTGGCCTTGTTCAAGACTTCCTTTAGTTTCTCTGTCACACCTGTTTGGGAATCAGTGGCCTGCTTCACAGGGGTCAGCTCCTTCCCCTTTGGTATTACAGTAATTTGCACGAGCGATTCATACTTACCAACAAGACTTCCTTCTTTCACACCAATAGGACCAGGTTCTGTCTCAACATCAGCTCCATCAGAAAATCCAACAATTTCAACCAGCTCTCCCCCAACCTGGTCCTTAAATGCCACCCTTATTCTTCGGATTCTCTTGGATGCCCTCTCAGTTATCTGTCTCTCATCCTGCATTACTGAAGTGCCTGTTGATCTTGTAGATTTAGATAATCTGTTTGGTATTGTAAATCCATTCAAAGAACGATTAATATATGTATTGTAAGCTAAAACTGCTTCTTCATCTGAGGGATCTGGAGGAGGTGGCAAATCAATCTCTGTGGGTTGTGGGGGCGGAGGGAAAAGGGCAGCATCGTTCTTCCTCAAAACATAGGTTCTAGTAGAAGCAGCAAAACGCAGAGACTGCCCAACTTCAAACTCCATAGGGGTATCCTTGGTCAATCTCTCATTGGCGACAAATGTACCATGTGCAGAGCCTAAATCAATCACATATATGCTGCGGGAATTATAGAAATTCATCAGACCTTGCGGAAAATATAATCAAGAAGTGCATTTTCCTATTATATGTCAGAGGGCAACTGATAAAAGCATCATCCCAAAGCAAAATATTAAAACAGTTATATTCACATAATTAATGAACAAATGGTTTGGCACAGCTAACTGTTGCAATGATCATCCAGTTCGTTAAGATTAACCACAAACAAAAGGGCAACGCTAAATTGCCACCTCATCAACACCAAAGCAACACTCTATTACATCACAAGAAACATAATATGCATGTGAACAGTTCCCCAGTTTCAGCTCAGCATGCATGTTCTTGGACCTGAGAACAATTTCACCGGTATTCTGATGAAGAAGACGGCATCAGAGCATCAGAGCATCAGAATATCCTATTGATAATCCAGAAACATACAGTCTATTTGTGAGGATAACTTTTCCTAGTTACTCTTTATTTCTGAGGCAAGAAAAACGCCTGAACATTACAAAATAACAACAAATGAAGCAGACATAAAAAATATCAAATGCTGACAATATTTATACCTGCCATTTTTGTGCGGAACGACAGCAGCATGTTGCCGTGAGACAGACTGATGATCAAGCACATAATCACAAGCATGAAACTGTCTACCAAAGATATGCTTCCTCTTATCCAAATTAATCCGATCAAGAACCTCCCCATCCTTTAAAACTTCCAGATAATAAACACCCGGGCGTGGCTCAATCGCCCAATCAGGAGGCTGCCAAGTTGACTGCCCCCCTCCAATCTGAGTCACTTGCTGAGTAGGAACCGCAGCTGGGGATACATCTGCAGTCAAAGGTTTTTTCATCACATTCTGATGATTAAGGTATTGGCCTTGTGGATATGGTACTTGAGCTTGATTAATTGAAACGGCTGTAGGATGCGCAGGTCCTCCTAAAGCAGGTTGTTGTGTGGCTGTTTTAGTGCTAGAATTCCCAGAGACTGAGAATGGTTCCAACGTCTGGGCTTTCTTGAAACGATCAAGTCCCGCTCTTCCATACATCGTTTATTGCTCGATCTTCTTACACAAAATCCTTTCAGAACTCAAGCACTAAGAAGCACTAAGAATGCAACATGACAGGATCATTACTCAAGCAGTAGCTCAAACAACAAGCCGTCGTACAAATAGATTCCTGCTTCCTTTTCCATATCAACCCCCTGCAACGTCCCAACTCCCAATGGTACTAAGTTTTAGCAATGGATATCATATAAAGTACATAAAAGGCCCAATGTGCGTAAGAGAACTTGGATAACATTGACATTAAATCCGAATAAGCTATATAGGTAACAGGAGTCAAATCTCAACCGAGTTATATTAGCAAAATATTAAGAACTCGAAAGATATGTGGGATTCAGAAAGTAGACACCAGTTTAGCCAGTAGCCAACTGAGTCTAACAACTAAAAAAAACAGAAATACTTGTGTTCACTCACGGCTCAAACATGGTAGAAAAATCATAGAGAAGCATAAACACTAAACCAGAAAATAGAAAAAAAATTCTAGAAATTTGAAATTTAAGTAACAGGAAATCGTAAACTTCCTAAGATCGATCTACAATAATCCTATCCTCTCAAGTTTCGATTAGCTCAAAGATATTATACGCGCCGCTACCTGTGACGGAGTTTTGCTT
This sequence comes from Ajuga reptans, assembly GCA_032274785.1. Taxonomy (NCBI): domain Eukaryota; kingdom Viridiplantae; phylum Streptophyta; class Magnoliopsida; order Lamiales; family Lamiaceae; genus Ajuga; species Ajuga reptans. The sequence continues at coordinate 1,298,889 of JAUEKW010000043.1, forward strand.
CTTCTTCTATCTATGGGCGTAATGAACCCTAAAAATTGGGGATTTTAGGATCACTGTTCTGGAAATTGAATATTCGTGAGTGCGGAAAATAGGGAACTTGTAATCGACGATGGAAAACTGAAAGACAAAGGGAGCACGAGGGTAAACGGGAATATGCATGTTTGGGCCGGGTTCAAAGTTGGCCCATATTTTATGGGCTGTAGTTTCGCCCATTAAACGTGTAATTCATAGGTCACATAAAAATAAAAATATGAATTTAATTTAGTCATGTAACTTAAGAATATATCTGAATTTAGTTCTTTTTTTTTCATCGTCTATGACCAATTTGATCGAAAAATCGCACGTGAAGTGCAGGTCACGTGATCATATTTTCTGGCCGATTTTTAAATATGTGGCGCTGGCAAGTAACCGTCACGTGTAATTTTCATGTCAAATTGGCCACCGACTGCGAAAAATGACTTAATGCGGATAAATTGTAAGATTACGGGACTAAATTAAATTTTTTATTTTTATTGAAACTAAATTGTACGAGTGAAAAGTTACGAGATCGAAAAATTATAGCCCCACATATATCACTCCGTCTTAATAATAATTGTTATGGTTCTGTTGAATAATTTATGGCGTTTGTCTTGTAAATGTGTTGTGCCGCTTTACAAAAAAAAAAAAAAAGTGCTTAGTTGAGATTCTCTGTTCTACTTTTTCCGTGTCCTGGCTACTCGTACCATTATAAAACAAACTCTATAACCTAATATATGAACTCTCAACACATAATAAACCTTGGATCATGAACCACTAAACCATTAACCCTAAATCATGAAATCGTGAAGCACGAACCGTGAAATCATGACCCGTCAATTGAAAATATACCTTGGTCCTAAATAATTGTACCAGAGACCTTGATCATTGAACTTGAACATGAGCCGTGAACTTGAATCATGATTTCTGAACTCATTTTACTATAAAAATAAGTATAAATAATCAAACTTACTTGAACATGAGCCGTGAACTTGAATCATGATTTATGTACTCATTTTACTATAAAAATAGATATAAATAATCAAATCAAATTATAGAATGAGACGTGGTAAAAAGTAGGATAGAGGATCACATATGCTACTAACCCGATGACAAATTAACGTATCATAAAAACTCAAAACATGTCACTTGAAATCATAGCAATAAACCTTCTTAACGTTCAATTTCGATAAAACATAGAGCAAATATCTCATATTGAGTTAGTAGGAACTACACTGTATTTGGTGCAAAGATTGGTTACACTGTTAGCCACTACAGAATACATTCCAAAATCTTGTACTGAAATTATTTGCACTAATAATTTGGGCTTACAAATCATAATACAACATGTATAAGGTAACTTCTACCCACCACGAAACTGGTCATGATTCGGTTGATGACCAAAATGTGCCATTGAATAGGGGGCACAGTGCTCTTGCCATATATACACACACTCAAGAAGCCAGTGGGGTCGCCCCTTCGACTGTCAATCAAGAACAAGGATGCACGATACCTTCTTTTCCCCCCTCCAAACATCGGAAACTGGGGGTGAGTAGGTATCACCTCACCTAGTTACCCGATCCATGCGTGCATCCATGCCAAACATGTATAAGTTTTGTACCGAGGGACCTCTGTTTTCGTGGTAGAATTAGAGATACTGAAAGAGGAAACCACGTTGCATCTGATAGATTCGCGCCGTGGCCAAGATAATCTATGCCCCTGAAACATATTCCTTCTCCAATACACTAAACATGACCTTCAAGCGCCCCCGAATATTCGACACAATGTTCTTGGTGATCCTCTTTTGATGTCTGCTGGATTTTAACCATGCTATTCCAAAGAATACTTGAACATGGCACCCTACAGATCTTGATGGTAAATCCTCAATATGGTACCTTAAGTGAAGCTGCAAGGAAGCACCACATATGAGTTGAGAGAGAGAGAGAGAGAGAGAGAGAGAGTTGACGTTAAAAGTAGAAATGTTCATACTGTGAAATAGTCACCCAGTGGAATTGCATGGAGAGTCATGACCTCTTCTATAAGCCAGCCAGTTTTACCCGAGAGGCGAGACTTCTGCTGAGTGCTAGTCACTTCTCCACTATATCGGGATACGCGCTTATCAAATTTGTAATGAAGTTGCCTCTGGTACACGTCTGGTTTTTCAGTTTCCCAAGGGGTGTGAGAGTAATTGATGCATCCTGCTCTCTCCATCACCCTTCTGTCGATTTCACTCCCTCTAAACAACTCCATAAAGAAACTCGTCTGAAGTCACAAAATCAAAAGCTTTTCAAGTCAATAATAGCTAGATGGAATAACTCCTTTTCTTTCTCTTTTTTTTTTCTTTTTTTTGTGGAAGGGGAAGAAGGAATGAGAAGATACTCACAGGGAGAGAGAGTACAGAAGAGTAAATGCAAGACATATTAATGTCATCGACTCCTAGAAACGCACCACTCTCCTCAGTTTGAAGGCTTTTGGCATCTGATTCCTCATCTATTGCTTGACTTCTGGTTTCAAGTTCATCATCTGCAGCTTGGAGGTTTTTGTCCATGGACTCCTCTTCGGTAGTTTGGACAGTACTAGCTTCGGATTCCTCTATCATTTGTACCTTTTGTTCAGGAGTCAAGGCTCTTGCCTTCCATAGCGCCATGATTGTTCTGAGAATACACATACATGCAGTCACAATGCTATTTTCCGAGACATTATACATCAGAATAAAAATACACACAACCAAAAACTTATGCCCCACGATATTCTCATCTTCTCAGATATCCTACACAACAAAAACAACAGAAACAACATAGACGAAATTGCAAACAATTTTGAAATTGTTGTAAAGATGAGAAACATTTTATGCTAAATTTATCCTGCCTTCCTCAACTATTACAGTTGTTTCAGTGGAAATGTGATGGTATAGGATTTCAAACATTGTAACTGTGACAACAATAAGAGGGAACGAGGCAACAGTAATATCTTGACCGCATATTATACACAAACTTCTGGAAGTAGTAAAATTAAGAAAACTAAGAATAAATCTCGGTTGCATAAACCTAGATTAAAATAGGGTAGTTTTGGTGGTCCTCACCCATTAACATCGGACTGTGAGCGGCAGATTAAGCCGATACCACAAAAGAAGCATTACAAGAAATACTATCATTGAAGAAAAATAACATGCACCAACCCCAACAAACTCCAATCCTGACTTCTTTTCTCAGATTACCTCATTTATTTACTCATCTAACTCCTCAGCAGATTTGGTTAACCCAGAAAGATTCTCCTATGATATAAATCAATTTTCATAAATTTAACTTCGAATTACTTCAATACGAGCATTTAGATGTCATTTTAGATAACTTTATAGGTTTCTTCATATTCAACTAAGATCAAATGCAAAATGATGTTAGAAAGTGATCAACAGAACCATTCATTTTCAAAGTGCAAACTTGCATCTTTATCTAGAAGGTGCTATAATTGGGGGGATGCCCAAGTGAGATGTTTACTATATGAGACATCGTGTCTGACCATAATGAATCACCTAGAGACAACCAAATTGCTTCTTCATTATAAGGTTGAATTTGCTAGATCAAATCCACACGATATGTGTGAATTGAGCACACAGGCCACAAGGTAAACAGATAACGAACACATTAAATCGTAAAAGAACCAAACATGACCTACAGGTGAACATTAACAGATCAAGAGAAACAGTTAAGAACCTAACCTAAGCGGTAGAAAGCAGACCCACGCAGTAATCTGTGAAGACATTAAATTAGGAATAACCTAGAGATGAGAATCATGAGCATGTAAGATGCCCTTCTCTAGTACCCACTCACGAATTTTGTTATATGGTATAAGGAAAACAGACTCATGCTTGAAGTTACCTGTGTGCAGCATTGAAGGACACGAAAGTATGAAAATAGAACTTGAGTCTGCCTTGTTCATCCTGTGTCCTCGCTCCATGCCGGGCATCAAATCCCTTTCCAGGCCACAGTGTGAAAACGACGATTGGACTGCCCATTGATGACAGCGTAGGAGGTGTGACTTGAATGTCTTCTATATCTTCCCACAGAAAGAAAAACTTTGTCTTGTGACCAAATAGATCTGCATGGAAGCCAATTATTCTTGCTGACAGAAACAGACGACCCTGGAAATCGAGCAAAAAATTAATAACGCATTTAATAATTCAAAGAGGAACAAAGATTAGCACCAAGCATCATCAGAATCAATTTCGTTTCGTATGTACATTCTGCTAATGAACATGTCAAGGGAAAAGAAGGGAAAAGGAGAAGACAACACGAACATATATATTCCAATTGTAATCTAATTAAGTACCTGGAGAAGCATTTTTCGTTTCAAATGACAAGAAAAGTCATTGATGAGAAACTCCTCAGGGGGCAGTGCAAAAAGCTTCTGGAACGCTGAATTTGTTTGAGGAGAACGCAATTTTAACTGCAACAACTCGAAGGAGGCAATGCACATAATAAGAGAAGTGTCGCCCTACTATGAAGTGAATTTACAGGTGAAAGAGAAGTCATTTTACCTTCTTGCCCACTTCCTTCTCCATTTTAGTTAAATACTCTTTGACAACATTGCTACCCCTAGTATTGTTCAAGAAAATTCTTAAATGCAACTTTGACTGGCATGCCTGAGCCAGCTTTCCTTGTAGAGGAATCCAGATGTCCGAAAGATCCGAAATATTGGATTTTAAAAAATTAATTTCAGTGCGTCCAAGACTTGTAGCTTCATCAAAAGGGCCATCGAAATCGAAAACTTCCACATCCAGCACAGATGGAGGATCGTCCATTGCATCAAATTCAAAAATTTCTACAAGCAGCCATTAATTTCAGTAAGAAAGCCATTCCAACACACTGATTTCTAGAAGTCCAGCCAATTTTCTTCCATTATGGCAAGAAACATGATAGAATACCAAAAGAAAGAAAATGGTAGTAAATATACCATTCCAGAGAGGGCTAGGTTTCTGAAACTTGATGGAGCTGGTTCTTGTTTTCCCGTTGCAAGTGAACACCACATAAGGATCAGAAAACCCACTCGCATCAACGGCAGCCAAATTGCTTCCTTCAATCAAGGCAACTGTGAGCAACCAGCCATCTCCCTGTGCTTTTATTCCATGATCAGTGCCTATAATCAACATAACAAAAATAAACCAAATGACTTTTCAGATATGCATAATGCTTTCAGAGCCAACTTTGCTCGTTCTAAAACTATGGTATAAAATGAGTTGATAGTTAGACAAACATAAAGCATATTGAGCATATAAATATCTATTTGTACTTATATCTCATATAATGGATGTAGCATGTACGCCTCTTAAGTTACTTTGGATAAAGAAATATGAAACCAACTATGACGAGCACTACATTAGCTGAAGATTCTTCAATTAGTCCATATGATCACATGGTTGTTTGAATAAAAAAAAGGCTACATTGGAGTTACCTTTTTGCACTCTGGCCTGCATAAAACGAGAAATAAACTCCAAAACCCGTTTCCCTTGCAGAACCAGTACTCCACACACTATCAATTCACCAACAGAATCAGGCAAGTCCAAACCAACAAACTCAAGACCCTGAATTGTGCTAGGCATAGCCATCCATATATGCGTGAGCACGTATAACCCCATGAAGATAGTAGAAACCACTGTAAAATTAGCAAAGTATTGACATGCCAATTTCCAATCAGGCTGACGCTCCACCTGAAGAGACGCCAAAAGCTGATCTCTCTCAGAACCTACATCTTTAAGATCAAGTGGCTTCACATCCTGAGACAGCAACTTGTCAAACTGTTCTAAGCTTTCCTTTATACCCTGTCTTGCTCCGTTCTCAATCATACCTTTCATCATTGTGCTCTGTGAAAAGGCCACTCGCCAAGACACTTCCAGTCGAGAAGACTGCTCTCCTGATGGCTGCTCAGGCCCTGGGGTAATGCAGTAGAGCAGTTCTACCTTGAAGCTTTTTCCATATGGAGCATCTGGAGTGCTCACAGTGGATAAAACAGCAAAAGCCTTGGCATCAGCTTTCAAATACATTTGCTCTTCTACGGCTTTCAAAGCTTTAATCAATGTACTAGGAGCTTTAATATAAGAAATCACTCTTTTTAGGCTCTCATCGTTATTTTCATATTTCCACGGTCCTATTTGATATTCTGTAGATCCCTGTATGTCTGCCAAAGACTTTAAAAAGTTCGAGTCTGGTGAAAAAAGCATTGAGTTTAGTTCTCTAGGCGATGTCCCGTACAACTGGTCTACGACTACACCTCCTGGTAAAGTAGAGGGAACTTCACCTCCTTGATCTCTCATCTCCATATTTTTCATCATTTCCTCAAAATCAACGGATGAAGTTTGCTCGTCGGAGTTGTGCTGCGAAACAACTGAATCCAGGGTTTCAGGTAAATCAGATGCATCAGTTGCTTCAACAGAACTAACAGATGCTGAATCCACATTCTTATTAAACAGTTGCACAATTCGACTAGCTATTGTTGATGCTTGCCACTTTTCCTCCTTAGAGGAGACAGCATCTTCCGACCTCATCGGAGAGGATGCCCTCAGAGTGGAAGAAGGTGAATCAATTGTTCTAGGCAATGCTACAGGGTCACTGATAGGTGGCAGGTCAAACGATGCGTTATTTTGTGAGAAACAAATTGTTAGAAGAATTTCACCTGCAATTAAAAATAAAAAACACTTCTCCGATCAGAAGATAATGAAGCATGTTTTCCTAAACTATCAACCACATAAACTATCAAAAACTACCAGAATTACCTAAACTATTTGCCTAACATTAGCTATCCAAACACCGAACACTCGAAAAAGTTTTACATTAAGATTTCTAACAAACTATCAAAACTACCAGAAATCAACCAAACTATATACCAAACATTAGCTAGCTAAACACTGAACCGAAGAATTATTCAACAGCATTAACTCGAACTATTGATTCATTCATACATAAAAAACAACCAATCTGTTTTCGAATTAGACATCCAACTGTATGCACCATGGATACAATAAGCAAAGTTCCCAAATAATACCAACATTTAGAGAGAGGGAGAGAAAGAGAGCATACCACAGTCCTTGTTCTTGGACTTCTTATTTTTAGGTTGCAAGGTGTACCAAGCAGTGCCAAGAGAATTGTCTTTGGCATCGAAAACCTGCTGAATAGGCACTTTGATCTGCCCAACAAAGTCGTCGTTGAAGTACTTATCTTCATCTAAAACATTTATAAGAAGCTCTTCTTTCAAGTCATCAACCTTGAAAGTAAATTCCTCACCCCATAATGGGTTCAAGCACTTCTTCACAACTTTGCTTCTAAACTTTTGCTTCCCCAACTGCAGTTTTACATATGGATCGCTGAATCCATTAGGGTCCAAGGCCGGAATATCTCTTGCTTCAATTACTCGAACTAAGAGCTGCATCTTTAGAGTATTGACAAATAAAAACTAATAAGGTCATAAAAATCGACGGTTCTTCCGAGTTTATCGAAGGAAGAACAATGATAAGAGTCAAGTTACCAATAAACGATCTTAGTATTTTACACCAAGAACTGTCAATTCATCAACAAAGGGTATGCATTCATTTCACAAAATCATAAACCGGTTTACTGCATTGCAAGAAAATTCAAAGGGAAGAATAATATCTAATAAAAGGAAAAGGAAAAAATGAAACTCTGTGAAGAGAAGATTCAAACAGAGGAAATAGGTTTCTCAAACAGAGGAAATAGGAGATCAAGGATATGAAGGTTGGAGGAAGAAAAACCTCTGATCCCCGGGAAATGAAATGAAATGAAAAGAAGGAATAATGAATTGAAACTGACAGGAAACAGAAAGGGGGCGTATAGAAAACAAGATAGCAAGAAAAATGTGGAATCTCTATATGATTGATGAATTCCGTGTGATGGGAAAAGCAGATGAAATTGAAAATGGAAGTAATTGGATAAATGTTAAAACCCCTTGAACAGAATTGAACTCAAATTTGTTGGTGTTTAGAATCGCTTCCGTCGTTGAGGAGAGGGGGAAATGTAGTTGAAATAAAAGACATGCAGACTTTTCCGTGGTCTTACCCTTTTTTCTATTGCAACTGCGCCTGCGCGTATGTTCTTGGACTTATTGACTTTTTAAAAAACAAAAACAAATAATACTAATGAATAAAACTAAAATGACAAAAACTTATATGCCCCGTTGTATGGATCTTTTTATATGTAACGGGTAGGGTAATTATACTCGGCCTAAAAGGTATTACTTTTATGCCAAAATGTATTACTTAATTGGTAAAAAGTATTACTTCTTTTAATAAATTTATGAATGAAATTATAACTTTGGATTGATACTTTTATTAAAAATAGTAAT
>JAUEKW010000043.1:1307355-1320709 GCA_032274785.1 Ajuga reptans
TTAAAACAAGTAATACTTTTTGCCAATTAAGTAATACCTTTTGGCATAAAAGTAATACCTTTTTGACCGGGTAGAATCACCCTACCCGTTGCATATAAAAAGATCCATGCAACGGGGGCATATAAGTTTTTGCCAAATTGAAAATGCGTAAGATATAAGACTTTGTTTGGACTCGCCCTAAGTTATAGAACTCAAAATTAAATTTTCCCGGGCCAAATATGATGGGGTCCCAAATAAGAAACAAACGTGAACCATTTTTATATAGCACGAAAAGTAATATTTTCACGGCAAATATATGTGCCACCAATTAATGTGGACTATGAGGTTTGTGTCCAATTTCATAATTCGTTATATCATCCTTCTTCTATACTTCATGATAAGACATGGTGGTACCTTATATTAACTATACGAAAAAGTATGTTGATTGCAGTGGTGTAATGATCTAATTAATAACTAATGAAGACACATTTAAAAACATTTGTGAGGGTAATGCCACATAGACTGACACATCAATAATACATAGTACTTCAAGAGAGTTCGGAAAAGCTGATTTGTAGAGTTTCAACTTTTCTTTTATTTTTATATACATATAGATATAGATAGATTAGACAACGTGGGAAAAACAAAAACCACAAAATTAATTAATTATTAATTAAAAAAAAAACCTTAAAACATATGTTATTGATTGCATTCAGATGAAATGCTATCTATCTAAACCTTGTGCATAGTTTCAAGACTGATGAAATCAAATCAGTGATATGGGTCATAGATGTCTCCGCCGCACGTGCACCTCCACACGTACTCGACATCAGGCAGCAAAATTATGCGAGTGGTTTCGCAGGGAGTGCAACCACCGCACTTCCGGTCGCAGCTCGGCGGCGCCGACCCTTGTAACAACCTCCTCGCCGCCGCTACCGTCTTCCCAAAGCTAATTTCAGAAGCTGCCTCTACTCTTTGGGGGATGATAAAAAATACTATGCAAACTATAATAACACACATACAAATAATTGGCTTCATATTCAATGATATTTATATTTGAATTTTGTGTTGGAGAAAATGTATCAGTCTGTTTCGTCCTTTGCCTGGTGAGAGGTTTTTATACACCAAAAATTTGATTACCATTAAAGGAATAAAATTAAACATTAATTAATGAAATTATATAAATATAGTTCACTTTCCTTATTAGTGTATTAAAAGTTTCATTTTCTAATATATCGATAAATGATTTATTGGCATCAACATTTATATTCAGTATCCTTTAATTGTTCATATTAAATAAGGGCATAATAAAACTTTCAATTGTATTAAATGTATTTCTTAATATTGGAAGGAACTGCATGAGACGGGTAATTCTATCTTACGCTTTGGATAATAACATTCAAGGGAATTGCACATTGTTGAGTCATCTTTTATTTTGCATCTATACATCCAATTAAATGGTATGCAATTCTTTCATTTATTAATATTTAAATACAACTTAACAACATAAAAAAAACACGATCTTTTGGTCAATTCTCATATACATTACGACCTTTTAAATTTAATGTATGAATACACGATCTTTTTTTTTTTTTTTTTTAAATTTAATACATGGGGCTAATTTCAGGCTTCAATTGCTGACGTGGAGCCGAAGTGAAATTTTGGGTAATAACTTTTCCCATTTAAAAAAAAATTAATCATCACCAACCAATATCCGGTGAGTGAAATTATCTAACCCCGAATCCCCTTACTTCTATAAATACCATAAACTAGAGATTTTTTGTCATTTTATACCGAACAAAGGATTGTGGTCTCAGACTCCTTTTTAATAGAAGACAAGTATGATAAATTCTATCAGTTGTTTCTTTTCTTTCTTCTTTTATCTTTTGATTGCAACTGCAAATAAAAACACACAAACAGAATTATATTATTGCGCACTTGATTATACAAGCACCTACTTCAGCTTAATCAAATCACTAGTCAACCACAAAATTGTTTGGATTGTTTGTGATAGAATACGGTAAAATTTATAAGATATTGTCAAATAATTTATAAAAAATAATCAAAATGTATTAAACAATTAAATAATAATTAATAAAACTATTATAATTAGATCATCACGTCCCGCATCCGAACGAACAAATCCATAAACATTCATTCATAGCCTTATGAATTATGTGCCCTAAAGAAATGAGCTAGTAATATTTTACTAGTATAGTATTGTTTTTGGTTTTCTTAACATTGCCAATTATATTGTCACTATTTTCCAAGATAAATGTTATTTTTATTATTGATCCTACTTTTTTCTCATGATCTGAACATTACAAGCCCAGCCCAAGTAAGGCCCAACATCTAAATTTCATATTCATTGACGCAAAATTTCAGTGGCAGTCGGTCTTGATTCTTGAACAAAACAATTAACTGAGGAAGAAAAAGGGATAAAAATCGCAGCTTTCTTTTACGGTAAGCCAGTTTCTTATTCTTCGACCTGTTTCAAAACTCCATGTTTCTGTTTTTACTATTTTAATGTATATATTTATATATTTATGGCTTCAGAGGAATTTATTTCAGTCTGATTGCTGAATGCTGAGAAACCATTCTATAGTTTATTGCTTACCTATTAATTTTTTGAGGTTAATGTACTGCTATTTACAGGTTGCTCAACAAATTCCTCAATTGTAATTCTATGTATATGTTCTTCCATTGCCGTTAAACTATCCGCAAGTTTTAATTTTTTTCAGGAAATTGTTGAGTCGTGGATTGATTTCTCTGGATATTATGCCATTGCGTAGGGTTTTCTGTAATTATTAGAATCTTCATTCGATATGCTTAATGTTTATATTTTTATAGGCTGCTTTGATGATTTACTGAGTTCTTTATGGTTTCAGGGTTTGTATGTGCGCTATAGACTATAGTAAGCTTCTTTTGGGAGGTTTCTAGAGAAAATGAATTAGGCGATCTTATGTGAGAATTCGTCAGTTGCGCTTAAATTAATCATGGCATCTGTACAGTCGAAGACTATTTGGATGAAAAGGCAGCAGTGCCCGTGTGGTGATTGGAAATGCTTTATAACATATGAGAGAGACACAAATGAGAGTATTATGGGATCCCAATCAATCAAGAATGATACCATAGGAACAATGGTTTCCCCTTATGTTGGAATGGTGTTCAAGAGTGATAACGAAGCGTTTGAGTATTATGGGAATTTTGCTAGAACAAATGGATTTTCTATCAGGAAAGAGAGATCCCGTTTGAGTCCTCAATTGGGTGTTTATAAGAGGGATTTTGTTTGCTATAGGTCAGGGTTTGCGCCTTCACGGAAGAAACAAACGGGAGAGCATCAAAGGGACAGGAAATCTGTGAGATGTGGATGTGATGCAAAAATGTACTTGTCGAAAGAGGTTGTAGATGGGGTTTCTCAGTGGTATGTTGTGCAGTTCAGTAACATCCACAATCACGAGCTTTTAGAGGATGACCAAGTTCGGTTGTTGCCAGCTTATCGTAAAATTCAGGAAGCAGATCAAGAGCGGATTCTTTTGCTTTCAAAAGCTGGTTTTCCAATACACCGTATAGTCAAGGTTCTTGAGCTGGAAAAGGGGATTCAAGGTGGACAGCTCTCATTTTTAGAAAGAGATGTAAGAAATTTCATCCAAAACCGAAAGAAAGTTGTACAAGAGAACGATGCTTTATTAACTGAGAAGAGAGAGAATGACACTATGGAACTTCTTGAGGCCTGCAAGGCAAATAAAGAGGCTGATCCGTACTTTGTTTATGATGTTACTGTTGACGAAAATGATAAAGTTGAGAATGTTGCTTGGTCTTTTGGGGATTCTGTTCATGCCTATGACATGTTTGGCGATGTTGTTTACTTTGACTCAACATATCGTTTAATAGCTTACGGTATGTTTTTTCAAGCATGGCTGGGCATTAACAACCATGGAAAACTTCTCTTCTTTGGCTGTGCTTTATTGCAGGATGAGACCCCCCAGTCATTGGCTTGGAGTTTACAGGTTTCTACTTAAACTCTTCTGCTGTTCGCTTTTATTGTATATGCTAATGATTTCTTTGCTTATATTGCTTGATGCTGTTTTAGGCTTTTCTCCGGTTTATGAAAGGACGATATCCACAGACAATTATCACTGATATTGACCCTGGTCTCAGAGAAGCCATTAGAAGTGAAATGCCAAATACAAAGCATGTTATTTCCTTATACAATATCCTGCCTTGGACTTCCAGCTGGTTCTCTCTTCCACTTGGCCCAAGGTTCCCTGAATTTAAATATGAGTTTGAGGGGTTGTGCCACATAGAAAATACTGATGAGTTTGAATTTCGGTGGAATCAGATGGTTTCCCACATTGGAATTAATTCAGATAAGCACATTGCTTTACTCTTTTCTCTTCGCACGTGTTGGGCTTTACCCTATATTAGAGGTTGCTTTCTTGCACGAATGCATTGTCCATCATACTGGAAATTGATAGATGCATTTCTTAAAGAAATAGTCAAAACTCAAACTTGTTTGCGTGGCTTCCTAGAGCAGGTATGTTGATGTCGGAAAAAATAAAATTTCATCTTCATTTTGAGCAGTTTCAACCATCTTTCGTTCTGCATTAACTTGATTTACTGTTTTGACTCTGTAGACTGGATTATTGGCAAATTATAAAATGCAATCACATGGTGAGACACTATATGTGCACCTCAAAACATCCTTACCAATGGAAGAGCATGCACGTGGGGTCCTCACCCCATTCGCATTTGATCAGATACAACAAGAGATGGTCTTAGCCATGCAATATGCTGCATCTGAAATGGCTAATGGTTCGTATCTTGTTCACCATTTCAAGAAGGTTGATGGAGAGCGTCTTGTAATATGGATACCAGAAGATGAACAAATTCATTGCTCCTGCAAGGAATTCGAGTCCTCTGGTATTTTATGCAGGCATGCACTTCGTGTGCTGTTATTTAAGAACTATTTTCAACTTCCGAGCAAATATCTATTGAATCGATGGCGCCAAGCAAGCTCACTTTTCTGTTATAGTGGACAAAGTGACATAAAAATGAAGGATGAATGGTATCAGGAATTCAATTCTCTCACTGGGACTTTGTTTTCTGAAGCAATGTTGACAAAAGAGAGATCTGAATTTGTTCATAGTGAACTTACGAAAGATCTTACAAGACTTATTAGTCAAGTGAGAAATATGCCTACTGTTGATGAAGTTGTTGCTGATGTTCCTCTTTCACCCACAAGTGCATTGTGAGAGCTCCTGATATTTTTTTTACCTGTTATAAGCAGCAAGTCTTTTATGACTAGAGGAAGATGTCTCTCGTGAAGACTGCAGTCTTGCAATAAACGGGGAATGACATCTTAGCATGTTAGGTGAAATACTAATGATTGGTTCCCCATCCACAATTCATGGTTGCATTGATGATCGAGTTCTGGAAGCATGAAGACGAAAAGAACTGTTGATGAAGTGATCTTATGGAATTTGAGGTTAGTTTACATTGATGAGAACTTAAATTTGTTACGTTGGTTCAACTGCTTTGTTTGTTTGAGTTTTGGTTTGGCTTATCATCTTATTACTGTCAGTTTTCATCCAATTGCTTCTTATTTGATTTTAACCACCCTTTGAGTTGTCATGGTACTTGGCCTCATATGTTATGTGTTTTCAGTTGTTCAAATTTCTTCCCTCTTTTCCCCTGCAAAAGAATATAGGAAATTAAGATTGGATGTACAGTTATTGTGGTGTCTATGCTGATTTGTAAAACCATTGAGCATTTCCATGAACTCTGAACCTACTCCTGCCACCCCATGTGCGTTTCGAACATGCACTTCTTTGATGTTTTTGTAAGAGCATCCCCAATGCTTGGGTAGATGCTGACATGACAAATTAGTTAAACCTCATGTATTGGGTAGAAGACCATTAGTGGGGATAGGTAGGGGTAGAGGTTTTTTTTTTTTTTTTTTTTGGGTAGAGAAAGCTCTACCTGGGTAGAGGAAGAAAAGAGGGGAGAGTGGGGGAGAGAGAGTGGCAGCACGCAACATAAAAAATGAGGCAGGCCAGGGCGCGTGCACCCCACGCACGCGTGGGGCCCGCCCTGCAGCCTGCCCCCCCACCACTATTGTGTTTTTTTTTGGCATTTTGGTTTAATATTGTGGATGTTTTATCAAACGACAACTTCGAGAGAATGAAAATTAAAATAATGTACATTGATTTTTTATATGCATTTAATTTGCTGCTTTCTTTTTCTGTTTTTACCAAAGTTATATGAATGAGTCAATTTGATTTTTTCTTTTTACAGTTTAATTGCCAACAGCTATAATTTTTTATCTTTCTTAATTTTCAAACATACTATTTTTTCACTATAAATACATGTTCTAATTCAATATTTGTATATCACTTCTTACAAATTTGCAGTTTTAATAAATTTAATAATATATCATCGAATTTTATTTTTTGTTTTACTAAATTAAATAAATATTTAAAATTAAAATTTTAATTACATCACCTGAAATATTATGAATTTTATTTATTATAAATTAAAATAATAAATAGAGATGGTAAATTAATGAAGATATAGAGATATATGAATGATTTGATAGTGGGACCCATGGATAGTTACTTTTTAGGTAGAATGGTTGGTGGGGTATTTGTTTAAAGGTAGAGGTTTTTTTTTACTTTTGAGGTGCAGTGATGTGGCACCAAAAAACCAACTTCTAGGTTTTGGCATTGGAGGTGCCCTTAGATGCATACTATGTTTAACTAGACTTCCTCATATAGTATGAGTTCATTTCCTCTGGATTTTGGACGGAAATATCATATCTTCCAGACTTCCAGTTGCTTGTTGTGCATAGTGCTCTACTTGATCGAGATTCCAATAATAAAATATAGTATACAATTATTAATTTTGTCAATTTCTTGAAATGAAAAACAATAAATTCCAAAGCTGAACACCAGAAAATTCAGCAGGTATTGAAAACGTTCAATCATCCACACTTCTCGTCAAGTTTGGAAGTAACTTTTTCTGAAAATAGACATCAATGAGGATAATAATATCAAGAAATCAATGTAAGCAGCTTTATTGAAGGCATGCCTGAGGCACGAGGTGCATGAGGCAGCAGTCCTAGCGCCTTTAAGCCTCCAAGGTCAGCATTGCAGTGGGGCCTGTGCCTTTTTTTAGGGAGCAAGATGCAAAAAGGGTGCATCTTAGTGAAATTTCGCTTGCACTAGTGGTTTGGAGCTTGATTATTTTACTTACAACTTAAAATTAGGCTAGTAAACATAAATGGGCCACTAAAGATAAGCTGGGCCTCTTGAATATTCGTATTGAATAAATAAAATGAACTAGGGTTAATGGAGTAAGTTTAAAGAAGTTGGTGAAGGGTAATTGAAAGGGAGCATGAGGAAATGGAGGAACTTGAAACCTAAATTGCAGCATTTCACTGAGGTGCCTGCCTTTTCTGGGGAGCTGGCAAAAGGGCGCATCTTAGTAAAATTGGGTTTGCCTTTGGGGGTTCGGTGTTTGATTCTTTTACTTGCAAGTTAAATTAGGTTAATAAACATAATTGGGTCAATATAGTTAAGTTTGGCGTCTTGAATATTACTCCTGTTAATTAAATAAAGTGAAACTAGGCTTAATAGAGTGATTTTGTATAAGTTGATGAAGAGTAAATTGATACTGAGCATGAGAAAATTGACAAACTCAAAGGTAAATAGGACAGACGATTATATTGAGCTTAATGATGAGGAATCTACCTAATGGAACATGCCTTAGCACTTTTCTTTTTCAACAGGCTTTTATTAATTCAATTATCACAAAGGGGGTGAGGGATCATAATCACAAATTAGTTTTATGTGGCTTAATGCCTCCTTAACATACCTTTGCTTTTAGGTCTTCTGTTATGCATTTAGAATGCAGCAAGTTTAGCTTCGTCGTTTTTGGATGCATTTTTTCATAGATTTAAAGAATGTTGAGTCTGGCTTATGGTTTTATGCATGCTTTATGTTATGACTCTGAATAAATTAATTATATATGAATATCTTTTTCCCTTGTTTATTGCTCCTCACTTCGGAAAGGCACGCATGCACCTAATGCCTTGAGCCGCAAGCCCTTAACTCTTTGCTGCATCTGCGCCTTCAATAATATAGATTTGTTCCTTATTGGTTGAGAATAACTAAAACCAGAAGGAATGGTCTAATCCATGCTTTGGGGGAACGCGTAATCCTGTAGGAATGAGGATTTCCTGCATTAACACACTAATCATGAGATACGTGGTTTATTGATATGTGATAGCATCATCCGTAATCTGTACACATTCTGCAATGGACTATAAATTTCTAATTCTGCTTTCAACTCTCTATGTACACTTGACCTTAATTCTCGTGGATGCTATTGCTTTTCAGTATCTATTAAAGGAAAGAAAAAACTGGTTATCATTGGCTCGGTCATATCAGGTAATTCTTTTTCTGGTGGTACAATCTTGGGACTAACTATACGTGCCTTGAGTAAATTGGAATCTGATTTGCAGCAAATGATTGTGGCTTTGCTTCTCTTCAACTTATTGAGGCAATTTTTCCGTCCATCAGCTGAAGAGCTTTAAAGTAAGCCATGCATCTTTACAGTCATAATCAGCTACTATTTTCTTTTGATCTGTGTTGATTTCTTGTTCATAATTATCGTAGCTCCGCAAGTTTAAGGGCTTCACGTTTTGGTTGATCCTGATCTATGCGCAAGCATGCTGCCACCATTTTGGACATTTGATGGGTGGCTAGATGCTGCTGACCATCAAATTATCACAATTCTTGTCTTTGATTAAATGAATGTACGGTGGTGAATTTCTTACTGTACAAATATCAAAATAATTGATTGAAATTATTGCTTCCGCATTTCACTGTTTTTGTCCATGTGCAGATGCACACTTCTGGCTTGCTATGGAGGCTGTGTGGCTTCTAGATCTCGTTTTTTCCATGTAAGCACCAATAATTTCTTGCAATTATTTAAAAAAAAAAATCAAATTTCTTGCTACGTTCCTTGTGGTGCTACTTACTGTGTAAACTACTAGAAGACAACATTATTCACTAAAGTTAGGCCACTTTCGGCCATCAAATTTTGGGATATAGTAGTTACGTTGTTGTCCGAAGTACTGTGCGGTATTGCCAATTTAAATATGAATGGTGAAGCTTTCACATACTACTGTTTATTCTTCTGTTAGATGTATATTATGGTTTCTTTTGCAGAAAATGTTATGATTGCCTCAAATTGTTGCTCCATTAATCTGGGAGGCCCATACACTTTTGTGGTGGACTACCAAAGCTCTCATATTCAATGCATATCTGTCTCTGGCCCTACATATCTAATATCTGCAATATGGAATTACACTTGCGGTTATATTTTCTGTTATTCTTTTTTCTCCTGTTGTTTTTGGTTTTTTTGTTTTTAGATTTTCGAAGCGATTGCTGATTCTCATGAACACTCAAATATTTATTACAGGGAAACTCAACAGTCTAATGACTAAGAAAGTCCCCTATAGATGCAACGACCCGTGAGGGCAACTGAGCACCCTGTCAGCATTATGGTTGATGGACGGCTGAAGTTGGTGCCAAGTGGCGATTTGGGTCGGGGTTGTGAAAATTATGGACAGGAATTGTTGAAATAATGTTGTAATTAGGATATTTTTGGCCCATGTGGGACACTAGTTATAAACTTAGAATACTCTCATTTTTCTCCTGGATCAGTTTCTTGAATTTTCCAAAACTCTCAGTGTCGCTGGTGCTGGTGTCTTTTCAATTACTATATGTAATTTTGATTGATGAACACTTGTTTCAATTTAGTGAAGTTACAAATTCTATTACAGGCCTTTGTCTGAGAGACTAAACCAGGCAGTTAGATTGCAAATAAAAGATATCAATCTGTGTTGAGATTGCTCTACTTTTCAACAGTTTCAGGGCACATTTGTTTGCGAAACCGCATAATGAACTGATCGGACAAGAATGTTATTTATTGAAACAACTTGTCTTAGATTCAATAAACGGCTACATTATTTAAAGAAAAAGGATCTTTATTGTTCAGAAAGAGAGAGTGATTTACACTGCAATGAGTTGTTGCTGGGCTTCAATCCTGATCTCTTCCTTCATCTTCCTGATAAATTCTTCGAACTTCTGGTTCAACTCCTCTGTACTTACACTGGCATCATTTACCTCCGAAGCTTTATTTCCTTGGAATAATCCATCTTCGCCGTCCAGAACTATTTCGTCCATCTTCACTTCTTTGTTAACGTCTCCATGATCATCTCCACCTTGTTTCTGCTTCGTTTCTTCTACTTGTGCTTCTTCTATTGCAACTGTCATGTCATCGGATGGACTAACAGCATACTCCACATTTTCTTCAACCATTTCCTCTTCCAATACTGCTGGCAATTCGATGAATTGCTTCACACCATCATCATGATCTTTCTTGATAACTCCACCGTAGTTCAAACTAGAAGAGCCCATATTCAAGTTCTTGGCAAGAAACGCGAGGATCCCATTGCAGACGAGGAACATGTACTTCCTATCGAGCGCGTGACCAAACAACGAGAAGATCAAAGTGGAAAACTGAAGATCCTCGGAGAAGGAAAACGGGAAACCCGGAAAGTAAGAACAGAAGAAGAAAGAGAAAGAAACTACAACTAGAAACTCAAGAGTCTTGTTCATGAACCGAAACGATTGTCGATCCATTTCTTGGTTAATATATTCTTGGAAAGGATTTCCAAGAATATGTATAAGATGATGTTGTATATCTTTTGAAGGTGTGTGTTATTGGTAATTGGATTTTGCTCAGAAAGAAGGGACTGGTGTCGGTAAATTTCCAGTCTAAGTAAAAAGAGCCGGAAAGTGATGGAGGTGGTGGTGCAGTTGCAATCAACTATAAAAAGTTGCTGGTGAAGTTTCTAGTAGTTGCTCGTCCTACAGAGTACAGACGGTAAGGTTATGGATATGTATACACTAACCTTTTTTTTACAATGCGGGAATCTTTTGTAGGATGATTAAAATTCTAGAATTCCTTTTATAGAATATTTTAGGGAATTTTACCTCTGACTTTTCTTAGGGGATGTTTGTTTTGAGCTGGGCCATCGGATGGATGGAGAATAGACCCAACAGTAATTTACTGTTGAATGGGATGAAGATGGGGACGATCACATCCATTCCCCATCCCTACATCCTTTATAATATTATCAAACAACTACTAACTACCCTATTTATTTTACTTTTACAGTATACATTCTATCCTACTCCATCCTATCTCCGTTCCATTCCATTCCCTTTTTGCACTCCAAAATTTTCCGAATTTCAACATTCGAATGAGCTATATTCACCTACATCCTAGAACAAGCATACATCTAGTGACTAGGAAACTTGTATTTGAGAATATTTCTGAATACACATCCTAGGAAAATTTTCATTTCTCATCCCTAGGTTGACTTAATACATCATTTTTACTGATTTTTGGTTTGGTACTTTAACTTTGATATTAGTCTAAATATGGCTAGATTCTCAAATTTTCAACTTGAATTGTTGGCTTACCACATAAGCGAAACACCTGCCAAGTCAACAGTTCACACCTAGGAACTGAAAATTTGGCCAAAATTAGATGAAATAGATTAAATTAACATTTAGGGGACCATAAGAAAACCCGTAAAAATAGAGAACTACTAGTGGACTAAGCAATACTAAAAAAAACACAAAATATAATTTTTCACCCAAGTAGTTTTTTCTAGAGATATATTATCTCTCTTGAAAATTCTGAATTTCGTCTATAAAAAGTACAAATAAATATATTAGGAACAAAAATATACTGCAGTGAATGACTAATTATGAAAAAAAAAATGGTTAAATTAATCATTAATCATATATCTAAAGACCATTATGCGTCAAAATCTGCAAATAGAAAAAGAAGATTCTTGGTGTATTTTTGAAGCCCAACTTCATGATCCGGCTTAAAATGGGCTGGCCCATCCTTCAATTCATTAATTTCTTTTAGCCTTATATGCTGATTACTACTTTTGATTTTGGGTCAGTCCAAAAACGGCATTGGATTTAGGCGTATCCTAGCCATGGGTGTCCATCCGGTTCGAACCGCTGGTTCTGGTTCCGAACCGGCGGTTCAAAATCTTAGGGGTTGTAACCGGAACTGCACCGGTCATATGCCGATTTTGGTTCCGGTTTGGAATTGATGGTGATACAGTTCGGAACCGGCCGGTTCCGCGGTTTGTCAATATATATATATATATATATATATTTTAATTTTTTTTATTGGAAAAAGATAGAAAAATAAAATTGTAATACAATGTAACAAATACAATTGACATAAAAAAAATTGAGACAATTCTATTGAAATAAAGTTAAAAAAATGGAGACAATTCTATTGAAATAAAGTTAAAAAAAATGGAGACAATTCTGAAAATTTGCATTAAAAACAAATCTAACTTAACTATAGTCTATCTATAGCTGTAGAGTTACATATCATAATTATTGAACTACAAGTCGTGTACATTACAACTAAAATTGTGAAATTACATAATCGATAAATAATAGGAAAAGAGAGAGAAAAAAAGAACGGGTTGAGTTTCATTTTAAGTTAAAAACTAGAACTAATTTTTAACTTAAAACGAAATTTCTTACGTATCCTTGACCTTACGGTTTAAGGTGAAGGTGTGAGAAATTAGTTTAAGGTGAAGGTGTTAGAAATTGGATGGAAATAGTGAGTATTTATAATTTTTTTGAGGTAGAAATTAAAAAAAATAAAAAAATAAAAAAATTATAACAAAAAACTGAAGGTTCCACCGGCGGTTCCGATTCCGAACCGCCGGTTCACGGTTTGGGGGAGAGGGGAACCGGAACCGAATAAAAAAAATTTCGATTTCGGTTCCGGTTTGAAACCGGAACCGGGTCAACGGTTCCGGAACCGCTGACCACTGCTGGTTTCCAGTTCACGGTTTTTTTGGACACCTCTACCATGGGGTTGGGGCACATTTGATCTTCTCTATTTCTCGGAATAGAATTTTCAATTTTTATGGTGTTTAAATATTTCGTAGTTTTTCTTATTTGTGTATATATACTATACATATAATGCGCATTTAAGAGATAATATAGAACACAAGCAACCATTTTTTTAATAATGTTGGGAATAGTTTATTTTCTGTCTAATATTCTAATCCATAAATATCTAATAAAGTGTGATTTTAGGTAGGGGTGAGCACGGGTCGCGGAGATTATCCGATCCGCATCGAAACCCGAACCGAAAGCACCCCGAACCGAAAAGACCCGTTGACTTTTTGACTTTATCCGAACCGAACCAGTCCGATATTTTTTACTTACAAACCGAACCGTTCCGAACCGAA
>JAUEKW010000043.1:1320809-1335202 GCA_032274785.1 Ajuga reptans
CCAACTTTTTTTTTTTGAGCTTATAAGCTCTAGGAGCTTATTTTTACATCTTATAAGTTGTTTAACATCTTATTTTGTCAAGCACATTGCAAGAGCTTATAAGCTCTCAAACATCTTATAAGATGTTTTGATGAGCTTATAAGCTTAGCCAAACACCCTCATGATGAAATTTTTATCTTTTTTTTTTTTTTTTTCCTTTTTATATCTTATATATGGGATCCTCTATCCCAACAGCATCTCACTCATAAAAATCGATTAATTATAATATTTTTTTGTGGTTTTGTGAGTTTAAAGTTCATGCAATTAGTCTTAATTTTGGTTCACTTTCTTTTGAATGCTGGCAGAGTATATGTTTTAGTCTGCTAACTTTACCAGATTAGTTCTATGAGTTACATACTTCTTATTTATCTATTTTTTATAAAATTGGGACAAGGGGCGGGAAGAAAATCAGAAGTGGGAAGTTCTATTACAAATCTAAACTCGATCGTACATGAAAGATGAGTATTTTGTGATTTTCTTTTTGTCGAAATTCAATTTTGGATTTACGTGTTGTCTATGAAACTCCATCATACTCTTTTGTGACTTATCCTTCTCATCTATGAAAAGTAACTACACTTTTGCAAATTCTCATGTACACCATATGCATGAATTTTAGATTTCATACAATTCGGGTTATGTTGTGTGAGTTTTTTTACAATTTAGGCTGTGGATGGATCCACGGGTTGTGTGAAATGTTTTACAATTCGGGGTTTTTTTTTAATGAAAATGTAATGATTTTTATATTGAAAGATATTACTTGTTCTGAAAAAAAATGTATTATCTTTCAGCATAATGCATTTTTTATTTAATATCTTTCAGCATAAACACAAATATATTTTCAGTATTATACATTTCTTCAGAACAAGTAATACTCTTTTAACATAAACACTAATATATTTCTGTCAGTAACTCTTTTAGTATAAACACTAATATATTTCTGTTAAAAAATACAAATAACCCGCGAATCCTCCCCACGACCTACTAAATTTTAATACTAAACTTTGAACGTTATTATATATCTTTATTTCAAAAATATTGTATGCCTTACCTTACCTTTCATGGAGTAATTTTTCTCGTGATATAGTTTTTTTTTTTTAAATATTCGTCCAAATACTCAAAAAATTAAAATAAAAATGCAATTATTACCATTGAAAGAAATTTAATATCCAACTATACCATTATTTTCTACTGCCACTTTTCTTTAAACAGATACGTACAAAAATAAAAACAGTTAAGAGAGAAAATACAACTTGTAAATATTACAGGTTAGTTTTGCTGAAACCAATACGTTACGTGAACATTTATAAGAAATTTCCATTTCTTGAATTTTGTACTTAATCTTGGCAAAAAGGTATAAATCCTTTTATCATTCTTTTCACGAACTTAAACTCAAAGTTAATTACTGTGGCAAACCTTAGCCCATTTGCAGCTCTCAGATACATACATGGAGCATCATCATTACCATTTAGTCTCGAATTATTTGGTAGGATTTTAAAAGTTGTCCAATGGATTAAATTGATCCCAGGGAGTGAGGTGGGAGTTGGGACCAATTAGTCATATTTTAACCTCGGTTGCAAAATTTCCTGACTAACTCCGACTAGTCCCCACCTAGGTGCTGGACCTCTCATTAGCTGCCTATATTATTTTTTTATTCCTGCCCCCTAACCACTCTTATCCCCCGATCCTTCCAGTCTAGGCCCAAGTCTACTGTTTAATTAGCGCCTAGCGATTTTTACAACATTAGTTTTAGCATCTAGCATTATACACAGATCTGGTTAATCCGTGTCGGACATATTAATGTATATTTGGCGCCCACAAAAATGTAAATATTGGACAACTAGGCCGAATCCCATGTTATCTATTGAAGTAAACCGGCCCTCGGGACAAAAGATGGATTATTTTTGCAAAAGTCGAGAATAGATCCCCTGTGTATGTTTAATATGGATCACAAAATTGCATCACCATCATGCCTTATGCACCGACACTTTCTTCAACAGAGAGAGAGGCCGGGGGAAGCAGAGGACAAAACATACCTGCCCTGCCAGCTAATAAAACGACAAAGCCCCCAGAGAAAAAAAAAACCATATGAAAATAAAGAAAATATTAATAATTCACCAAACAAGGTAATCTGCCTGTGGGTTTGGTGGCAGGCTGGTGCAATCATGGTGTATTGTACATACTCCATGTTGGTAGGGACCTTCTTCATTCTAGATCCATCTACTTTACACCAAGCTCTCAGGGTCCCCATGCCTTCAGTTTTAATCCTACTCCTTATCATTGTTTAACCCCAAAACCTAACATTATCTTGTATTTGGTCTATGATTTAAAAAAAAATCATTTTGCATGTCATTAGTACATATATCTTAGGCTGTGTTTGGTTATGGCTGGGGGAGCTGAGGTACTGGGTTATGCAATTTTTCGGCAATTAACCCTTCATTGTATAATTATGATTAAACAAAGAGCAGTAACAGGTCAAAGGATGAGACATATAAGCAGCTGACCTACTCAGGTGAAATACAACTACTGCAACTTGGCCACCTAAGGACTCTGTGTTCAGTATATCTCTTTTCAATAAATACAAAACAAGTTGTGTATGGTGTAAATGGAAACTGACAACTTTGTTCCAAATTTATGTGCATGGAACTTTGAATTGAATCACATATAGGAATGGGCTCATGAGATAGTATACCTTATCATCTTTCAATAAAAGCAAAAAAAGAAAGAGAAACCAAACAATCCACAAGTTGCAGATGATGATATTATAACAAAGTAACAAACCAAGCTCAATCATACTACATATTTTTAGCTTTTCATGTAGCCTGTCTTAATAAGACAATTAGCAAAACCTTCCAAAGAAATTGGATCTCTCCCGACAAAACTAAGGACGATTAACCCAAATTCCCAACTAATCCAAAACAAAAGCTAATAAACACCTTCTCTCCACACATACAAACGGCACCAGTCAGCAAAGAACCCGGTCAACCAAATCAAAATACTACTACGAGGTCAGCTATCTTCTCACTAGCTACTAACTTCTTTTTTCTTAAACTCACATATTACTCAACCACTCTGTACAAATCCATAAAATACTTGCTATATACAGCCAACAGCAAGCCATTACAAAAGCATAATACATATATATATATATTATATAATAATGAACCATCTATTCTATAATACCTCATCATCCTTTTTATGGACTTGAAGATGAAGCTTCCTGCCTGGGCTCTCTCAAGTACCCAAGTAGCCTCTCAGCCTGACAAAAGTGATAACAAACCATTCATAAAGACAATGTAGCGTGAAGAACTTTGCAGCTTTTAATTCAAAACAACCCAACACTGAAAAGCAAACCATGAAAGCAACATTTTGATCCTCTGAATTATTATGCAAGAAGATGATATATACTAGAAACAAACGAAACAAGATCGTGATCTTCGAATTTGGATCCTCTACATTTCTTTTTGATAAATTTCTTGTGAATTTCGTAGAGAGAAAGACACACATAATAAAAATAATAAATAAATTGAGTATGAACTTATAATATTTTTTATTAACATGTGTCTTTCTCTCTCCGAAATTCACAAGAAATTATCCAAATCCGTGATCTTCTATCCTAATCTGGTAAAAAAACTACACCAGGTGCAGTATCTATCATGAATTTGCACAAACACACAGCAAGTATGTATGCAATTGTATGTATATCCACAATAAATACTGCATAATAAGACACTAATAATTTAGAAGGCGAGATTAGGACATAAGCAGAATTATAAGGGACTCAAATATCTTCAACATAATTGAACCAACTTGCAGGATCAAGTTTGTCCCTTATTTTCATAATCATTGTCAATAATTCAGATAATTAGGCAGCAGTATTGCAAACAATAAATTATTATTTTTCCTGCTATAGTTCGACATGAATCAAATGCCCACGTTCTAAGATATCGGACAATTATCAAGCATTAATTGCAATTAGGTAAAGCAAAACGAACAAACAATTAAAACATATTTGGTTCAAATGGTGTAGAAATTAAAAATTAAAAAAGAATTAACAGCTTCGTCGCCAAACTAACCTTATGTTTAGCTTTGGCAGTCCCCGCCTGTGACAGCGCCACCAACGGCGGAATGCCGCCTTCCCTGACAAGCAACCCGCGGTTTCTGACACTTTCCGCACACAGTTGCAGAAGAGTCAAAACTGCAAACTCCTTCCCTTTGTTACTCCCATCCTCAATCGCTTCCACCAATGCCGCAATTCCGCCTTCTTCAATGATTGCCTCTTGTCCCACCTCAATGGCCGCCAAGGTACTCAACACCACCATTGCCTTCTCCGCCAATCCGGTGCCTTGTTCGCCCACCAGCCCCACCAGCGGCCTAACGGCACCGGCACTCACCGCTCTCTCCTTGTTCAAGGACACGGAGCACAACTTATAAAGAGTTGTAAGCGCGTCCTTTTTCCCTCTGATAGACCCGTTTATCAACAGTGCAACCAATGGTGGAATCGCACCGCAAGCTCCAATTGACAGTTTATATTCATCGATCAAAGCTAAGCTCAGCAGCGCGCAGGCGGCGTTCTGCTTCGAAGTCTCGGTGCCTGTTTTTAAGACATAGATTAGGGATTTGATAGCACCGGCTCCTGTTATCAAGCTCTTGTTGCTTTCGTGGAGGGAGAGATTGAGTAAAGCCGTGACGGCGTGTTCCTGCGTCATGGGATCGGAGCAACGTAGAAGCGGAATCAGAGCGGGTACTGCACCGGATTCTCCGATTAAAGCCCGATTATCGGCCCGATTTTTGGCCAGTAATCGTAGTTTAGCCGCCGCCGACCTTTTCACTGCAATCGACGACGACTGCAACCCATCGACACAGAGTTTCACGGTAGGCTGAAGGTCTTCCGGCGAGATGCTTTCAATAATCTCCGTAGAAAACGTCTCTCTCTGTAGAAAACCGGAGCAAGGCTCCGGCTCAGGCTCGGAATTCGTATTCTGATTCGGACCGGGTTCATGTAGATCAGCAAGACGCTGAAGCTCGCCGGAAATGTCGCTGGAGCACGCCGAGAAATCACTGAATGCTCTGGAGATGTCCAACATATCGTCGATGTCGTCGAAGGATGGGCTTTTCGAATTACTAGACGATTTATTGGCGAGTTCGCCGAGTCGAAGGTCAATAACCGAGTCGGTGAGATTCTCCGAGACGTGAGTCGATCTCTGGCTGATAGGACCGGACTGGTCGGTGTTGAAGATGGTGGAACGGATGGTGCGCATGGAGCGGCCCATCGAGCGGCTTACCTTGGCGGAAGACGGCGGCGGAGTGTAGTAGTAGTAAGGGCGAGTCTGGTTGTAGTGAGAAGTAATGTTGGGATTGGAGTGTGAGTGTGGGTGAGAGTGAGAATCGTCTACTGAAACCATGATGAGTAAACAATCCGAACCAAACAACGCCTAAATTGATTACAGATAGTATGTATGTCTGATATTATTTAGCTGGTTGAAGAAATTTTCATGGCTGGCAGTAGAGAGAGAAAATAGCTTAGAAGGGAGATAATAATGGTGGATATGGCTATATAGGGGAGATGATAATTTTTTGTTTTGTTTTAAATTTTATAAAGGAAAGGAATTTATTTTGTGATGGATGAGTGAGTGGATTTGGTTGGTTCAGCGGGTGGGGCAAGGGATTCGAGCTTGTGCTAAATTCACAGCTGGAGGGTTCACTGGTAGGCCCACATCTTCCTGTATCTGCTTAATACGTGTGCAGGAAGTGTGGGTCCATCATACACGAGTCGCACTCTTATAGGATTTTAACGTCGTTGGATTTGAGGTACGGTGATGCTAGCCAATCCTTGATACTCTTTGACGGCAGTCGGCAATGTCTACACGACATCGTTTAGCCGCTGGGTTCAAAATTAGAAATTGTAATGATAATAAATATGAATAAAAGATTAATTACACTATGGAATAATATGAGGAGAATAATTATTCAAAATGGAAATCGTAATTAACTGATTTTTATTTTTATTTACGTGTCCCAAATATTAAATTTTTTACTCCCGTTACCCACCATACTCTTGATACCAAGCAGCCCCTAATAATTAATTTAAGAGAAAAGGGGAAACAAATTAAAGATTGAAAAAGAAGAATATCAACTCACACACTCACACAATTGACAAGAAAATGACTACATATTATCTTATCATGAAATTAAAATTGGTAAAAGAAGATATAACTTCCACCACAGAAATGAGAGATGCCTACATACACACTCGATCTATATTCATTATATTTACTGTATATGTTGGCAAATTTATATAAATTAATAATAAAATACATATTTAAATGTATGTAATCGAATTATTTTGCACAAATTTCAATCACTACAAAATGAATATCCCCACTACTAAAGGGTATCACACTTTTTTTTTTCCTTATGACTTGTGAGCTTGTTTAATTTTGGGCTTAGTTGACATAAATATTTTTCCACACACCGTCCTCGGTACTCACAACTCAAGTAGATCTTGGGTTCGAGCATAAGAAATGTAAGAAATTTTTTTTAGGTGTAGGGATTATCCTATTAGTGACACCGTATAGAAAACAAAATCATATAAGCCAAGATTAAAGCAAGTCCACAGTACAATATTTATGTGCCTATATTATTTATCTACATAGTTAATTTATACTACACCTCCTTAATATTATTTTGACTTAGCTCTTGTACCGAATTTTACATAGCAAACTTGGTGTATGAGTTTCTTAGGTTTAGATTGGATAATCTGTAATTCCACCCAACTTCAGTATTTGGACATTTTCCTCCTAAAAAATATTAAAAAACGAGCAAACACATGAAAATATAGGTAAAATGTGTTAATTCTACATTTATATAATTTTCACTATATAAATGAGGTGAAAAGCACGTAAGATCACACTTATAAGTGGTCCCGCCAGTCAAGGCGGTTCATCCATTTTTTTTTTCTTTTTTATGTTTAAAACATCCAAAATGATATTGTTCAAACAAAATTAAAAGAAATTAATTTCTAGTAATAATCCGAAGAATAATTACGAACGAAAATGCTCTCTAAATTACTATGAGCATATATTAATATGTCCACAACTTAAGGGTGAAGGTCTTGTTCATAAATTTTGAATAAGATAATTAAAATTATCTTAAGAGATTTCAACACACTGATAAATATACTAGTATGGGCTCGTGGCGAACAGAGGAGTATATGTTTGATTGTGGCTGGGGAAGGTTGATTTACTGTTGGTTGGAGTAAATAAGTTGTGGTACGTAGAGATAAACCTATCTTTTCAATTATAGAGGAGAGATGAAAATTAAAAAGCACGCAACTGACAATTTACCCCAATCAAATAATGTCTCCAACCTTACTAATACCAAATATGAACATGTTACCCTCAACGTCAAAATATTGGGGGCAACCCTAATGAAACATAGAAGACTTTAATCGCGAAATGCAGACAATAAAATATAGCACTCAGTTTTATTTACTGTAGCGTGGTAATACCGTACTATTAACTCACCAAGTTCAAAAAGTAGGGCACGTGCACAAGGGTTGGAGGCCGGTGCCCCTTGGCGCACAGTAAATACCATTCAGAAATGTTATAATCCCATTTAGAATTTGGGCACAAAAAAAAAAAAACAAAAAACAAATATATATAAAGTTTTGCGCATTTTACAAATCTGGCATAATGTTTTAATAATTTTAAATTAAATAACAACCCACCATAAAAAAATCAAACCTATATCCTGTCAATTTTTTCGTTAAAATTTTTCGTCGAAACTTTTTACGATATAAGATTTTATTCCGATTTTTCAGATTTTTACAATTCCATCACATATATTCGAAATCAATTCTTAACTTGGTAGAACAATATAATTAAAATATGAAATAGAAATAAAATAAATATTATGTCAAAAATCAAAGAACTATAAAATAAGACAAATGAAATTATTTAAATAAACATTATTAAAATATAATATCAAAATGAGTTTAAATAAATTCATAATCCCCTCAAAAAAAATATATAAATATGAAAGTTTGATAAATATTTTATTCATTAACTAAAAATATGATTTTTTGTTTTCAATTTTTTTTCATAATTATATTATGTAATTAATATAAATAATTTTAATAACTTATTTGTCTTGTTTTATAATTTTCATATTTTCTCATTTGGAAACCATGAATGGTAGATCTCCAATTGATACTCCAACTTATTGAGGAGAGACGAAACTCCCATGAAGGTGGAGACAAAAGTAGAAAAACAAAATAAAAATAAAAAATGAAACATTTCCCCTTGGAGATGGATCTTTTAATATAAACATTACTTTTTTTTTTTTTATCAAAACAATATAAACATTACTTAATACTACAATATAAATATCACCTGTTTATAAGATATCTTGACGAATATAATAGAAAATTAGTGAGACAAGATATCTGCACTATATCACAAAAATTATTGTCCACAAATGTTCATCATAATTAAAATAATTAAATATACATACAAAAGTACATTGAACCAACATAATTTGAATTATCAATTCAACATTCGATGTACTTTTGCTATAGCATTTGACGTATAGTGAAAGAAATCATTGTTTACATAAACAAATAGTAGAATAATACGTAATGCCAATATTAAATACAAAGCTCTTTATTTAATCACGTATTATAATTGCGTGCCCAAATTATGCATCTCTTCACAATAATAATATAATAATAATAATAATAATAATAAAAAGGGGGTTTGTTCTTTCCAAATGTGACGTGCTGAGTTGTTCAGCGAAACTACTAAAAAAATGAAAATTTACATATTTTCGGCTGTCTATAATTAATGCTCAGATATGAGAGGCGTATAAATAAAATAAAATTCCTTAAATATTCACCATATAGGTTTGCTATCATGACGATAAAATCAATGTTTTAAAAGATGCTAACTCAAGTCAGACTTCAGATTGAGGTTTAGTGTCTAATCGGAGCTTAAATGGAACTAAACGGAATCTAGGCGGAAGAAAGCAGGAATGAGTTGGGAAAAAAACGCAGGCGAGTGATAGCAGTCTAATGTCTAGGGCCTAATCAAAGATAAACAGGGATTTTTAGAATCTCATAAAGCAAAAGATTTTACTTGTTCCTTTTTTTGAAGAACCATTTACTTTGTCTTAGAATTTGTTGTTAGCACAAAATTGTTTCAAAGGGAGGTATTTGATAGTTCCGACTTTATTGCTAATGATGATCAAATTTTACTAATGACTATTTAAAGGATTTGGATTCATATTGTTCACATTTTGTAAGTATCAGAAAAACAATCAGCCTAGCAAACAAAGGCATTGCAAAGATATAAAAATTTTGAGCTCAAATATGTGTGTATTGATTGAATGAATAGTATCCTGAACAATACATCTACTAATACAACACATACATGCTAACAACTAGGATAAGAATAGGCGGCAATGAAACTACATTAACAGCAGTTCACTCTTCTATCAACAACCCTTTGCATCTCAGCCATTGGATCACTGCCATCTCCAACAGAAAGTTGCAGTCTTCTTGTTTGTTTGCCTGCAGCATTTCTTTTCCTCCGAGTCTGTACTTCAGTTTCATTTAATGGGATAGTGATAGTTTTGACTAGTCGTTGCTCAGGTATTCTTGATCTCTAAGGTTGTTGTCTCATCTGCCAACTCATGCTCACATGTGGAGCCTGTTGATGCTGATTTGTCATACCACTTGTGAGCTGACTTGGATGATCTGCCACGTAGGATAGATAGGTAGTAGGTTGTGCATGGCTTTGTTTGTCTGCATGGTTTGGCTTAGCATCAGTGAGTTTAACATCCCCCCTCAATTCAAGTTGGGTTAAGGAAGCAAACTGAAGCTTGCTTCTGAGCCTAGTGAAGAATGGATGACTGAGAGGTTTTGTAAAAATATCAGCAATTTGATCTTGAGTGGGAACATGGAGAACCTGTAATCTTCCAGATGAGACTTCATCCCTGACAAAATGGAGATCAAGTTCAACATGCTTGGTACGAGCATGGAGAACAAGGTTAGAAGCAAGAGAAATAGTACTCAAATTATCAACCCAAGTTGTAGGAGGTTGTGATGCAGGAATACACAACTCAGTTAGGAGAGATTTCAACCATTTGACTTCCGCTGTAAGATGAGCAAGGCTCCGGTATTCAGATTCAGTGCTAGAACGAGAAACACTTTGCTGCTTTTTAGATTTCCAGGAAAACAAATTACTCCCAAGAAGCACACAAAATCCAGTAACAGATTTTCCGTCATCAATGTCAGTGGCCCAATCAGAGTCACTAAAACCAATCAAATTCAAAGATTTAGATTGTTGGATGTGTAATCCATAGTCAGTAGTCCCTGCCAGATATCTGAGGATTTTTTTAACTACTTTCCAGTGGGTATCTAGAGGGGCAGACATGTACTGACTTACCTTGTTCATAGCAAATGAGAGTTCTGGCCTGGTAATGGTGGCTTATTGAAGACCACCCACTATGCTTCTATATAAGAAACCATTTGACCAAGGACTCCCTGAGTGTCTAGTGAGAGGAGGAGAAGTAATCATGGGAGTAGATATGCCCTTAGCTTCTGTCATATAAGCTCTCTGTAGCAGGTCTTTCATGTACTTTTTCTGAGATAAGTGAAGACCTTGAGTTGTGGGGGTGACTTCTATTCCCAGAAAATGTTTCACCCTTCCAAGATCTTTGAGTGAGAAATGAGCACTCAATGCTTGGATGACAGAAGTAATGTGATTGTCATTGTTTCCTGTAATGAGAATGTCATCTACATAGATAAGTATGTAGATGATTGAAGCTCCTTTAAACTGGAAAAACAAAGAATTATCAGCCTTGGAATCTTGAAAACCACATCTCAGCAGAATTCCTTTGACTTTCAAATACCAACTTCTGGATGCTTGCTTAAGACCATAGAGAGCTTTGTTAAGCTTGCAAACAAGTTCAACACCATTGGTAGAGGGAATCTCAAAACCTGGAGGCTGCCTCATGTAAAATTTCTCATTTAATTCACCATGTAGAAAGGCATTATCAACATCTAAGTGCCTTATCTTCCAACCCCTAGAGACAACAATGGAGAAAATAACTCTGATGATAGTTGGTTTCACCACAGGGCTAAAAGTTTCATAAAAATCCAAACCAGCTGCTTGAGAAAAACCCTGTGCCACCAATCTAGCTTTGTATATGGAAATTTTACCATCTGGTTTTCTTTTGATCTTAAAAATCCATTTATTCCCAACTAAGTTCTTACCAGGAGGTAAAGGAATGAGTTGCCATGTCTTATTTTTCATGAGGGCTTCATTCTCAACAAGCATAGCTTTCTTCCATTCTTCATTCAAAACAGCCTCT
The DNA here is from genome assembly GCA_032274785.1 of Ajuga reptans. Classification (NCBI taxonomy): domain Eukaryota; kingdom Viridiplantae; phylum Streptophyta; class Magnoliopsida; order Lamiales; family Lamiaceae; genus Ajuga; species Ajuga reptans. The sequence continues at coordinate 1,332,219 of JAUEKW010000043.1, forward strand.
TTAAAGGATTTTGGTTCTTTCTGTTCAGAGAGATGAGAAGAAAAAACTTTAGGCTTGTATATCCCAGCCTTGGATCTAGTAATAATAGTAGCTTGAGGGGCAAGATTGATAGGTTGAATGTTCTGAGAAGAAGAGGAAGAAGGAGAAGGATGAGGTGTAATATCTGGAGAAACAGGAGGTGTTTGGTTAAGGAATGGTGGAGCATTATCTGGAGGAGGTAAATCTGCATCACTTTGAATTTCAGGATAGTTATGGGAATTAGCTTGAGCAAGGGGAGGGGTGGGTAAGATTCCTTCGAAAGTGGTAGGTGTAGGTAGAGGATTGAGTATGGATTTATAAGGAAATATAGCCTCATTAAAGACAACATCTCTGCTAATGATGACCTTTTTATTTGGAAGCAAAACTTTATATCCTTTGTATTGAGTACTGTAACCAATGAAGGTAGAGGCAACTGATCTGAACTCAAGTTTGTGTTTGTTAAAAGGTCTAACATGAGGGTAACACAAGCATCCAAACACTCCAAATTTCTGATAATCTGGCTTTTTATGATAGAGCATTTCTAAGGGACTTTTGTATCGCAGAGATTTCATTGGCACTCTATTAATGGTGTAGACAGCAGATGCAAAAGCATCATCCCAAAAATGAATAGGTAAATGAGAATGAGCAAGTAAAGACAATCCCATTTCCACTATATGTCTATATTTTCTTTCAGTCACACCATTTTGTTGGGGGTGTGTAAGGGCATGAAATTATTTGCTCTATCCCATTATCTTCCAGAATTTTCTTGAATCCCAAAAATTCACCACCTCCATCACTCTGAAAAAACTTTAATTCGGCATCAAATTGGTTTTCAATCAAACTTTTAAAGTTAAGAAAGGCAGCAGTAGCTTCACTTTTGAGTTTGAGAAGATAAATCCAAGTGAATTTGGTTTAGTGATCAACAAAGCTAATGTAGTAAATGAAACCATTTCTGGATTTAGTTGGTGCATGACCCCACAAGTCACTATGAACAAGTTGAAAACGAGCAATGTAGGTAGTAGAGGAATTAGGAAAAGGAGATTTGTGACTCTTTGCTAAAATGCAAGATTGACATAGAAAATCACCAGATTCTTTGATTGAAATAGGAAGATTACAATCTTGAAAAGCCCTTTTTACAATATCATAGCTACTGTGACCTAGTCTGTGATGCTAGAGATCTAGATCAGGGCTTTTACTTAGGGAAACAGAAAATACATCAGAATTGAAAACAGAAGAATTGAAGCTTGAAACTGGTGAGGGTTTTGATTGAGGCTTGAAGGACTTGAGGTTGAAATGGTAGAGGCCATCTTTAAGAGTCCCTTGGAGTAAGACATCCTGAGTTGCTTGGTCCTTGACAACACAGACAGAAGGATGAAACTCAAAAAACACACCATTATCATGAGAAAACTGAGAAACACTTAACAAATTTTTTGAAATATTGGGAACTTGCAGGAGATTTCTTATAAGGAAAGCTCTAGATTGATTAGGAGGAGTAAGAAAAGTGTTACCAATGTGTGTTATGTTTTCACCAGCTCCATTTCCCATCTGAACTTTGGAATTACCATGATACTCACTCATATTACTGAGACTGAGATTAGAGAAGTCATTTGCCACATGGTTTGAAGCTCCTGTATCAGGATACCAGCTTGTGTCAGTTCCAACATTAGCACCATAGTTAGGAATCTGAACCATATTGAGAGAAGGGTTCCTGGGATTGGTGTAATTCTGAGTGTTTTGAGTGTTTCTTGCAGCATTGTATGAAGTATCTGCCCTGTACCAGCATTTGTCTGCAGTGTGACATTGCACATAGCAAATCTGGCATGTGACCTTGTTTTGAGTGTATCTACCTCCTCTTCCACCTCTGAAACCTCCTATGTTGTTTCTGCCTCCATTTCTTCCTCCAGAAGCATTACCAGGGAAGTTATTTCCTCTTCCACCTCCTTGATAGTTGTTGTTGGATGGAAATTTCCCTTCGGTGGTTTGAGTGACAGAATTCACACTGATTTGAGAGCCTTCAGTGTTAGTGAGAGTAGGTTGGTTATTTTCTAACCTTGACTAAAAACTCAGGAGTAGAGCCTGGAGTTCTGGGACAGATACATGATCACCTCTGGAAGCAATGTTCACCATAACAGAGTCATACTCAGAACCCAAACCTCCAAGGATGTATAGTATCTGATCTTGCTCAGATATAGGTTGACCAGCAGAACCTAAAATATCAAAGCAGCCTTTCATTTTGCTCAAGAAATCTCTCATAGAGATTCCAGTCTTTTTCAAGTTATGCAGTTGGAGTTTGTGTTGCATCACTTTGGCTTTGTTTTGTCTTGAAAAGTTGACTTGGAAAGTTTCCCAGATTTCTTTGGAGGAATCTAACCCAACCATGAGAGTTAGAATACTGTCAGAGAGAGATAACAGAATCTAAGAAGCAAGAAGTTGGTCTTGTTTGTTCCATAGAACAAAGTTTAGATTTGTTTCTGGTAGTTTTTCTTCATCTCCTGTTATGTATCCTTGAAGACCATAACTTCGGATGGCAGTCAGAACTTGCTGCCTCCAAATCAGATAGTTTTCTTCATCATGTTTGAGGGAGATGAGTTGACTTTGCAGTTGCACAATTAGGATAGTAGGAGTGGTGGTAATGGTATCAGTAGTTTTTTCTTCAGGAGTATTTTGAGTATCCATGGTGAGAGATTAAGAGAGAAGAAAAGAGTGGAAGAGTGGTAACCAGAAATAGGCCCTAAGACCTGCTCTGATACCATATCAGAAAAACAATTAATCTAGCAAACAAAGGCATCATAAAGATAAAAAAAATTTGAGCTCAATATATATTGTATTTCAAATGAATGATAATGTTATGAACAATTGGTACACGTGTTCGTGCACGTACTTTAGGATGCTTTAAGTGTCGGTTTTGCCATGTTTACGTGTATAATTCCGTGTATTTAGATCATTTAATGTTAATTGGGCAAGAT
>JAUEKW010000043.1:1342579-1359472 GCA_032274785.1 Ajuga reptans
TAAGCCCCGAATTGAGACATTCTTGAAATATAAGCCCCTAAATGAGAACTGGAGAAATTCAGACCCCTAAATGAGACTTTGCATAAAATTTAGGCCCTGAGATGGAATTTTCCCAAGAAACAATACATAAAATATTTAAAATTATCGATTTTCTTCAAAACAATACTATAACAAACCTTTTATTAAAGAAATATTGTGTAATATTTTATTATGATACTATTACCCTCATAAGAATTTAAATTATACGAGAATATGGATCTTAACTAAAGTTCGAGATGAGAATATTTCAAGAAATTTATCCTAGGTTGAGAAATACTTTAAAATAAGTGATACTTTGAGATTATTTTACTTTTTTTTTGGAGATAATACTTTGAGGACTTTAAGATGTATTTTGCCTTGAATTTATTTAATTTATCTAGAACTTATTAACAATCAATGATGATTGAATTTATGGTCAAGTATATTGCTACTAAATTAACTTCAAATCTTTTCTAGATTTAAGAAACATATACTATATCGAGCAAGAACAATTAGGGGCGCTACATCAAAATTCTTAAATTAATAGGTTTTGAGGTTAAGAAATAATCATAAATATATATAAATATTGAGCTTATCGCTATCTATTTGGTTAGGACTACACTAGTTAATTAATTAATATTGTTATGGCTAATGACGTATCAACGGCCGCCACATAAGCCAAGAATCGCAGCCTGAACTGTACATTTGGCAATTGTAATTATCAAGCTATAATTAATGCAACTTGAGTAACTTCTATAATAAATCAAAAGCTATGTAGATCCATCTGAGCTGTCTGCACCAATCATAATCGATTTTTCCTTTTTTATATTTCCTAATCTAGAAACAGAGGTATGTAGGAGGGGGCAAAAATAATTCAAACTGTGTGTATATATATATAATAGATATATTATTTTTATTAAATAATATATAATATTCATTACATAATATAATAAAACATAGCATTACATTCCTACATGTTATTTTTGGAAAATTTGCTTTTGTATAATAAAAATATGAAATAAAAAAAGGTACTTGCTATTGATTAATGTACCTTGCTCGAATTGCAACAAAACAATATTGAAATTTTTAATAAAATAATAAATAAAGAGAAATCAATTGAGACATAAAAGAGATAAAATTAAAAAAAAAAAACAAAATCGGTGAATAAAGAGGCCAGGATATAAAAGTTATCATAGAAGATAATAGTACAATAACAAAAGGCATTACTAATCGGATGCAGAAATCAGATTAAGCGTCCACCTAGGCGCTGACTAGTCGCTAAATGGTGTCTTGTCAATCTGATTTTGTGATAAATGGTGTTTTTAGAATTTTTCTGGATCTAGGCAGGCTAGTCGGACAATTAGCCCACCTAGATGGGTGCCTAGAGTACCTAGCCAGCCCTAATAATTTTTATTTTATTTTTTAATATATATATTTTTCTCGATTTAAGATTTATTATAATGAATTATAATATTTTGAAAAAAAACGAAGTGTAGCAACTCCAAATAAAAAAATACAACTGTATCCATACATATCACACAAAGTTGCAGATGACCAAACAATTTTCCGCGAAAGATCTTTTGAAAAATGGTCAAAAGTGGAACCGAACACAGAGATTTTCTTTTCGTCGTTAAGAAAATGAAATAAAGTACGCCAAACACAGTATTAAATGTTATTGTCGACATGCAAAAATGGCGCGTGCATGTAAAAATTAAAAAAAATGGCCATAGCCCATAAGTAATAGGGCTTTGGCCGCCAGATATGAGCAATTATGAAAATATCCCGATATTTCACCGATATATCTCCGATATCTTTTTTTCAGGATTATCGATACGATATTGCACTGCCTTATTTTTTCGATATTTACCGATATCGTCGATATTTTACCGATATTTCACCGATATTTCCGTAAAATTAAAATACCGATATTTCCGTAAAAGGCGATATTTTCATCCTTGGCTATGAGAAGCCATCACTGGATAGGGCCCACAAACATACCCGCCCCCCACCAAACAAGTGAAGAAATAATGGATCACCAAAGCCAATAATAAAAAGATGAGTGAGTCGATCCACACTTGGTAGGGGTCCATCCACATACATGCTCCACGACTCTTGTTCCCACTCATCAGGTTTTATTTCGATATGCTTATACCGTCTTTGAGATACTACATTAAAAGATATATACTACCAGGAACGGAGCTAAGGGGGGCGGACGCCCTAGTTCTGCCCTGCCCCTGTATACTACGTACTTTATCCGCCGTATATTTATATAAATACATGTGTGAATATATGTATTTAAATAGTGGATAAATCAAATGGTGTATATCTTCGGGTGTAGCAACGAATAAATCATGCATACAACTATATATTTCTTCTGGTCTAAACTAAAAGACACTTTAAAGAAAATAATATTGTTAAAAAGATTATTATTTTACCAAAAAAACAACATTCTTCCAATGTTGCACATATGGTATGAGATAATAGCGGGAGTTAAATTAAGTAAGGAAATATTTAATAAGAGGAGAAGAGGAGATTTTGGGTGAAATAAATAGACTGTGTGAGGATATATTTGTCCATTTCAATAATCCTTAATTTTACATAATAAGTCTAAAATAACTTTTATTTTGGACCGAAATGAGTATTATATGCACACCCGTGCATATAATTTGTTTGGTACTTTTTTTTTTTTTTTTTAATTTGTGATTTATCTAAAATAGAGGGTCTGGATTTGAACACACGAATTATTATTTTAAAGATATATACTATTTGTTACTTTTAATCTACATTATTCTCAGAATCTATATTGTAATCTCTACAAAAAAGAAAAAGAAAAAAAAAGGTTAATTACATAGAAATTCACAATATTTTGCTCAATCATCATTTGCAACACGACCGTTGAAACATAACATAGAAATTCACCACCTTTCTATTTTTTTCAATTAGATGCATGCGAGCCAATTTCGGGCTCCAATTGCTTACGTGGAGCCCGAAGTCGAATTTCGAGTACCCTCATATGCTGCTAATGTGGAACTATGTAATTTTCTTTTTATTTTAAACCTATAAATTAACGAAACTATATAGTCATGTCGGCAACAAATATCAACGTGGAATCAAATTCATATCAGGGAAATCAAATAGGGATTGAGATTTCATTGGAAGCAATCAGATACAACATAAAATAGATTTATGGAGTTCCGCTAGGATATCAGTTTCAGCCAAACGTCCACAGTTGCAGTGGCACCTCCCTGTAAAAAATCTTGATCTGCACTATGTTAAAAAAAACCTCTATTTCCAGAAGTCCTGCCATATACTGCAGTGACGATGCAATTCGACATGGCCGCCGGCCAATTGATGAGGAAATTGACCTGCTGATTGAGAGCAAATGGTAGATAAAGGAGAAGAGGAAGCGGAGGAGTATCACGTATTTCAGTGCCGTCATAGACTCGTTGTGAGAGTCGTAGGCAGTGCCCTTAAGATTATTGTTGTAAGTGTTGTTGATGACGGTAGCAAATGAATTATAACTGGTTATATATATTGGACAACAAACAAAAGGAAAAAAAATAGAAACTAACAATTGTCCAGCATTAAAGATTAACATTCGACCACAATGTGATATTTAGTTTATGAGATTCTTTCCCTGCTTTGGATCCCGTATAAAACGACAGTAGTTTCGTAAATATATAGGTTTAATAAATTGTATATTTCCATGTATGAAGATGGTTGGTTCCATCACCTGGTTCGGGCTTCATGTCAGTAATTGGAGCCCGAAATTGGCCCGCATGCATCTAATTGAAAAAAATAGAAAGGTGGTGAATTTTTATTTTATGTTTAAAAGGTCGTGTTGTAAATGTTAATTGATTAAAAGGTCGTGAATTTTTACGTAATTAACTCAAAAAAATGGGTAAAGCCATCCTCTTTCAAAGTGGTCAAACTTAATTTTTAAAGTGGGTTTGTGAGGGTTTGTTGGCAAACCATGTATTTTTTTAGATGTTGGGTTTGTGGACACCCTCAACTAGTTTGTCCGCAAACCCAAACAAACATGGTCATAGAATAATAAGACTGCAAGGTTGAATCAATACGATATAGTTTTATGTATAAAACACGAGTTGAGATAACGTAATTGGGACAGAGAATCCCAATTAAGTGAGATATATGCAATGTGATGTGTCCCTTTTAATATTCGTTGTCCTTGTAATAACCCCCCCCCCGCCCCAAAAGTGGGAACGGAATGTCAAATACTCGAAATATCTTCAGGAATATATGCAATCAACTCGTTTTAATATTTTAATTATATTTTTATGTTAAAAGTTTATAGGTTTATACATTTAAGGTATCTTGATTTCCGTCATGGAGATATAATTAACTTGCCCTTTCATATATAGTTAATGATTTTCTAAGTTTATATATATATATATATATATATATTTATGGTATCGTGATTTCCGTCATGGAGGAATAATTAACTTGCCTTTCATATATAGTTAATGGTCTAATAGTTACTATATTCTTGGTTGTGTTTGCTTGGGTTTCAGCACAGCAGGTTTCCTTCAGTCAACAGTGTCTCAGCAGCCTTCAAACCCAGCTGGTCAACAATGCCTCTACTCTACTTTTTCTCAGCTGGTTTCCTTCAGTCAACAGTGCCTCAGCAGCCTTCAAACCCATCCAAACTCAGACTTTTACCTATTATTGTTAAGTTGTGAACAAGAATTCCATTTTTAGATTTATATATTTATTATCTGTACAATCAAATAATTGGTTCAATTCAGATGTCCTATCCACACATTTTTTTCCTTTATTCTTTCATTTGAACTAGGACAGGAGACCTTATTAACTACTTTACCCCATGGTTAATGCATTATACTCTGTCCTGTCGTGTAATTTTTTCTGGATTGACACGTGATATGTATGTCATTGATCTCTATGGATAATAGTAAAAAATATTTGATCTCCAATAAAACGACATACATGCCATACAAGATACCCCTCGGTTAGGGTAGAATTAGCCAATACATTACAAAAATTATTAATATTAAAGACGAATATTAGTAACGAATATTATCGGTCACTAAATAAAAATGAAATAGTGGCAGAAAGCGGAAAAAAATTATTAGTATCCGATTAGTGACGAAATAGCAACCAAATATTAGAGATGGACATAATCCGTCTCTATTTTGTAGGTAATTTGGTCTCTAATTTTACAGTAGTTATATAAATTATGTCACTAAATTTAGAGACTGAATGAATCGATCTCTAAATTTTAGAGACGAGTATTATAGAGACCAAACATTTCGTCTCAATTCCGTCACTACTTTAGTTTATAAACAATTTTATATGATTAGAGACGGATTTTTTCGTCTCTAATTTGATTTTTTTTTTCTTGTAGTGCTAGTGACAACTTTCCTCAAAGTAAGCTTATGCGTTCAATTTATAAGTAATATACTTCCTCCGTTCACGAAAACAAGTCATTTTGGACTTTGAAGTAAAAATTAAGATGGACAAAAACATACCAAACAATCTATATTTATTATCTTAAATTTTATTTAAACCTACCTACTTTTTGAATGTAAAATGGGCAGGAAAATATATATAGTTTCCTTTTATAGAGGGTTCTCTCTTGTTAGTTATAGTAAGGTTGTCTGAATACAACAACAAACGAATAGAGTTACAACAACAAAAAAAAAAGTAATGGATATTGAACTTGAATCATTATTTTTTACACATAAGTCATAAACATCATTGGATTTGAACACGCTTAGTTTAACTTTTACAGGTCATTCTCCGGAGTTGACACCTTTCGAGTCCATTTAATATATTGGGACATTTTCTATTTTTTATGGGATGAATGGACGTTATTGTGGGGGACGACCGATGAATTTGATCCACCATGCAACTGAGGATTCATGTATGTGTTTACCTCATACATACGTCAATTTAAGAAAAGTAAAGTAAGTATGGTATATGTATGGTGAAAATTAAGTTAATTTGGTAAACTTGATAAGTCAATTTTGGAATTCATAAGATTTGCAATCAATTAATTTGTCATGGTGTAAGATGTACTGAAAAGCTTGCGATTTAAACAATATTTGCAAGAATGCAGCTGGAATCGAATGGTGAATATTTATAACTTTGGGAAAAATTACATGACTGAAATCGATCAGTATAAGGCAATTGGAATTGGAGGGTTTGGATGTAAATTTGGGAAAGGTTGTATTATTTTTACAATATATTTGAATGGATTACAACATATCGCGATAGACCGCTAATTGTGCAATAAGATCGTTCCTAATTGGACAGATTGCCGATTGGTTGGAGGATTTTCGTTGTATGCCTTGCCGAGTTACTACAATTAGTATTTGATATGAGATGCGTTAATTAAAATTGATTGCAATTTTGGGAAAGATTGAGAAAGTTTTACCTTAAATTTGGGAAAGGTTGCAATTTTGCTAATTGATTGGACATAATTACATAGTCAAATAGGACGCTAATTTACCAATTGACGAAATCGGAATATATTTGGAAGGTTTGACCATAATATTTAAAAAAAAAATAATGATTGCCGCTGAATTGATTTCATAATTTGCAATTATTAGCATTCTAGACAATTTATTAACAATTAATTGAAGATTTTACGGATTTTAAATTACAACTTACTAAAAAAAATGAAGATTATTAGTATCCTAAAAAGTTTTCTGTAAAATCTTACTATATAATAGAACATATTCGTTTATAAGTAATAACTTATAGTTTTTCCCGCCCAAATGCATTTACTGTTTTTAGTAATCTTCATTTTTCAGCAAATGTAATTTAAGATCCATAAAATTCACAATTAATCGGTTATAAATTATTTAGGAAGCTAATAATCAAAAATAATAAAATCAATTAAGCGGCAATTATGGAAATTCTTTAAATATGATGGTCAAACCTTCCCAATCTTTGACCATATAATTATGTCCATCTATTAGCAAAATCTCAATCTTTTCCAAATTTAAGGTAAAACTTTCTCAATCTTTCTCAAAATTGCAATCAATTTCAATTAATACATCTTATTTATTAAGTCGTAATTTATTCTCATTATGGCTGTGTTTGGTTGGGACTGAAGCCTGCTGTGACACTGTTGACTGAAGTAAAGTTGCTGAGAAAAGTTGCTGAGGAATGTAAAAAATGTGTGTTAAACCCCCAGCAACTATTAAAGACAAACACATGCTGCAGTTTGAGGATGTCTCAAATCAGCTGTGCAGAAACCATCCAAACACAGCCTACCAACTATTCTTTATTATAGTAGATGGTTGAATATATGATATATTAAAAAGTATTTCTCCCGAATATTTGATATAACCACCATGTTGTTTGTCATTCTTATTTGTATTGTTTTTCAAATATTTTTTTTATATTCTAACTATAAAAATATATAAATATTTATTATTTATTCGTGTTATATTTACAAGCCGTACATCTCACGGGGATAATACTAGTAACTTGTTAGTAATATGATGATGATTGGAATAAAACACTAGATTTGAAATGAAAAAATAGAAGATACGTGCATGAGTGAGCAACTTGCATAAATTGAGTGTAATTTCTTCGAAGGTTATTATTCAATTGACAAATCTATATCGTAATTTAGTGGCGATCAACGAAAATGCAGATGTCATCATAATGCGCCCCTCCCCCTCACATCACACCTCTATAAATATCCCTCAAACTACTCCACCCTGTACACAAACCAAACTCATCCATTACTCTACTTTAATTACTTCGCAAAACTTCTACACACACAGAGAGAAATGGCAACTTTTCCAGTGATCAACTTGCAGCAACTTAATGGAGACGAAAGGTCTACAATAATGGATGCAATCAAAGACGCCTGTGAAAATTGGGGCTTCTTTGAGGTATAACTTTTTCTAACTCTCTCTCCGCCATTTTTAAAGCTTGTTCTGATCGTTGATGAATATGCAGGTGATTAACCATGGAATTGCTCCTGAATTTATGGACACTGTGGAGAAGCTGACGAAGGAACACTATAAGAAATGTATGGAACAACGATTCAATGAAATGGTGGCTAGCAAAGGCCTGGAGGCTGTTCAATCTGAAATCGATGATTTGGATTGGGAAAGCACCTTCTTCCTCCGCCATCGCCCCGTCTCTAACATCTCCGAAGTTCCTGATCTCGACGACGAATACAGGTTTTTGTTGTTTAATTTTAATTTCCTCTACCAATAAACACACACTGGGTATGTGTATGATGAAACCTGATTTGAATTTTCCCCCCAATAACGTAACAGGAAGGTGATGAAGGAATTTGCGGACCAATTGGAGAAACTTGCAGAGCAGCTACTGGATTTGCTCTGTGAGAATTTGGGCCTGGAGAAAGGTTACCTGAAAAATGCGTTTCACGGGTCGAAAGGCCCAAATTTCGGCACGAAAGTGAGCAACTACCCACCCTGCCCCAAGCCCAATCTGATCAAGGGGCTCCGGGCCCACACTGATGCCGGCGGCATCATCTTGCTCTTCCAGGACGACGAGGTCAGCGGCCTCCAGCTCCTCAAAGACGGCGAGTGGGTCGACGTGCCGCCCATGCGCCACTCCATTGTAATCAACCTTGGCGACCAGCTTGAGGTAACTTTATATAGTCTTCTTCGTAGCTCTTTCTATAAATGGTAAATTTTTCAGTTATTAATAAAGTTGTTCATTTTTTGTTTTCAGGTGATCACAAATGGAAAGTACAAGAGTGTGTTGCACAGAGTGATTGCGCAGCCGGAGGGGACGGGACGGATGTCGCTAGCGTCGTTCTACAATCCGGCGAGTGATGCCGTGATCTTCCCGGCGCCAGCATTGGTGGAGAAGGAAGAGAAGGAGAATCTGTACCCAAAATTCGTGTTTGATGACTACATGAAGCTCTATGCTGGGCTTAAATTCCAGGCTAAGGAGCCAAGATTTGAGGCTTTCAAGAATGGAGCCGCTGCTCATTTGGAACAAGTTGCATCTGCTTAAGTCTTATTTTACAGTAATTTACTAGTGTGGGTGTTGACTAATGAAGTCTGTTAAAATCTGGAATATTAATTGTTTAGGGTGTGTTTGGTTTGTGTTTGATACATTTTTAGTACTACTGTGTGCTGTGGGTGCACTTTGTTGGTGTTTCTCTAAGTTAATTGACCTTATATTTTAAGAAATTATTTTTATATGATGTTTCTTATTAGTCAATTCTTGCTGGTCTCTTCAAACTTCTACAAGTCATCAGAAACTTGGAATTAATCCTAACAAATGGAAGAATTCTACACTCAAAATCAAACTAAATTAGTCCATACTCGGTTTAAAATCGTTTAGAGATATGAGACAAGCTTAAACATATTTTCATATAAAATCTAAAGCTTGACTTGATAAGTAAAAAATGTTAAAACAAGTGTAAAAATGTCAAACTACTCAGAGCTTGATCCGTGTTTAGCTTGATTATAGCTTGTTGATGATTCAGTTAATATTCAAACAAACTCAAATAAAATATTAGAAGCTCGATGATATTTCAAACAAAGTTGAACAGCAGTACGTTCGACTCGACTCGACTCATTTGGGTGTGTTTGCTTGGGTCTGAGCCCAAACCAGTTGAGGGGGGCTCAAACCCCATCATGTGTTTGTCTTTAATAGTTGAGGGAGCTCAAACCCCAAAAAATATATTTTTTTACATTCCTCATCTATTTTTCTCAGCAACTTTATTTCAGTCAACAATGTCACACCAGATTTCAGTCCAACCAAACAACATAAATAAAGTCCCACGACATCCTCTAATTTTTGTTGGGTTTCATCCTTTTTGATCATTTTGCCGGAATTGAAAATGATATAAAAATTACCGAAATTAATGAAATAGCCGAGACATGAATCCAAGATTTGTATTTTGTTAATCTGATGTATAAGTTTTGCGTATCCTTACGAATCGGGTAAAGCAATTGGTCCAGTTACTGGTGTATCCAGCGGCCAAATTCAGGTACTTACCCAGGCCCAAGGTGAAGCCCAATCTGCACTCAAGCCCAAAGTCGAATGATGAGGATATTGAAAACCTTTTAACAGTAAATAGATGGGTTCTTCAAACCTTTTAACAATAATCATCCCGAATTATGTTCGAGCCCAATCAATATTTTTATTGATTGTTATGGATATATTTGCATTATTAGTATGTTTTGATATACTATTAACTATGATGTATGTGCCAAATTTTTATCTTTATATCTACGTTTAGTTCTTATTAAAATAGACCCAAAGCCATGTTTGTTTGGGTTTGCAGGCAAACCAGTTCGGGATGTCCACAAATTCAATATTTAAAAAACACATGGTTTGCCAGCAAACCCTTACAAACCCACCTTTAAAAAAAAATACCCCTTTTCTCCTTTTACAAACATCAACAACCTCTTACAAACATTACATCTTCTTTTACAATTAAATATAATTTCCAACCCACAAACCCTTCCTCAACTACCCAAACAAACACAATATTTTACCTCTCTCAGCTACTTTGCTCAGCAAGTTTGCCTCAGTCAACAGTATCTCAGCGACCTTCAGTCCCAAGCAAACACAGTTCCACGAGTCAATTTACCAACTTAAAACAAATCTAAAGTTTATAAAGGAACCTTTATACTTGTAATTTTCTGTTACATCCTTTGACTTTCTGAACTTTCACAGGTAAATAAGTTAAATTTCAATTTTAAAATATATTGGGTTGTGTTGTACTTTCTCAACTGTGGCAAGGGTATTATAGTAAATGTAGAAATTAGGGTTTCCACCATCTGCAGTCACAACCTTATATAAACCTTAAATTCCTTCAGTTCGATTCATCAATTGTAAAAGCGGTGACGCTCTACCTCCTGAGCCCTTGCAATCTGGAAAAATGCAAAGCACCTTATTCTCATTCTGATTTTTAATTTTGTTTCGTTATTTTGTATGATGTTGAAATCGCCTCTGCTCGTAATTCCTGACTGGGACGGTATATTAATTCCGTCTCTGTCATCGAGAAGAGAGGTAAAGCAATGATGGCGAGATATCGTTTCAGTCGTCATTTTTCTCCATTGGCGCTCTGATTGTTGCTCCTCCACATTTTATCCCTTTCGGAGTTTTACTTAACCAAGTTTTTCTGTTTTTTTAACGGCATATTTACACACAACCTGAGGAGATGAATAGTTAATTTGGATACAATTATTAGATAGTTCATACTTAGATAGTTTATTTATTTTTTAATTTTGAAATTTATTGAGCTAGTTTTCTAAATTATTTTACCTTGTGGTAGGAAGGAGCCTCAATAATTTCTTAGTTGTACAAATAATAATGTCGTTTCAGTTGAAATCACTGGTCTTTCTTTTTGGTGGTTCACTGAGATGATTCTAGAAAAGGAAACAAACAGGAAATTGTTTGGGTGATCGACCCAGTCTGAATAGCAAAACCTGAAACTGTTGAAAGTTTGAAACCAAGTTGAATTATATTATTACTAAAATTCAACTTCCAACTGAGCTAAATCAATTTGGTTTTCTCGATTTGAACCAATATCAAAAGGTTCATATATAACATATAGTTATGATGTAAATATGATAAACCATTTTATCTACTAAAATCTAACAATAAATTAAAGAAATTTGACTGGTGTGCTGTGATGTTAGGGTTAGCCTTAAAAAGATTACTGTGATGTTTAGAAAGGGGTAGATTATGTACATATTTGTATTAAAGATTTCATAATTTGGTTTGCTTTGTTTATAGTTGTGATTTTTTCATCAAGATTTCAAAAAAATGAATTGAGCATTGACCATTATTTTAAAAAAATCAACTAAATACTCTTGTAGTAAGGTTGGCGGGATTGACTGGCTAACTAGTGAAATTAACCTTTGCCTTAGTAAGCTAAGCAAGCGTGGTTCTCTTTCTTGCTTGGTTTTGATAAAAAGAACAGATCCAATCCAATCGTGTTACATTCATTCAAGATGATCTTACCATTGTCAGTCTAAGAGGGGCTTTCAATCTTTATACCAGACATCGCTGTTCTATGCAGGGAATATTTGATTATTGAATCTTTCTTTCTTGCAGATATTTGGAGAGGAGAAAGAAGATACGTTTCTTTCTATCGATTTAGTAGTCAGTGAAGAAGACTGATTTATTTATACAGAGAGATCCAAAAGAGATCTTGTACAAATGTGCCCTGGACTGATTTGACCTCATCTCTATTAAATAGTTTCTAATGATGTGCTGATCTATCTAAGTGAACTTTCACGTGGGCCGAAATTATAGAAAACTTAAAAGTATTTAGGACACTTAAATTGTTTGTCCATCAACTTTTGATGGTTATAGTAAATAAGGCAACAGAATTCTCATAAAAATTGAACATGTTTAAATGTCACACTAGTGGGCATCAATAACAATTATTAGAGGGAACCGAAAGGGCTTCTGTTTTTCTTTTTTTAATTAATAAAAATGTTAGTTTAGTCTTTTTATTAAGGGTATTTTTGTCTTATTATTTTAGATGGTCATGGTATGCATCGAAGATGGGAGGCTCTGAAAATAAAAATAAAAATCGTTTTTCTTTTTGTTATACCTTTGAAAATTAAAATCGATAGAATTTTCAATCTATATAATCCAAGGCAAAATTTGTAAAAAGAAGTTTATGGGTTTCGAGTCTTATCCTTAAAAATATATTTGAATCCAAATGGAACACCCGGGTCAGTGGGCTTCTGTGTATATGTTTTTTTTTAATTAAAATGGATCCAGAATTTGAAAACTTCTATTTTCAATTTCAACTATTTAATATTAGGTGTATTTAAAATCAATACATTGTTTTGATTTTAATTTTTTTTTATAATAAAACGACCAAATTAATTTATCGTCATGCAATGGACATCTAACTTGTAGGTAGCAGGTAGAAGTATACTTTGTTGTTGAGTAATTGGGGGATTTCATTTGACCTTATATTTCACCTTGTAGTTGACGAATTCAATTTAGTTTCTGGAAGAAAAAAAACGAGGGTAACTGATTATCAGTGTATTATTAAAAGGAATTGAGAACGTAATCAACAATCCGGAGCAGATATGGGCAAGGCCTGCCCAATCGACCAGGCGGGGTTAAGAGGGAGTTGGGTGGTACACTGTGGCCTAGCTCTTAGTCGAGCCTAGCCTAGACAGGGGTTTTTGCAATATGAGTAATTGTAAAGAAATTCAAGTACTAATACCTAAAACAGCGGATATTTCAATATGTAAACTGAAAATTGATCATAAATGAATACTCAAATCAAGCATGCTATGATGCTACTCCCTCAAATTTCAATCACTCTCATTTAAACCTAAACTACTATAAGATCTATCCAACAATCTCAAATCAAAATTGAGCATTTGATCAGGCTCTATCTCATTGCTGAGAATGAAAAAACATATTCGGCTAACAATGTTGGAATAATATCAAGGGATGTTCTTGGGCAACCACTTTCCAGAACAAAGCAAAACATCATATCTGCTCTTCATCTTTGGATCCACTTTCCAGAACAAAGCATGTTCATCTACCTAAGCAAAACGTATAATCTCTTTACGGATAAAATAAAAGATAGAGAAGTACACAGGAATTCTTGGGCAACCACTTTCCAGAACAAAGCATGTTCATCTCCAACATCATCGCCCTTCAACTCTTCATCTTTGGATCCGAGGGTGCCAACTGTTTTATTCTGGAAATGTCGAACAACTCCATAAATCTCTGGTCCGAAACTCTAGCCTTATCTGCAGCAAACCTTAGGTACTCGTCGAAAATCGAAGCCAGACACCAGTTTTGCGATTTCCTCAGGCATCCCACCAGACAACCAGTCCGATGCTATATATCAGACAAAGATGCTAACATTAGAGACTCGAGAGTCCAAACTCAACACTCGACTAGGGAAAAAGGTAATTTAGGATATATACAAATACCTTTCCTCGTTTGCAATGAATTAGCAGCGGACGGTTTCTTTCATCTGCACGGGTAACATTCAATGAGAAACATATAAATTAATAGACGTACACATACACACACACACATACACAAGAACAGCGTATAAGTAGACAGACCTAATACCACTCCCAATGCACGGATAATCACATCCTCAGGAATGCTTACAAATGGCTCCTGCATATATAACAGTCAAAAGATGTAAACTTCAATTATGATTCATTGGAAAGATGAAATGCTGTTTAACTCATTTGTGTGGACTCATTTAGTTGAGAAAATAGCAGGCAAAAGGGACTTTGGACAATTCACGAAGACATGTTAACTTAGCAAAACTGATCTCTTATTACGTCATGTTCTCTACTCATGAAGCGTCTCTACTGCTTTGAATAACTGCTCCTCCTCACACAACCAGAATTTTATTATATTTAAGAAACTATATTTCAAACAATCAAAGATAAGTTTTAAGAAACATTGATTCTATCAAATAATGCTTGTAAAAGAATTCAAACATAAAATGCTTCTCATCAGCAGTGCTTGCAATTCCACAGGGTCTTCAAAATTGCAATATTATGAAAAAGAATGAGGGGGGGAATAGCACATCCGGAGTAGAAATGGCTACAAGAATCAGGAAAAGTAGAAGCAAATATTTTTCAAGCAAAAACAAGGTCAAAACTATTACCAGGTGACTTAGAAAATCAAAACTCAAAGTCAAAAATTTGAAATTATCTTATCCACAAATTGGACCACATCTATTATAACATGCTTGACGATTCTCCGAAACAACCACCAATCCCAACAACTTCATCATGTAAAACTCATACATGCAGGTTATGGAACAACAATTTATTGTTGCACTGTTGATTTAAGCCTTAAGAAGATATCTTAAGAATATTCAAGGAGAATATAGTTTGCCTCATATGTAACTTCGTACTTCACAATTAAAACAATCATTGACTTTCCAAATATCTTCAAAATAAAAGACGTATTGGAAATTATCAATCAAATATTACAACGAAAATCTTGGTAGTACGATTATAAATTACTGGGGCAGAACTTCCCCAAAAGAAATAAAATTGGCAAGGGCATCGTCAATAAAATCATACTCTTTTAGTTCTTTACACAAACATAGAACACACACTAAAGCGTAATTTCAGAATGAAGACTACCTTAGATCCTTCCAGGCCAAACTGAAAAAGGCGAATTCCATTCGCTTTGAGAAACTGAATATTTGATTCAGGATAGGGCTCCGGACACAAGTATCTGCAACATCATTAGAAAGTTAATTTCCAAATATGAGAGAGAGAGAGAGAGAGAGAGAGAGATGTTAATCAAATAGAACGAACATGATTGATCGGAGGCCTAGGGTTTCCAAGAACGGAAAGTTAGGAGTGTCAGGGAAACCGGATCGGTATATCCCATTATCGACCATAGAGAAGTTCAGAGGCGGCACAAATAGATGCTCTTCACCATCGACGGCGGCCGTATTAGTATTTCCCGGCGACGTATTGGCGGCGGCGGAAGAGGTTAGAGGCTTTTGGACGGTTTTGAGGCACATTGGAGCGTGG
Source organism: Ajuga reptans (assembly GCA_032274785.1). Classification (NCBI taxonomy): domain Eukaryota; kingdom Viridiplantae; phylum Streptophyta; class Magnoliopsida; order Lamiales; family Lamiaceae; genus Ajuga; species Ajuga reptans. The sequence goes on from JAUEKW010000043.1 coordinate 1,358,095, forward strand.
CAATTGTGGATGCTCATATCATTGTCACCGAGATAGCGCATCATCAGAAGCCGTAAACAGATGTATGGATAGAGAAAGAAGAATGAATTCGTATCGAAGTTGAATATTTTAGAGAAAAGGGGATCAGGAAAAAAATTCAGAAAGGATTGATTCCATGGAATCTTGGAAGATCCTACAATTCCAATTCCAATTGGAAAAGAGGGGAAAAATTGATATGAGATTGTTGAAACCGCGGGGCTTTAAACTGTTAATTCATGACTTTCCGTACAAGGGCAAAACTGTCAAAAAGCCTGAAGGATAAGGGAAAAGGTAATTTCCTATTATCCCGTGTTCGACAGTTATCATATATTTTCTCTTTTTTTTAAGGATTAAATTTTCATTTATACACGCTAATTTACATTTAAAAAACTTATATATTAAAAGTTCTTTTTTTAGGGATATATTAAAAGTTCTAGAACTATGTAAAGGTATTGGTTGGTGACGATTCTTATTATAAAGTTACTTTTTAAAATTAAAGAAAAAAGAAGAAGAGGGGTACAGTATAATTAAAATTGCATTGCTTATATTTAAACTTTCGGAATCTATATACTAATTTAACACAAATATATATTGGAAGATATTTTATCAACAAACAACTTTAAATTGTACTCATTAATAAATTAACTCAATGATATGATAAAGATGAACTGTTGGGATGCATTTTAGGATATGCTTTGATTTTATATCTTTTATTTGTTAGGATATTTATTAGCTTATTTTGTTTTATTTATATTTATCTATTTAGGTGCTAATTATATTTTGATTAGGTTTCTAGGCAGGCCCATTAGTAATCATATATGCTTTCGTGTTACATAATTGATAATGATTTCTCCCAAATATTCAGTACTTGTTGGTATTTATAGCGAATCAACGATTTATCTGTGTGCTTTTGTTGGTATATATGTTCTCGCAGTCATAAAATAATGTATAATAAAATTGACAAAAAGAAAAGAAAGAAAGAAGAGAGAGATGGGAAAGACGAGTAACTCAAACCTACTATGAAGTTTCTTCCCTCGAGTATATATATATATCCTCAATTCTCCAAACAAAATTAACTGGGATTCAGGAATTGAGTAGTTGCACTTTAACTGAAACGACAATTATGTAATTTTCCTCAAAAAAATTACTTTTTTTTCCTTTTTATTTTATTTTATTTATTTATTAAAACTCATTCTAGTTAATAGTTCCACCAATGGGTGAATGTTAAAACATGTATAAATATATGTGTTGATACACAAATTTTGTAGCCAATCAAAGACCGACACATGTCAAAATCTTGCAGATATTATTAAATTAAATTATATTAATTTAGTAATTATCCAAAAAGATAATGATAGAT
>JAUEKW010000043.1:1366997-1378883 GCA_032274785.1 Ajuga reptans
TCGTGTGTCAATATTAAATTTTAAATATAATAGTAATAGTTAACAATAAAATATTATTTTTATTATTTTAAAAGTTGTTCTAACCCGTGCATTGCACATGCGGACAACTAGTACAGTATAAAGACGCCAAAACACTAAAAACAACTTAAATAATTTAAGATTTCAATTTCTTTAAAAACGAATTTAATTTTTTTTGTTTAATTACTCATTTTGAATTTTCTTATGACGATTATAAAAGTCTAGTTTACATTAAACAAGGTTGAGTAGCTATTGGTCTTTGTTAGTAGAAGCTGGGTTATTGGCAACAACCCCACCAAACTATCAGCGTCTTTGCACATAAATTATAAAACTTATTTTTTTGGCACCAATGCATATAAACTATACTTGTTTGGCAAACAAACCGTCAAACTCATTTTCGGCCATTTTTCACTAGATTTCTGCACGCGACTTGCACGTTACAAATTTTTAAGGATTTTTTTGTCCATATAATTTAGTCGGTTTTCTTCTCGTTACATACTTAGGAAATTTTATTATGAGTTAGTGAAAAAAAACCCTTAAATTTTGTTGCACGCAAGTCAAGTGCAAAAATTCGGTGAAAAATGATCGGAAATTTAGTTTGGCAGTTTATTTGTCAAATATATGTATAATTTGTATATATCGGTGCCAAAAAAATAAGTTTGATGGTTGATGTGCAAAAATACTAATATTTAGTGGGGTTGCTGCCATTAACCCTTAATAAAATTTGCTTAGTACTAGTAATATCTCATTTGTTTTAGTTTTGTACTTTTGTGTGGCTGTAGATTGTGTTAGTACAATTGTAGGTTTGTTTTCTTGGTTTTTCAGAAGTATCATCGGCTATCCTTTATTTACTGATCAGCTATACTTAAAATAGCTACTATGTATGCAATATCCCTGATTGGTTATGGAAGTATCAATTTCTTTTTCTACCCCATTTTTTCCATGATTAATTTAAGTTAAGTTCTTGTTTTTTTCCAAAGAGATGATTAACGAGTTTAATTCAAGATTCGTTCATCTCATAATTTTAGCGGGAAAAGTGTAGATTCTTTCTTCAGAATGTCCACGGCGTCGACCGAGTCTCCGGCGGATGCAACCGCCGTACGGCCGCAAGACTACACCGACAGCCCCGTCCACTACGCCGTAGCCACATGCGATCACACCACTCTCACAAAACTCCTTTCCACCTTACCCAAACTATCCGACCCGACCCGGATTCACACCGAAACCGAATCCCTCGCCGAAGAACGCCTCGCCGAACAGATCTCCGCCGTCCTCGACGGCCGAGACAACTCGCACAGAGACACCGCACTCCACCTCGCCGTCCGCCGCAATGACCTCGCCGCTTCTCGTGCAATCGCGGCCGCCGGAGCGAACATCAATCTCCGGAACGCCGCCGGATGGAATCCTCTCGAAGAAGCGCTCCTCCGTCACCGGCAGGAGATCGCTCCAGTCCTCGTCCACCACGAACACGAAAACGGCCGGTACAAATGGCGGCGGCGCCGCCCCCGCCTAATCGCAGCCCTCCGCCGAATGCGCGATTTCTACATGGAGATCTCTTTCCACTTCGAATCCATCCTACCATTCGTGAGCAAAATGGCTCCATCCGACACGTACAAGATCTGGAAGCGCGGCGGAAACCTACGGGCCGATTTCTCGATGTCGGGATTCGAAGGCCTGAACATCAAACGCGGTAACAACACCATTCTATTCATCAACGATGAAATTGATCAGAATGATTATAAAATACCCGTAGGTTCCCTCCTTGTGATTAAACACCACAAAAAAGTTTTTTACGTTGCAGTGGAGGGCAAAGGAGCCGGAGCTCCACTTTCCGACGCCGAGATTTCACGGCGGTGTAATAAGGCCAGAATTGGTCGGCCTGGAATGGACGTTTCAAAAGCTGAATTAATCGGCTGTAAGAACTGGAGACGACAAGAGAAAGTGGAAAAGGTAGGGGAGTGGAAAGCTAGGGCTTACGAAATGCACAACGTGATCTGCAGTTTCCGATCTTGCAAGGTGGGGCCGCATATGGCGGAGAGTGAGGTGGCGCCGCCGCAGACTTCGCAGTTGGAATTCTCGATACGGCCGATGATTTGGTTGACAGAACAGTTTCCGTTGAAGACGGAGGAGCTACACCGGTTACTTGATATTTTATCGGAAAAGATTAAGGCCGTCAGAAGAATGAAGGAGGTCATTACGACGACGTTTCCTCCGGGGACATATCCAGTTAAGGTTAATAACAAAATATTTCTGTTGCTTTCTATTCGTGTTTTCTCCTCTATGCTTCATAAACTTACCCAATCTGGCTGGACTTAGAAAAATTATACTCTTTCAGTTGTGCGACCTTTTGATGTCCAGTTGGATTGGGCAACTAGTTACTAGGACTTTGTTTCATGCACAAGAATATTACTCATTTTTGTAAGAGGAATCCCCCAAACTTATTTATTTCAATTTCCTTTTCTTCAGTTTTATTAATTAATTTCCTATAGTTTTTTTCTTATTTTTGTTCTGGAATAGATTTTTCAAATAAAAGTTCTAATTTGTAATATTTTTGAGAATCTGGTATTACGTAAGATAATTTCATATAAGTGTTACTGTAGTTTTATTAGCTATTCCATTTATTCTAAAAAAACAAAAACAGTATGTTTGACAAAAAGTACGACTTTTTTTATTGTTGGAGTTTGATCAATTAGATGAAGGTACATGACCAATTTTCTCAAAGATCGAGAATTTTCACTTATATGACTTCTTGTTTATTTTTTTGTTTGACTTATTCAACTATATTAGCTTATCCGTAAAATTTATTTACATTTTAACTTTAACTAATAAAACAAAGCATTAACTTTTGAAACTACACCTTTTTTGGGACAAGAATATTTTTAAAATAAAATTATTTTAGGAATGGAGGGAGTATCAAATATATATGCAATTAGTATATTCATAATCTAAACATGACGCTTATTATGGTGAGAGTTTCGAAACTCATAGCTTAACTTTATGGATACTTTTAAAACTGGGCTAAAATCACTTGTCGTTCCATAATCTTTTGCTCATTTGATTTTCATCCAAAAAATTGTTGTTTTTTTCAATTTCATCCCATAATTATTGAAATTACTCGCATTTGGATAAATTTCTACCGGCGAAGAGCAAATTGGCCGGAGAAAGTGCACGTAACTGTCACGTGAAATTCACTTTTCGTCCCATAACTTTTCGCTCGTTCGATTTTCGTCGAATAAAAACGTCAGCGTCGGTGCCACGTCAATTAAAATCGGCCAGGAGTTGGTGTGACGTGTGCTTTTCTGGCCAATATGCTCATCGACAACGGAAATTGGTCTAAATGCGAGTAATTTCTTTAATTATGAGATGAAGTTGAAAAAGCAACAAATTTGAGATGAAAAAGAAGCGAGCGGAAAGTAATGGGACGGAAGATAATTTTAGCCCTTTAAAACTAGTCATATCTTTTCATTTTTAAATTTTAGTCAATTACTTTCTAATTGCTCGAATTTGGTTTCTTTTGTGAATTGGAATTTAAAAATTTCACCCGATAATTTCATGGCGCCTCACATGATTGCATCAATTGGACCTTTTCATATTTTTTTTGGCGTAATAAATGTTATGGATATGCACTCTGATGAACATGGCATCAAATATGTACCAAAATCGACCATGAGCACCATAGATCCAACAGAAAAATGAAAAAAAAACTACAATTTTACAGTCGTGAGTGTAAATGCAATTAATTATCATGCGATGATTTTAAACTTCAGCTAGAAAATAACCAACTTCAAGCAATTCAAAAGTTATGGAACTTTTTGGGACGGGTGTATATTATAGAATGAGTTCTACAATTTACCACTCCATATAATTACAAGGTAGGGTCTAGTAATATAGACTTGCCAACTAACGAGCAATGCGTTTGTTAATACGATACTTTCGGGGTCCTATTTCAAAATAAATTATTGTCTTAAATTGATAGTCATGTTTCAAAAAATAATATCTTATTTTACTAGTTTATGTAAATAAATAAAAGTTTTAGTTTCATGAATAAGTTTGTATGATTGAAGTCAAATAAAAAAAAACTAAGTTGTATAACTGTAAATTAATAATTTTGTAAAGTTGTACCTTCATCTAATTAAAAGAAAAAACACAATTATATCTTTATAAATCATAATTCTCGTTATAAGAAATGGAGTATAATATTATAGGGGCTAAAATCTCTTTCCCTCCGATAATTTTTTGCTTGTCCAAATTTCGTCTCAAAAAATATGTTGTTTTTTAGTTTCGTCCCATAATTAAAGAAATTGTATTTGGACCAATTTCCGCCGCCGATGAGCAAATCGGTCAGAAAGCACATGTGACTGCAACGTGACAACAACTTCCTGCCAATTTCAGTTGATGTGGCACTGGTGCTGAATTTTTTTGGGGATGAAAATCGAACGAGTATAATGTTATGGGACGGGGAGTGATTTCACGTGACAGTCACGTATGCTTTTCTGACCGATTTACTTATCGGCATCGAAAATTGATCCAAATACAAGTAATTTTAGCCAAATATTATAGCATCTGAAAGCCATTTTGATCAGGTTGCGATCCCTGTGGTTCCTGCAGTGAGACTGGTAATATCATTCACAAAATTCGTTGAGCTACACCCAATTGAAGAATTCTTCACTGCACCCTCAAGTCCAAGGCATGATGATCAAACTACTGCTGATGATAACAGTTACTTGTCATTTTCATCCACACGCCCGAAACCCGGCCGCCACCGTAAACAGAAAACTAGCGGCGCCGACCACCAAGCCGATCCGTTTGTCATTCCGAATGGGTACAGACGGATCAAGGGCCGGCTCTGAGTTTTCGACGGTAAACCAAAAGGGCCCCTATAGAACGAATTTTTTCCCCCTTTTCAAGATTTTTGCATATGCAAATTTATTCTATTTAAAGTACTTCAGGGCACAAACATGTAAATATGAGGAAAAATGATCACGCAAGAAAAAAACATAAAACCATCTGATTATTGTTTCAAACAGTATCAACATCGTACATGATTGACAACTACTTCACATTAAATAAAAATTTTAAAAAAATAAATCATTTCGGTTTTAAATACGTTAAAGGGATTGAAAGGTTTTATGTGTAACTGCATCACAATAGCCAAATCTCCGAAATGAAAATACCTCACAAGTCCAATCGTGCTCTTTTTGACTCATAAGAGAGACGATAAGAGGAGATACCTGGAAGAAGGTAACGCTTTCCATGTAAATTGATAAATATGCTCACCCGAACTCTGTCTAGTGGGCGAAAATATCCTTAACAACGTTTCTTTGATCCTCTAGAACATCTTCACCTGTTGTGTTGTTCCGCTTCTCATCATTGCACAGAATTCCTCGTAGTTGATTTTCCCATCCTATAAAACTCACATATGTTAACTCATATATAATTGGATTAATTACCAAAAAAATCACGACCTTAGAGCCAATTTTCATTCACAACATGACTCTCAAAACATATTAATGCTTGTCATGTTCTTTTAATTCTTCCAATTACAACATTGCCGCCTCAATCCAAAACACAATTGGATTTTCACCACTGTCAACGGACGAGCCTCAACGAGACGGTCATAGATCCACCACCTATTTCACCATCCATTACTACTACCACTTTAGTGAATCGAGAATTGAAATTACAGTTAACGCCTTCCCCTCCCCAAACACAATGATGGTGGCGACAGATTGCAAAACAGATGATGGATTTACGACGGCCTTGTCACGCGTATCCAATGATAGTAGGGAAGATGCAAATAGGCACCAGATTGAGGCGGTGATGTTGTAATTGAAAGGAATTACAAGAACGTGGCAAACATGGACAAGTTTGAAAAGTAATGTTGCAATTAAAAAATGATGAAAAGTCGTGATTTTTTTGGTATAATTCCGAGAGAACAAAAGATATTTAACTAATTCTAGCTTACATTATCTGTATCCACCTCCGAAATGATTTCTTCAATGGTGGCTGCATCCCCCATACCATACTCTTTCATTGCAGTTTTCAGTTCATCTCTTGTTATATATCTGACATGAATTTTAAAGAGAACAACAAGTTAACTAGGGGTAAAGCATTGAGCTTTATATAGAGCCAAGTGATTCAGATAAGAGTATCGAAACTGGGTTTGGAAAACATCAGTAAGACAGAACAATTTAGCGACAAACGTAACAGATATGGTCATCAAAAACACAAGAGAACACAAGAAATTGGTTTTCTCAAGCACACACTATTTCTCGAGCTTGAGATGCTACGGGCTTGTTTCGTTATATTTTTAAAGGAAACACTTCCGTTTTTTACTATGCTAAATACCTTAATCATGTTTGTTTCACCATTTTCACCCATACATATACATTTTTCAAATCAAATCTCTACCCATTCTTCTAATATAATAATACATCATATTTCAATCACAATCATTCAATGGGATTCACCACCACAACTAAGGAGTATAATCTTAATAAAATATCTCGTAAATACGCTGGAAATACTAAAAACTGAAAATCGCAACTGGAAACATAACCAAATATTTCTTCATCTGTTTGCTCTCGAGAAGTTTGACAAAACAGTTTCACAAGATGTGGATCGTCGAGAGAGAGAGGACAACTTGTGTGTTTTCAATCTTTTAATTCATTAATGCTATCTCAATCTTTTAGGGGCAAATTGGCTTCATTTATTTACTTATTTGAGAAAACTGCGTCAAATTTCGGATAACCAGAAAGGCTCAGCAATCCAAATTTGCTGATTACTACAGAAAATAAACAGCACGAAGAGCATGATCATATCTTACCCACTGCTATCCTTGTCGAAAAACTGAAATGCACTAAACAGATGCTCATCTCTTTCCAGCTTATGTCTGTGCATTGTGGCTGTGATGAATTCGATGTAGTCAATAGTTCCATTTCCATCCACGTCAGCCTGATATTAGCAATAAGCATAATTAAAAATTCAAATGCAAGCAACTGGAATCAAGCATCGAATAAAATCTGTCCAAATGGGATTTGATACTTACGGCTTCCATGAGTTGTTTCACTTCGGTTTCCGACAGTTTTGACCCTAGCCGAGCCAAACCAGTTTTCAGTTCTTCGTATGTGATTGTGCCACTGTTATCGGTGTCCATATTCGCAAACATTGCTTTAAGACCTTTAATTTCTTCTTCCGATAAACTTTGTGCAATCACCTGCAGAAATTTGCCAGATAAAACAGATGAGGGTAAGTACTAAGTGCGATAAAATTCATGATCCGAAGCTTTTTGATAAGAAAAAATGGTTTTTAGCCATCTTTTCCCTCAAAAGACCATAATACCCTTACTGAATACAAGTTTGGAAATTTAGCATCACCATCTCGAAGGTAATGTGACCTTCGAGAAAGTCATGCATCTCCAGCTTCGCATTCATTAAAGGTATTTAGGTACTTTACCCTCAGAAGTGGCTAAAAACCATTCCAATTTATTCAGTTTGGTTAGAAACTTCCGGACCCTTCTTTCGATTTCACTATGTCCGCTAATCTATCTAATCTAAGATGTTACCCTCATTTTTTTTTTCGTCTTTTTTTTTAGTTGCCCGATATTCTGATACATACAGCATCGACGGTCATACGACTATCTAACAACATTCTATAACCTTCTCTGTACATATAGGAATTCAATTATTTAGCCGAGATGAGCATGAGTGTTTTATTGTACGTTTGATTGCAAAAGGATGTTTTCAAAAGCTTGTGCATATATACTAAAAAACCATTACTAAATAAAGGCTGTTGTAGACACTTTTCATGCCAAATATTTTTGAGACACGGCAGTTTGTTGTAGAAATTACGTATTTAGTCATTCAGAGTTAATACGAGTATGCGGACAGATAAAACAAATGTTATACTCCCTCCGTCCCATAAAAAGAGTCCTGTATCAGAATTTTTTTTTATTCTAAAATAAGAGTAAAATTTGCTTCTGATACATGACTCTTTTTATGGGACGGAGGGAGTACTTTCAACTGGATAAAAAGTGTAGGCAAGAAAAGAGAAGGAGAAAAAAAGGAACAACAATAACGATAATAAATAAGACCACCTTTAGTGCAAGTTTCTTCAGCTTATTCATTGCCCTGAACTGCTTCAATCTGGAGAAGACAGCACTATCTATCGGCTTGTCAGATGCCTGTCCCTTAATCCATGGGTGCTCTTCAACGAAACAGAAAAGTTTGAGTTTAGTTTGCAAAATGAAACGAAAACCATCATAAAACTGGCAGACAAAACACCAAATATCCGATTAGTTGCGAGTATCAGATGTGGAAAATTCTGAATCTTTATCGAGTCATTTGATATGTTTTGAGCCTGGAAAATAGATGTTAAACAGTTGTATAATTACCGAGTACTTGTGTAGAAGTTATTCTCCTTCTTGGGTCCTTAGTCAGCATTTTTTGAACAAGATCTTTGGCACTGTTTGATATAGAAGGCCATGGCTGGCTCTCGAAATCAACTTCTTCGTTCAGTATAGCATCGAATATTCCTTTTTCAGTTTCTGCAGCAAAACATTACACCAAAAACTAAGAAAAAGTTATAGGGAAAGTACATTAAAAAAGAAGGGTCTTACCGGCCCAAAATGGCGGGACACCACTGAGAAGGATGTACAAAATAACACCAGCACTCCACACATCTATCTCCTTCCCATAACTTCGTCGGAGAACTTCTGGAGCAACATAGTATGCACTACCAACAATATCGCGATATACCTTTCCTGAAAAATTCATTAACAAATTAACAGTTATACAATCCAGCTTTAACAAATATGTGTAGACTAATTAATAGAAAATTTAGCGTTGCAAATACTGAGATTGCTGGAAAATAAAGTTTGTAAAAATAATATGCCCCTCATAGCTATAAATATTCTTTCATCACGATATAATCATTGTTGTAAAAATTGCATATCTTCAAGAGACTTCCTTAGGAATTTATAAATGCTTCTAACAGCATGCTTCAAATAAATTTGGGTTCGTTTATCTATTTAAACAAAACAACTTAACGAAACACATTGCCCCAAGCGTAGATTCTGTAGTTCTATGATCCTATTGGAACGATGAGTTTGCTACTCAAGTCAATATCTCAAAGACAATTATGATAAGGTTATATTCGTCTTTTAACCCTCGTTTTGCTAAGAATATGCATCCTTTTTTGCATTTTTATGGCAGTTGTGTTATCTACTTGTTTTATCACTGGTTCACTACCTCACTTAGCTCCACAATGTCATGAATTGAGCTAACAATTCCAGATCATTTGAATTTCACGACCTGAGATTCTAATGGAAGTACGGCACTAGAAAATAAGCATCCACGTGTCAATTTTTCAGTTGTAAAAGCAATCAAGAGAGTTAGTTAGGCAAAGTCCCGTTTTCAGTTTTCTTCAACTCTGTTGTAAATGTGATATAAATACAAGAAAATAACCTGTAACAAATCACCCTGAAAGTCAATACAAATCTCCCCCTTTTCTTTCATTTTCCTATTTGTGTGTTACATGAATTAGCTTAGAAATTACATAACACCATACACCTTATTAGTCACAGACCATTAAAGACTAGCTCAAATGACATTTGCACAAACTTATCACCAATGTTTGGGCCTAGGGCGGCACTGGACTAGCCCGAATATAGAACTCGAATACTGATCACATACATACACAATATGCAAATTATCACCATCATCAAGAAATAAATTTCCAATTTCAAGAATGTAGGAAAAAACTGACCTTCTTCGATAAACACAGAAAGCCCGAAATCAGTAGCTTTCAGCATCGCCTTATCATCCTTACTCGAAAGCAAGAAATTCTCAGGCTTTAGATCCCTATGCATAACCCCCATAAAATGACAATGGTGAACAACATTGACAATCTGCCTACACAGATCAGAAGCAGCGCGTTCAGAATACTGCCCCTGCGCAATAATACTATCAAACAGCTCACCACCGCGACAAATCTCCATTACAAGATGCACTGTTTGTCTATCCTCATAAGCACCCTTAAACTCCACTATATTTGGCTGCCCACTTAAATGCTGCATAATATCAACCTCCCTTTTCATATCCTCTTTATCACTCTTACTCACCAATTTCCTCTTCAAAATCGACTTGCAGGCGTAATTCTGCCCGCTTGAAATTTCAGTACACGAATAGGTCACCCCGAACTGCCCCCTGCCCAATTCCTTCCCGATTGTGTAGTGTGACTTCACATCCTCAAAGGGCTTCCCTAGGATGTTGTTGGGTTCTAATTTTGGAGGCGGATGCTGCGGCGGTGGAGTCTGCGGCGGCGCGTGGTGGGTTTGAGGTTGGGGGTTTGATGGTTTTTGATAAGTTTGATGGGTTTGTTCGTAGACTGGGTTTTGTTCTGTTACTGATCCGTAGCCATTGGCAGCTGGGCTTGAGTACTTGTTGCTCTTGCTAAAACACCCACCCATGGAATCAAGATTGTAACTTTAATGGCTTAGATTGTTTTTTGGGGAAATATATCGAGAAGATGCCAGCTTTGAGAGTAAACTGGGGGAGAAAAGAATGATTTATCAGGTAGAAACTAATTTAGGAGAGGGTGGTGTGTGTGGTAATGGGATGATTCTATGCTACCCCTACCGGCACTACCTGCACTACATACATCAAAATATTTTATTAATATATTTATTAATATAAAATATATTAATAAAATATTCTGATATATCTAATATAGGCACTACCTGCAGGGGCACCCAAGAATTTTCCGTGGTAATGGCCATTTTTCAGATGTGAAATCAGAGACCTCTGTCTGTTCTATTGACTTCTGTTGGTTGTTGGGGATTTACGGAAAATTCTACCCTACATGTATGGGTATTACCCCCACAACTCACACTGTAATATTTTATTAATATATATTATATTAATAAAATATTACAGTGTGAGTTGTGGGGGTAATACCCATACATGTAGGGTAGAATTTCCCGGGATTTACAGCTTTGCTTTTTCGGAGGATCCATATCCTAGAAATCTGCTCAATTTGGTAAGATGACATTTTAAAAAAATTAAAAAAACCACAAAAAAAATATATTATCTAGTTAACTATTTAACGATTTCTTCTACATTGGTAGATTATCATAAGGTTGTATTTGAACAGAGGGATTAACTTTTTGAGGAATGAATTTTAAAATCTAGTATCAAATTCGCTAATAAGTAATTTGTTTGGTAGAAAAATTAACTTATTTTGAAATACACAAATCACTCTCTCATATATATATATATAGCTGCATAGTCACACATATTGCACACACAACACATACTACAAACACACACACAGACATCACACACACATTACACACACTTTACACACATTACACGCATTACACACACTTCACACGCACACGCACATACATTGCACACACTTTACACATATTTCACGCGCACATACACACTTCCTAACTAAAACTAAGGAGATGAAAGAGAAAAAGTTAAGCAAAAGTTATTTACAAAAGGTAGGGGTATTTATAACGTAAAAACTTGTGTGCATCAAGTGCAAATAAGCCTTATTGTGCACTTGGTTATTTATAGATAGATTTGCGCCCCCATTTACCCATACCCTACACGCTCGCGACCCATGGGTCGCGCTATTATTATTTTTTTGTAAACCGTAAATTATGGTTCATATAGATATATATAAGGACAGTTTTTTGAACAAGTGGTTTTAGATGGCCTAGTGGTTAAGCGCGCTGCTTCAGTGTAGGAGGTTGAGGGTTCGAAGCTTGTTTGGCACAATTTTTTCCTTTATATTTTATCGAATTTTAAATATATAATTATATCCTTCAAAATTTGTATCATAAATTGATATAGCCTAGGT
>JAUEKW010000043.1:1386571-1400140 GCA_032274785.1 Ajuga reptans
AGATGCCTACACTTCCATTTGAAGATTTCTACTTAAAAATCTGGATGGTCTCTATGCCGCATGATTGTTTAACAGAAGATAGTTCTTGATTTAATTTGAAACCCATGATGTTTCCTCGAACTGAGTGTGATAGTATTTTTCAAGTGACGTTTCAGAACTAAGTGTTTATTCAACTTCATGTAGCAGTAGTGTTTTACTTATACGTATGTTCAACTTCTTGTGGGAGAAATGTGCTTTACATATATGTATTATAATCTTTAAGGTGAAGATGGTTCCATGGCTCAGCCATCTTCAGCAAATAGGGATCTTGATCTTGAAGCTGGACAAATCAATCCATATACTGAAACATGTACTGGAGCATTACAGGACATTGCTTTTAAGTGCGGAACAAAGGTATAAATAAGCAGCTGGCGTCCTTTATTTTATTTGATATTTTTTTCTTAAAAATATTCCCACTGTTCTGTGGCTCACTTCTCTCACTTCCTGTGATGGCTAACACAAATATCGCAGGTGGAGTTCAAGCAAACTCTAGTATCTAGCACAGAGCTGCAGTTCTTCATAGAGGTACTTTCAAACTTTCAGTTGCACTTTGTATTTTATTAACAAAGAGAGGAATTTATAGCTAAATATAAAGAAGTGATATCTCTTGCTTTGATTTGCCTCTTTCTTTCTGTCGAGTTCCTGGTATCTTTTCTTCTCATATTACCTTGTGATCCTGAAGTGTTTTAGAAGACTGTGATCAATGAGATTGCATTATATTGGTCTTCCGTAGGTTTTGTTTGCTGGGGAGAGAATAGGTGAAGGAATTGGTAGAACAAGAAGGGAAGCTCAGCGTCAGGCTGCTGAAGGATCTCTTTTATATTTGGCTGGTAAAATACAAATGTTGGCTTTCTGATAATTGAAATAAATAGGATATTGTATACTTCTTTTCTGACAAGTGCATTTACTCAATGTACGTATTTTTATTCCGTTCGATAAAAGTAATCTACTCGTGACTTGCTATATTCCCCTTAAAAGAATACAGAACTTATGTGCAAATGAGGCAAGGGATAATAGTGGCTGCATTGATTTTCCTATTGTTTTCCTGAGATCTTTTTGTACCTTTAGCACAAGAAAAGGAAGTTTTTTCAGTTTAATTATTTTCCAAGGAGCTTTGTAGAAGGTTGGTTGTCCATGAGCTCCAGCATGGGAATCTCCATTACATCTCAAAAGTTTGAATGCTACATCTGCTTCTTCTGATTATGTTCTTGTTGACTTGAGTCATTCTGATTTTTACTTGCTCCCTGCGATCATGAAAAACTGTTGGTTTAAAAATGTTGAACCTAATTCAATATTTTGAAGAAGAATACATATATTTTTTAAAAAGAAATCTGTCAAATGATGTTAAATGCTCAATATTGTTAAAAATATATTCCAAGTATTTACCCAGTGTCCTGGAATTTACATAATTTCATGTTAGTGGAGGGCCAGAAACATGGGGAAAACAAACTACAAAGGAGTGAAACCATGAGTCCGGCACCTAGTTGATATAATTGTCATATCCTTCTTGACGAAGGAAACCAGATGACTTGGAGGAACAATCAAGCTCAGTAACACCTGGCAATTTAGTTACATTTACAGGTCTTATTGTTTAGTAAATCCAATTGAATATTTAACATTCAAGAAGCATATAATTGCTACAACAGTTGGTCTTGATCTTTGTATGAGGGGGATAGCATATTATATTTGAACTAGAATGATATAATTCTGTGAACTTGTAATTCTAGCAGGAATTTTCCTTTTTTAACTATCTAATATCCATTGAAGAATAAATATTTAACTTTATCGAGATATTTATTTTCAATGGATTCACAACAGTTCCAAGTAAACTTATTCGAGCAATATAGTTTTTGATATCATCGTCTTTTGGAGGATATATGTTAATTGGTCATTTTCAGGCAATATAATAGATTTTTTATTTGGTCAATGTATAAAAATGGTGGGGGGGGGGGGGGGGTGCAACAAGGGATCTAACAAGAGTACTGGAGAATAAATCATAGTTTGGATTTCTGATGCTTCATAAAAAAGATTCAGTTGTACGGGCAAGGAATGTGGAGAGAAACACAAACTACAAACAGATTGATTGTTAGTTATCGAGTCTTTTCCTTGTCAGGTTAGAGTAATCTGCCGCAACTTCTCCCTCTGTGGTTGCAATCGTTTCTCAGCTGTTATGTGATTGAACTGTTGCAAAATAAGAGAAACTTTTTAGTCAACAGCAGCATTTATTGGTACAGCACACTGATTCACAAATAACTTCTATGGTATTTAACATATATTGCCTTTATCCTGGATATTAGCCCTAGATTTAATGGCCGATGTTATAGCATGTGTTTCATGTGCATAAGATGACTTATCCTATCAGATTTTGTTGACATATGAGTAATTGAGATCGGGCATTTAAGTCTAAAAATCCAATAAATCACTCCTCATGGTTTTATTTCTATGATGCTTGCAAGTGCTTATAACTTTAACAAACATTTTAGTACATTAAATCACTGGGGCTCCTATGCACTCTATAGCTTTAGGAAATCTAACTGAATGGTGCTAAGTTGCATTCAGAATGCTTTTAGTTATAGGAGTATGCGATGCTGGAAGAGTGAATTTTTTTTCTTGTGCAGTTACTAGGAGGAACACGAGGAGTTATGTGCTACTTTTCTAGCAACTATGAAGAAAAATATATCTAGCATATAATAATTAATGGCTGCTTATGTTTGGAGCGAAATGGCTTTCACATTGCTTCCATTTTGATCTTGTGACCAATTAATGTCAAATTCAGTGAGACAGTGACATCACCACCTTCCTTAAGTGTATCACTGCTGTCTTTTCTGTCTTATGGTAAAACTTGCCATTTCAGCTTTCGGCTTAATTTATGTTAAAGATTGTAAGACCAACCAATCTATCTAGGAATGTGGATTTCCTTTTAAAATGTGAATATCATGGCAGTATAAAATAGATTACACATTGCAAGATCAGCATTAGCTTCAAACCAATCTCTTGATATAGCTTCTAAAAGATTTTTGAAATAACATTGGATACTCAGGGGGATATTAGTAATATATATTTACAGGATAATTATTTATTTTCCGTGTGAATTAGATAGGACTCATAATATTTTTCGTCGGAGTCATTTATGGCTTGGATATGCCAAAATGGCATTTCAAGTCGCTTCTGTACCCAATTTAGGGATGTGAAATCCGAGGTGAGATTTGGTTGGCGTTGTGCAATATTTTGGAATTAATTATGATGGTTTCCAGACTCCTGTCTTATCTCATGTGAAAGCCATATTTGGCCTGTTTCAGCTGTAATCTTTAGGATGGTAATCTTGTTAAGTAAATATTGACCATCAAAACGCTTTTTTTTTTTTTTTTTTTTGCAGATAGATATATATCGCAGATTAGACCTGATTCCAGCTATATGCCTGGGGATGGGAGTAGGTTTCCCAATCAGAAAGAAAATGGTTTCGTCAGCGATGGTGCATCTTTTGGAGGTTTTCGGTCACTGCCGAAGGAGGAGAGTGCACCCTTTGCAACAGCAGCAGCATCGCCAAGGATTGTAGATCCTAGAATCGAGTCCACCAAGAATCCAATGGGTCCAATCACTGCTCTTAAAGACCTAGTAATTTAAAGCAGATTTTCTTCACTGTTCTTGTGATTTTTACTTGCCAGTTTTTGGGCCCTTCGCATACCGTTCATTTCATTCACATGTTGTTTGTTCCTTATCAATTCAGTGCATGATGGAGGGCCTAGGTGTAGCATTCCAAACTCAACCTCAGCTTTCCGCTAATCCTGCTCAGAAAAATGAAGTGTATGCCCAGGTCAGAAATTACTCTTTCTTTTTATTAGCGAATGCACACTACATTTTTACTCTGTTACTGATTGTTGACTTCAGTTATCTGATTATTAGCACTTGGTGCTTAAATCATTCAATTACTCTTTGCATATCTGAAAGAGTGTTTCTGGAAGATATGTAATTAAATTAGGGTTAAGGAAACAGAAGATGAATAAGATTCTCTGTTCTTGTCTTTGAAGGTGTTTGAACTTGAGCTTTCATTTTTTGTGTTGTTGAGTAAGGTTCTTCCCTTCGTGAAGGTTTTGACTCTACCCCGATTATTGTTTTTGCATTCATGTGCTTTGATGAGATGTCCTTCTTTCAAGAGTTAATTTCCTCGTTTACTTCTTCTCCTTTATACTTTTTGTTCAATATCAATAAAATCTTTTGTTTGTTGAAAAAAAAAAAACCTCTTTGCAGATTTTAACTTGGTGCTCCAGAGATATATGCTGTTGGTTTCATTTTGTAATAAAACTTACTTTGATTCTCAGTTTTGTGCTTTTGGTTATAGTCATCATAGAAAGTTTTTAAGCAATGAATCACTTCTTGACTAACAACTCTTATATTTTGGAATTTAGGTTGAAATTAATGGACAAGTACTAGGTAAGGGAATAGGCCTAACATGGGATGAAGCTAAATCTCAGGTGCCACTTTTGCTTCATGTTACTTGTTTATTTCCCCTTCTACATATTCTCCACATGTGATGTCTTGTGGTCAAAATCACAAATTTTATTCGTTATCGATTGTAATTCAACACTTGCTCTCTTTAGGCTGCTGAAAAGGCTCTTGGAGCCTTGAAATCCATGCTTGGTCAGTTTCCTTACAGGCGTCAGGGTTCTCCGAGGTGAGTGGTTTTTCTTTTCGGTGGTGTTTGGTCCTTGTAAAACAACCGGGCTGAGTTTAATAATGCTTTAAGAGAGAAACTGTGGAAAAAATAGGCACAATTTGGGTTGAACTTAGGTTCAGGACCTATTATGGTGGATTTGCAAGCTAGGAGGGTGTTTTAGCCTTAGGTTACGTTTGGATTGAAAATTTTGAGAATGAATTCGAAATTTATATTAGAAAATGCATGGGTGGTAGTTTGGATTGATATGAACTTGAAAGTTGAAATACATCCCTTTAATTTTGAACAACTTCTGCTTGAGGGGCATGTGTGGGATCTGAAGTGGACATTAATTCTGGTGGATTTCAAACTACCCAACCCAAACACCACCTTATATAGTTCCGGTTCAGTTCAACAGTATGTAACTGGATTTTGTTTGTTCAGATCTATGCAGGGTATGCCAAACAAAAGGTTAAAACAAGACTTGTCTCGGGTCCCTCAGCGAATGGCATCGTCTGGTAGATACCCAAAGAACGGGTCTCCTGTACCATAGAACTCTTCCATACACCCAAATTTCCTATCAATTTTTTTAGCATTTGCCCTCACCTTATCTAACATACATGGAAGAATTGATGGATACATGTCAATCAGGGGGGCGGGGCTCAAGTGCTGCCAACTGGTTTGTGCTAGAACGTAGCCTTCAGGGGTTGTTGTATCGCTATATTAGCCCCGAATGTGACCATCCCCCACACCCACACCCACACCCACCCGCCCCCAACGACTGAAAGCCAATTAGAAGAAGAGACATAATGTCAGTTGGCTTACTGGAATGCTGAATGGTTCAAAGCACCGAACAAGTTGAAATGACGTGTGTTTTTGTGGCGCTGCTCGGGGACGTCACATGGCCTACACTGGAATATATGCTAACTAATATCATCTTTTTTTGGGTTTAATACTGTTGTACTGAAGTTTAGGTGTAAATGTTAGGTTTGCAGTAATCTACTCTCTGGATCTAACGTCTTTTTTCCAGATGCATAGAAGAAAGTAGAATTTATACCTTATTTATTTAATTATTATTATGATTTCCTTTTTAATGTCTCAAATATGAACTAATATGGTGGCTGCCCATTGAATTTGGTCGAGTTTTCTGTGATAAATTCATCAGGTTTTACGGTGTCTTTTGGCGCAAGCTGAGTTATCGAACGATGATAGACCCTGAGATATTCGGAGTTCTTTTATTTTGCACCACGTTAAACGTAGTTCGTGGATATAAAATGTCCTTATTTATCAAATAAAGTTTCACTTTGTTGGGATGTTTGGGGATATGGTTGACATCATTTTTACATGAAACTGCAAAAATGGCTAACTGCATCTAGATAATTTGATCTCAATCTCCTTTGGCAACCATAGTGGAGAATTGATATGCTGAACAATTACCGTGAGCACCGAGACTTAAGTGATAGTTTTTTACATATGCTATATCATTAGGTGCTCACGAGTTGCTCTCCGTAATTGTGATGCCGAAGCATTATTCAAAGTTGTCAATTATTTATTAGTGGTCAAGAAATTCAAATTAAATATGCATGCAATTTTCTTTGTGACGGAGCTATAAGTACATTCATTTCCTTTAAATATACTTCATGAATTTATTTTTCTTTTAAGTATTTGTTTGATACTAATTGAACACTTTTAAAAAAATAAAAAAAATAGTCGAAAACTTAAAATATGTTTAGCTAATGTAAATGTAAATACAATAATATAAAAAAATACACATATAATATATTTCCTTTTTCTACTACTACGCGTATACAGTACAAACACATTCTATATATATATAGAGAGAGGGAGAATCGGACAGAGAAAAATCAGTGATTTAGAGAGAGATGGCATCATTCGACGGGTACAGCATGGACGGTGACGCGTCGGCGCGTTCATTTGACGACGGCGGTTTCACCTCCTATGACGACTCCTACACTGCCTTCTCCTCAGCCAATACACCGCCTTACTCTGCTCCTGCTTACACTCCGGAGTACGGTGACACTGAGGGGGTGGCGGTGGATCACGTAAACGGCGCCGATCCATTCGGACTCGGAGCTAATAATCAACCATTTGGATCAAATGGTTCGATTCCGATCTCTAATGGCAATGGAAGTTCGTCGTTCAACATTGGGGAAGATTCCGAGGTAATATTCAGCTCGGACGGACCGATCCTTCCGCCTCCTAGCCAGATGCAGGAAGAAGGATTTGCTCTTCGCGAATGGCGGAGGTCAGATTATCTTTAATTGTATTGGTTTGTTTACTCTGCGCCAAGGTTTAGATTGCTCGTTGCCTGTTGTCAATTCGCCAAGTAGAGTAGGATCTAGCTTGTTCTGTTTCTGAGATTGGAGTTTGATCTTTCAAATGATTACGTGAAAATTTTACTGTGGTTTGAACTCTTTTTAACTATCTAACCTGGTTAGTGTGAGAGAACTAACTCTTCTAGACCTGAATCACCTGATTCCATGTCAATGAATCTCATATAGTGTAGGATCCTCTCTAATCACATGCATCATAAATCAACAATTCTGTGTGACAGATTTTGACTGGAAGTTGAGATAGATTACTATATGTGTGCTCTTCTGGGGGTTTTCGGGGTGTTGGAGGGGAGTCGGGGGTGTTAACTTAAGGATCTAGCCTGGATCTCGTCATCAGGATTCCTGTGAACACATTCCAGTGATAAAGTATATTCATGAGTTATTGGCCCTGTCCGCTCCTTCTTACCTTGATCAGAATTCAGAAGTTTATAATTTCAACACATGTCAGCAATACGACCACACTGTAGTTGCTTGTAATTTCAATAACAGGTAGCTTTTGCTTGAAGTGAAATGCAATGTAGTAGAAATAAGCATTTTCATGAGTTAGTGAAATAGAAATAAAAAACGACAAATTTGACAATCATTTGAGATGGTTTATTCTTTTGAAAGTATTGAAGTTGATGGAAATAATTGGAAGTGTGAAGTGTGTGAACTCAGACCAAATGGAAGAAAGATGAACATGATGGTAATTAAAGAAGGTGACACTTGTGTTTTAGTTTTAGAGAAGAAAGTTGATGCATTGAAGTAGGAAAGTAGAATTTATGTGGTTTATTCCACAGTAAGTAATGAGAGAAAATAGTTTTTGAATTTGATGGAATTGCAGTGTGTAGTTGACTTTGTTCAGGGTTGAAAGTTGAAATACGGAGCAAACACTTGCCCTAACGTTTTTTTAATGGAGTCTTTGGAGGAACCTGGCATTGTGAAGTGTTCAGATGACTTCTAATTGTATGGTGCAGATTAGGAACGCATAAACTTCACACAGAATGTCATGATCGATGGATGACGATCCTTGCTCGTGGTACACAGACATATGCATAATATTGTATTATCGCATGTGCTATTACTATTTATTGTATTATTCTTATTTGTTTGATTTTCTGGCAACTGAATTCTTAGCAGATTTGTCTTATTTGAATTAATCCTGAGAGGAACGAATATACTGGTTTCCTAATGTTGTGATTGTTACAATATCAGGAGTGGCATTTCATCACATACATCTTAACCTTCTATTCTTATTCTAACCAAGGAGGATATTTGTGTTGGCTGTCCTCCCTTCTGTTGAGTTCATATGATAAGTCGACATGTCCTAGTTTTTATAGTTGATAACTTCCCTTGTATTACTCGATCAATCCGTCAGGCAGAGCCAAATGATCATTATACCTTATCTGGAATCAAATTAATTATTTCTCTTATCTTTTGCAAACTTATATCTGGCATCCCATACCTTACTCACTGACTACATGAAAGTTTCTTCCTTTACCCATTTCGACGTTCAGGATTATTCTAGTTCGAGTTGAACTGACTACATGAACGATCAGTTAGAAATGCTATAAAAAATTGACTAAATTGGGGTATGTAGAGGTAAAAAGTATGCAGTTTTCACTACAAATGTTAGCACTCCACCAGCCTTCTGTATGTTATTATTATATTGTGAATGGATGAGTCTGGGATTGTCGATATTGAAACTTTGGCTAATCTTACGCCCTGAATGCAGGCAAAACGCCATTCGGCTGGAGGACAAGGAGAAGAGGGAAAAAGAAATGCGAGGCCAAATCTTAGAAGAAGCTGAAGAATATAAACAAGCTTTTTACGAGAAAAGAAAGCTTAATTTAGAGACCAACAAGACTAGCAACAGAGAAAGAGAAAAGGTTTGTTCTGGATTTACTCTACCCGGGTTCTTTCATTACCTCTGATGTGCAAAACAGCCATTTTGATGCATCTCTATATCTCACAGTCATCCCTGGCCAGCCAAGAAAAATTCCACAAAGAGGCTGATAAACAGTACTGGAAAGCCATAGCAGAGCTCATTCCTAATGAGGTGGCCACTATCGAGAAGAGGGGAAAGAAGAAGGATCAGGATAAGAAGCCATCAGTCACAGTTGTCCAAGGACCCAAACCTGGTAAACCAACCGATCTTTCAAGAATGCGTGGTATATTGGTGAAGCTCAAGCACAAGCCTCCACCTCACATGCTGCCACCCCCACCGGCTCCTGCCAAGGATGGGAAGGAAAACAAGGACGGGAAAAATGCTAAAACCGGAAAAGATGTGGCACTGGCACCTAATGCTGCAAAGGAGGCAACGGCTGCACCTGCCAATGGTCCTATCTCAAATGGGGTTCCAGAAGCAGCAGATGAACCTGTTGCACCGGCCGATGACAAGTCCGCTACTTAATTCCACAATTTTATCTGATTTTAGAGCTCTCTCAGTAGTTATTCTACAATTTCCTAATATATTGTCATGATTTCCATTCATTCTTGCATATTCCATTTTCACCAGTTGATGATGAACTGAAGGCTGTAATTTAGCATTCCTATATTGAGTTGTAAGTGCGGACTGATAATTTTCTCGCTGTAAACTTTTGATTAACATTTCCGTGGTGTTGTGATTATAATTGAGTGTTATTCTTTGAACTGGAGTACACTGTTTAGCGCCTTCATAGCTGTAAATTTGTTTAGAACGACTGTATCACAATTCACACACACCGATGGACAATCCGAAGTATAACTGCAGTGGTAGCAGGGTTCAGAATATCGTACTCTGAATAATTTTCGGTTTCTTCTCAATGCATCTGGTTCGGCAGTAGGCCAATTAAGGCTTAAAATTTGCTCCTGGACCTACTCACAAGTCTTCTGTAATGTTCTTTTGAAAATTTTGAATTGTCTTTTACTAGAGTTGTATCCTTTATTTCTGTTACCGCATCTTCGGATGATATGAAAATGTAGAGCTAAAGGTTAAACAGAAATTCGAAGATACTAATAACAAAAGCAAGCCTAAAAAACGATGCCTATAATTGTGACCATGGAACAATTTTCCTGTGCTATGAAATAAGTCAGGCCCTCCGGCCTAACTAATAAATAAACTCGTATGAGTATAAAATACTGGGATCTCGTCAAAGATGTACGCTCTCTATGTACCAAACACCACCTACTCTCAGGAGAGACCTTGCAAACATAATCGAGTAAACAATGGTAAGGCAGGGGAAACAATAGAACATCTTTTAGAGATGCAAATAAATGCAAGTTTGAATAAGCTGTGTTTTTTAAATTCTTAATGAATAAAACCCTCATCTTGAATCTAGGTATCAAACTTCATCTTGGGGCCACCTCAGTGATGGTAATGGGATAAGAACTCATCTGGTGGCTAGTTGAGGTTTCAGGTAACTTACCCTTCGACGATTTACCACTCCTTCGACCTGAGTCTTCAAAAAAACCAGGAGGCGTGAGTTCCTCTTCATTTAGTCGTACATTCTTAGAGAGCATCTTCGTGACCTGGCTCATCAATGGCCTCCTGCTTCCATTTGCTTGAATACAAAAAAGGGCCACTTTCATATACCTAATAACCTCATCCTCTGGAAACTCCTCAAGTTCTGGATCAACCAGATCGACTAATTTCCCTTCTTCATAAAGCTCCCAGGCCTAGGAAGCAACCAATACACATCAGAGAAAACTGAAAAGGAGGGCAAAGGGACAAAAAGAGGGTGTTGGCTAAAGCTTATTTGAAACAATTTATAAGTTGTTGCTTAGAGTTTATAATATATTATGCCTTGCTTTTAAGAAATAAGTTGTTGAAATGTTCAGACAAAATATCATTGAGCTTTTACAATGTCAGTGATGAAAATTCTGTAATTAAAACAATTAAATTTAGAGGAATTCTGTAAAAATAAAATTCATATTTCTAAAATAATATTGGTCCTCCTTATAAGCTATTAAATACTCCTGTGGAGATTATAAGATGTTTCAAGGAGCTCTTAAGCTCAGCTAACACCCTGTGGAGCTTAGCAAAAAGAAATGGATGTGCTAGTAGTTTGAATCAAGGATGAACATGATCTCATCGTAGCTATCTAGATACTCAACATTATTAGTACCTAAAAGGATATCAAATAAATTAGAAGATATTACCCACCCATTCCACTAACAACTTCTGGCCTCCTCCGTAATTAGTAAATCCACTGCTTCTTCCGCTTATTACTTCAAGTGTTAGAACTCCGAAGCTATAAACATCAGCTTTCATAGTTAACTGACCGCCTAAGACATACTCTGGTGCCAAGTAACCCCTGCTCGCAACAACAATGCAAAATTTAGAAACATATTTCTAAGATAGAGCCAACTTCAAAATTCATCAGGGGAAACCATAGTCAACTTAAAACTATTTCTAACAAAATTGATTAACAGAATCTGATCCAACCTTGTGCAAATTAAGTAGAATCATAATAAAGAAACGAAGACATACGTTGTTCCTGCTATGTTTGTGCTGATATGAGTAATATCATCAGGAAAAAGCTTAGCTAATCCAAAATCTCCAATTTTTGGTTGAAAGTCCTCGTCCAGAAGTATATTGCTAGCTTTAATGTCTCTGTGGACAATGCGAGGCACAAGTTCTTCATGAAGATACGCAATCCCTCTGGCAGTCCCCAAGCAAATGGTGCACCTTCTTTTCCAGTCCAATTTTATGGACCTCTTCAGACCTGTAGATAAGATAAATAATTAACCTGGGCGTCCATTAGGCAGCATGAAATCTTATAACTTGCTTTGAAGCTCCTAATGACAGTATACCTAATAGTACACGATCAATGCTACTATTTTCTACATATTCATACACCAACATCCGGTTAGATCCACAGACACAGCATCCGAGAAGTTCAACAAGGTTTGGGTGCTTGACATTAGATATGGTGTCTATCTCAGTCAAAAACTCGCGTTCTCCCTGTTTTGATTCAACGGAAAGCATCTTCACAGCAACTTCAGTTCCATTTTTTAGAATTCCCTATGCAACATCAGTGGGGTTAATAGAACAGTTCTGCAGAAGTACAACTGAATAAGCTCTCTCAAATCCGCATGATTAAGATGAAGTGTTCGTCAGTTTCATTCTTGAGCAGATGAAAACAAAAGATAGAATATTGCAGACAGAATAAATGCTTAAGTCTGCTTGTGTAGTACATGAGCTAGTGAAAAAAAGTTTAGAAACTTGCAAGGCTGGCAGCAGAATCGAACAGTACATTTGTTAAGTAAAGAGGTAATTATTATGATAACTATAAAGAGAAAATGACACCAGTATTAAGTACTATTTACATGTTTCGAGTAACAAGAAGCCTAAGCCCATGGACCAGGGAGCAATTCCACAATAACAGAAACAAGAATTGGGAGTTACAACAAATAGAAAATTCACTCTAACTAAACCCAACACACCACAAATATAATCTTACATCTCACAAGAACTCCCTCTTAAAAAATACTAACTTTAGACATCCAGAAAGCTAACTCACACCTCACTACTAATAAGAACCATCTCTCAAGTGTTACAAACTTCACACCTCCAAAAAGATGACTCGCTCCTCACGATAATTATCTCTAGTGTTCCCCAACTCTCAATTATAATTTATACACAAGTAACACACAAATTTGCTACTCGCAAATTCTTCTCCAAATTTGAGATGCTCAAAACAAAGAAGAATACTCGATATTTATAGAATTGGGATTATTGTAACTTCGGCAGGAACTTCATTGAACTGCGGAATTTATTCATTAGGAAATTCCACCAGTTGCATTGCACTGTCCATTTTAATGTGAAATCTCCATCAAATATGAGGTTTTGAGGAATTCCCATTATGCATCGAAGTTCAGGGACAAAACTCATGGCCGCCATGCACCAATTTCTAGGTCACAAAAATTTATGTTGTTGCAAGTGGCTGTCCAGCTTTTATTAGCTGAACTGATATTCAAGTCACTCTGACCAAACTAGTTCCTTCATCAGAGAAAAGCACAAATACTTGAAATATTCTTCTCATTGGAAAATGCATGATTTCTAGAAATATCTGTTACCATTTGCAAATTAAGTTCAAATTCCTAGTGTTGGCCCTCTCACAGATTAATATTTTAGGTGTCACTATCAAATTCTGGACATTTATAAAGTAGACAAGCCAGCGACAAGGTGTTGAGAAAGTAAATTTAACTGGACTTTATATCTGAGGTTGAGAGTTTTGGCCCCTTGAAAATTTAATTGCTCCCTCACTCATAATACCAAGAGGGAGGGGGGGGTGGATGAACAGACACATTAACCTGTAATTATTGAGGGAATGAAACTTTGTAATTGTAACATTAAGTATTACCTTGTAAACTGTACCAAAACCTCCTCTTCCTATTTTGTTGCTTCGGTGAAAGTTGTTTGTTGCTGCTCGTAATTCATTGTAGGAGAAATTTTTTGTTTTCGTAATTGAGGTCCCTGGGTAGAGAAAACATATAAGGTGACAGAAAAACAAGAGTACCTTGAGGTATATGAGTATATCTGGAACGGCGGGGGGGGCGGGG
>JAUEKW010000043.1:1406542-1416634 GCA_032274785.1 Ajuga reptans
ACAATTGACAGGTTGGTCAATTAACATCCTTATTACTACCGCTTCAAAGAAAATCGATGGATGAAATAAATGAACTGACTCTGTAACATCAGGTGGGACGTTAATGAACTTGACCGGCTTCCCGAATACATGCGAATTTGTTTCTTGGCTCTCTTCAACTCTGCCAACGAATTGGCTTATCATGTTCTTAAGGACCAAGGTTTCAACATTATCCCAAACCTGAGAAAATTGGTATGTATACACATACATTTTTCGAGTTTGATTTATTTAATATACACGAAATTGTGTAAATAACAGTGTTAGTTACATGTTATAGTGGGCGGAACTGAGTAGCGCTTACTACTTAGAAGCAAGATGGTTTCACAGTGGGTATTTCCCAAGCACAGATGAGTACATCAACACAGCTTGGATTTCGGTTTCGGGTCCTGTACTTCTTTTCCATGGTTACTTTTCCACTACAAATCCTATAAACAAGAACGAGTTGCAGAGTTTAGAGAAGTATCCTGGAATTATCCGCTGGCCGTCAATGGTTCTTCGTCTCACAGATGACTTGGGAACTACATCTGTAATTACCAAACTACTCCCTAAGTTTGCTTAAACCAGTACATGTACCATATATGCATTAAATCCTTTCTTTTAATGATGCATAGGATGAAATCAAGAGAGGGGATGTTCCAAAATCCATTCAGTGCTATAAGCACGAAAGAGGGTGTTCCGAAGAGGATGCTCGTGAATACGTAAAGCATCTGATCGACAAGTTATTGAAGAGAATGAACAAAGAGATATTAATGGAGAAGCCCGTGGAGAATTTTGGCCCGACTGCCATGAATCTAGCCCGAATATCTCTGTGCTATTATCAGCATGGAGATGGTTTTGGGGTTCCTTATTGTGAGACCAAGAAAAATTTGGTGTCGCTCATCGTCGAACCCATTGTTATGCCATGAATCTGAAGGCAGCCATGTTCATGTGAGATGGACTGCAAATAGCCTGTTATAATAAGTGTACTGGACGACATACTCTGTCTCGTTTGATGTTTCATCCAGCATTCCATTGATTTCACATTCTCAGTTTATAGACCCCAAGTACTTCAATTTTAAATGTGCAAATGTGCGAAAATCTCTGTATGATGCAGACGTGAATTTGTTTATTTCACTTTATGTCAATGAGGTACTCCTTAATCTCGCTCTTTACCTATTGGCCTTAGCTATAACTTTTAACATTATTAACCTATTAAATAAAATTAAACGCCCATATTGGTTATTATTTCTAAAAATCAGACTAAATAAAAGACATCATAAGAAAATGTTCAAAATAAAACCTACTTTTGACGCCTAATCATTTTCTCCTACAGTTGGATAATTAAAATTAACCGCCATAGTCATAACAGTTACTGGCAAGGGTTTCATGGACCATATCCTATTGATTTTCCACTCCAAAATTAAAAACCTACATCACGAATCGTGAATCCTGAATTCATAAACATTTAGTTCTGAACCTGTATAATATGAACCATGAAAACATAAACCAAGAAATAAAAATATAGACCAATTAAAAAGTCGACCCTAAGTCCTAAATTTGAATCTAAACCATGAACCATGAATTATGGACCATGAAACAGTATCATGAATCGTGAATCAAATTGTCTATAAAAAAGTTTAAAATATTTTTTCAGCGAAATGAGTGAAAAGGAAAAAAAATTAAATGTTGGATCCATTTGCAAAATTTCATAAGCAACCAGCAAGTTTCTGTTAAAACTCCAAGCACAAATTATACGTTGAACAACTCAGTCTAATCCAACCCCCCCCCCCCCCGCTCAGAATCGCAGGCTCTCCAGATTTCAGGTGCCCAATTCCAAAATCATGCTGAAATTTGGTCCTCGAATATTCGTCCCATGTTACAGTAGAGATCACCTCTTGGAACTCAGTAACCATTAATCTGAGGCCTCGGGGTGGGACCCGTGAGTCGAGAAAAAGGCATCTGAGTGCGACCCGGAATGCCTCTAGCAGGGCTGTCAGCAACAGTTGGATCAGAGCCTGATTTGGAGAAGGCCTGGGCAAGCTCAACTGCTGATGCTGCTTTCCCAAACCGCACCTGGCCATCGGGGGAGGCTGGCTTGGCCTGATGTTCCACAGGTTTGCGCCAAGTCTCGGGAGATGGAGGCCTCTCTTGTACTTGCTTTGGTTGTTGGTTGCGGTGCTTCTCGCCATCCCTACTATTTCTCCAGTTATCATTTTGCCAATTCCTCCTATTTGGATCAGTTCTCTCACCATCCACCTGGTCTCGCCTATTGTTGTATTTAGCCATCCTTTGATCACTAGGAATGCTTTCAGATTTTTCACTGTACCGTGCAGATGGGACGTGGGTGAATGCATCAGCCTTTGGGGCACCCTCCTTCACCCTGAAAGAGTGCGCGAAGGGTTATTCTCATGAAAATCTCTTGGTAAATCCAAGGCTGCTTACAAGTAAGATAAATCAGTACCTCAGTGGAGCATGGCCCTCATGGATGCTGACATCATCTTCGAATCCTCGTGCCTTTAAAACCTGTGTCATGATTAACATGTTACGTCAACAATTCTAACCGAAGGAATAGCAGCAGCATACAACACATATCAACTGATTGAAGATAAGATCATTAGTCATCAGAAGATGACGGACTGACAAGATCACTAACTTAAGAAGCATTTTATAGCTAGAAGCCTAGAATCAAGCATACGAAAACCCAGATATACATAATAATAAAATAAAAGTTAATGCTCTCACTTGGAGAACCTAACTATTCGATCCTGAGCCAATAAATAACTTGCCCATGTACAATTTCAAAAGTCAAATTGAAGGAAAGAATTTACATCCTAAATCAAGATCAAAATTAAACTTACTGTTTCTCGCGGGCGAGCTGCACCGAAAACAGTCCCTCTGATGCAACAAGAAATCAAAGAAGAGATAAATAAATTAAATAAATAAGATCTGTCAGTGAACTCCCATTCAATAATATATGATCAAATAGAAAATACAGAATAGGTAAATGTCGCGACGAACCCGAAAAGGGAAAGAAATGTACCCATTTAAACCACCACCTTATTTCGCAGGAAAATCAGACCAAATACCCCATTTTCTCTACTTAATTGAACGTAATTGACTTGCTCCAACTACTTGTTGCTATGGAGCAGCAGTTTGAATGACTATAATGCACTATGAGTAGCATCTAACAGTTAGTAATCCCCGTAGCACTATATTATATTGGAAACCCATGCACAGAATCAAAGAGGCTTTCATGCAACAGAGAGTTTTTCCCTCTAAGTAAACCATGCTTGTTTGTGAAAAATTTGAGACCAAATTTCTAAAGGAACTGGATCATTAAGCAGGCCACTGTAATTTGTAGTAGGAACATCACAGAATAAAGGTCGAGTACCCAAAACAGAGAGGGATGCAGATGCTCCATGTTTTTTTGTTTTTTTGTCAAGGCAAAGCAGCATATCATCATAGTATTGTTGATCAAGCACATCATTATCTGCTTGTGATCACTAAAGCTACCATGACCAGTACATTTCAACACCGTCAAGTAATAAACCATCAACTTAAATCACTTGATCTCTGCTGTTTTATTCCTACAATGTTTTTGTCATTTGATTTCTTTTCTGAACCATACTAAAATGAGAAATATATGCGAGGAATTAATCAAGAGCAAAGTCTGTGTAAATCCAATGCAAAAATGCCTTATCATTCCTTGTTGAACCACTAGGCACTAACCAAATTTACTATAATTGAAGATGGGGTCTAAACTCTGGATCCATGCCAACTCACAAATCTAACTAACTAAGCAGAGATCCAAATCTAACTGAACTATCCACTATGATTTTTTTTAGTTAAGAAACGTGATCTATGAAACCTATTCATATCAAAAGTATTTTCTAGATAATGCTTACAACTAGCATTAAATCTGCAATGCAGAATGTACAGTGTAGTAAATTGAGGCTTTAGTCAGATATGCCAGCAACTTCAGAAAGCAGTCCAACAATGCCAACACATACAGCATTATATAGATCTTGGGAAGGAAATGCAACTTACTCTCAAGACACCACCCGACCCCCACCCGAAATGTTTAGAAAGCACAGTCCACCAATGCTAACACCTTACATATCAACATACACCCTCACCCCACACAAACCAAGGTGAATTCTCAATTCAGAATAGAAAACATTTATTGTACTTAAGTAGTGTAAATGGAAGAAAGATCTGACAATCAGGCAGATAGCTCAATAAGAAAATCATATAAATACACAAAAATGAGAAATGTTTTATAACACATAAAATTCAAAGTCTGCAACCTTTTGACTTCATTGTTCCCTACAAGTTGCTCCGGGGGCTGTGATCGCGGCTTCAGATTCAGTTTTGGACGCTCCAGAGCTCGATCACCAACCACAACAGATTCTACAGAATTTTTTATTTCATGTACGACATAGCTATCCTCCACATGAAGATGGTCACTCGTCTGCTCGTATCTCTGGACACAAAATAAAGAAAAATGTGAAGGCGACTCTTACCTAAAAAATCTTAGAATAAGATATCTCTAACTTCATAAGTTTACCTGCTTCTGATCACCTGGTGGTACTGAGTTCTCCAATGGTTTGGATCTTGGAAGTAATTTGAGTTTCGGTCGTTCTGATGATTCGGAAGGTGATATTGGCAGGAACTCAGTCCCATCTGGTTTTGCAGTGGGGAGAAGCGATTGGGAGCCATTAGCAGTAACAGAAGTGTTCTTTTCATATGGCTCCACACGGGTAGTGGACTTAGCTCTCTCATAAGTTGGAGTCACTACCTTACTGCCACCATGAATCCCATCACCAACTGCTAGACTTCTCTCAGCATGCATCACCAGACTGTCTTGATGGACACTATCACTTGCCACTTCTAGTCTATTGTAGGTTTTCTTATTGTGTACATTGTTGGCATTATACTCAAAGTCCCCCTCGGTTTCTGGGCATCCAAAACCTGCAGCATCCTTTGGAGGATTAAAATGATGGTTTGAGTTCCATCGACCAGATGAAACCTTCTCAAGGGCACTAGCATGAGCTAACTTTGTCTCAGCATCTGGAGCAGACCATGCTGCAGATGCAGGCTCTTTCATGCCGATAGTCTCCTTCCTTATTCCCCAGGCATTGGGATTGTTTCCAGCCACTGCCGGCCCAGCATTGCCACCCATAGTAGGATAATTTGAGCCGTAACTACGACTCCCACTGAGAGCCTGATTGTTGAACTTTGGATTATGCACTTCAACAACCCTCCCTGCATAAGAGCTACCAGTTGAACCACTTGAAATTCGACTCACAGGAGACGAAGCACTATTACTCACTCTAGCACCCGATGGATTTTCAATCTTAGGCTCCACCACTCGACTAGGTTGAGCACGAAAGTTTTCATCAGGAACTGTTCGGCGAGGGCCTGAGCCCCCATCTAAAGGCTTTCGCTCATCCTCGTCAAAATTGCGACCTATATGGGAACTATGACTTAGAAATGGACTCTTTTCATCAAGGTTCCTAGCAGAGCCAGCAGATGCTGGACGTAACCGATGGTCAGACCTTCCTACTGAATTACCCCATGACATCTGCCGATCAAATCCACCACGATCAACGGGCCTCACAGTTCTGTGGAAAAAATAATATTAGAATAATTTGAATTGAAATCTTATTAGCTATCTTACTCTATACAATTTCCGAATTGAATAAAAACCCCATGCTTTGCACGACACGACTAGATCAACTGAAACATAATCAGGGTTTTAGCATCCCAAAGATCCAAATAGAATTCTATTAATCAAAATAGTGAGATCAAGTCCGGCGCCTGATTTACGAATCCCTAAAAGAATATAAGCCCCTAAATAGATTTTCAAGAAACAAATTTGGGGAGATTCGAATGAGTAGATGATATACCGCAACTCATTCAAAGGAACAAATGCGATAATTTAAATAGATTTATGCGAAACATGACTCACACGCCAGGTGCAGATGGAAGAGGAAGATCGGAAGGAATGGAGCCGCCATGGAAGTCCTTCAGAGTCATGGTTGCCTTCTTCTTCGACATTGTTCCCTCACTTTACCACACCAAGAATGTTGGGTTAATGAATAGATTCCTATATGAAATATTTATAAACGGAAAAGAAAAAAATTATATATATATATATATGCCCCCTCCCCTTCTCGAACACAGAATGAATCTATACAAAATCAATGGCAACAAAGTAGCAAAAGAAAAATCCGTGTTCGAGATAATAATATATCAGATAAACAAGTTTATTGATTCAGGGGCTGCAGTGTTGGAGGGAGAACGGATTTGGGATTGGGGGGAAGGGTTTGGAAACTCGAGATTAGCGTAGCACTTACGGCTAAATCTAGTGCCCGCGCTGCCTAGTGTTGTACTTTTAGCAAGGGTTTCTTTTTGTGCTTCCCCTGTTGTACTTTACTGTTTACCTGCCCAATGTT
The DNA here is from genome assembly GCA_032274785.1 of Ajuga reptans. Classification (NCBI taxonomy): domain Eukaryota; kingdom Viridiplantae; phylum Streptophyta; class Magnoliopsida; order Lamiales; family Lamiaceae; genus Ajuga; species Ajuga reptans. The sequence continues at coordinate 1,413,019 of JAUEKW010000043.1, forward strand.
CACGGCTTCACGCGTTTTCGATTCTGGTTTTCCCATGTCCTTTTTTCAATTTGTGTGGGGCTATTAACACTTTTATTTCTTATCCCTCAAAAAAAAAACAAAAAAAAAAACACTTTTATTTCTTCTAAATACACTTTAGAAATATGTTTAATTATTTTATTTAAATAAATATAATTGTGTTTGATTACACTAGCTGAATGTATTTTAGAGTGTTTGCAGGTGTCTTAACACTTCATAGGCACGTTTTATAAGAATTCGGTAGATATCAACAAACTAAAAAAAAACTAACTTTTTCCATGGAGCGTATATAGAGAAATTAGAGTTGTTAATAGCCCCACTCTTTTAATTTAGGGGTAGCTTTTCACTATTTTGTGTCATAGACTCATAGTTTGATGAGCGCAGCTATATACACCTGCAATTCCTCTAAATACACTCCAAAAAAATTTGGACTAAGTTGTCCTATTATAAAATTTCTGAAATACACTTATAGATTAAAAAAAATATGTTACTTTCTGCTATTTATGTTCGGACCATATGTTCCGAACTCTTATGTTGTTGTTCGGAAGATAGGTTTCGAACTCTTCTGTTGTTGTTCAGTTATAACATCCAAATATAACTTATTTCGTTTGAATATTGTTACCGAACAGTCCTTCTAAGCAGAACTTTTTTTACGTTCGATCTAACTGTTTGAACAACCAAAGGCATGTTTGAAAGACTAGATCCAAACGGACTACGGGGCTTCACCATTTTCACTTCAAATTTCATGCAATATATTCTCAAATCATAATCGTCCACCCCATAATCTTTCTATTGTATCTTTTAATAAAAACAAAAAACAAGAAGAAAGCACATCAAATTTTAACAATTTCATAAAATTTTACATCTATACAAAAATTCTAGAAAACGATGTTCTTCTCCTTGGTCTTGTCTCAGTTATTTCTTAAAACTAGTATTATCCCCGTGCGATGTACGATTTATAAATTTTACATGAATTTACATTATAAGTTTATATATTTATATGATTATAATATAGTGAAATATTATAATCAACATATACAATAAGTAATGAAGAATTATATGTATGTTGATAAAAGAAAAGACCAATAAAAATAGGGAGATGATACAAAATAACATTTTGTGTAACTTTTAGTATAATTTTGCCACTTTTGTAACTTTAGTATAATTTTAGCCTTTCAAATCATAAATCTAACCATCTTTGACATTATTACCCTTACCACTAATTAACTTTTTACCACCATAAAAATAAAAACAAACCCTTTTTTTTTTGTCTCAAATATATGAGCATCTCTTACCACAAAAATTGAGCTTCTTGACAAGACAATAAGTTCAATCAACACTAATTTAAATTGCAGCACAATCATTGTGTACTTATGGTAGTCAACATTTATAATTTTTTGGTTATAGAATATAATAATTGTGGCAATCATAATTTCCATTTGAGAATTAATAACATATCATAAACTTTCGTGCATGGCAATCAGCGTTTACTCTAGCTATTGTGGCGATAACAAATTGTGGCAACTATATCGTGACAACATCTTGGCAAAATTATTGCAGTGGTTGATTAAAAAGTCAATATATTAAAGTTACAAATGTGGCACAATCGTTCCATGCATTGGTATACCATAAAGTTTTAAGTGTTTCAATTATTGATTTTTATTTTTATTTTTTTAAATCGAGATACATATGTATTTTCTAGGGCTAAAATCATTTTCGATCTTATATCTTTTCTTGTACTTATTTTGGATAGTAATTAATGTTCTTGTACTTTGAGTGTGACAAAGTTAATTTACATTTATAGCCACAATTTATTGCCACCGACATTTCCCCAGCTATGTGTCTAGCGTGGCTAATTTATGGTAAGTATAGCTTGGCATATTACTCTAACTCTAGTTTGCATGGTTTAATTCATCGATCTTAATGTTTTCCATGTGCTTAAAGAAGAGGCCTCATTTTTTTTCGGTTCAGATCCTCTTCTATAAAACTATCATATATCTATTTCTACATTATTGAATGATCGATGTCTGAACTAATTTGCCAACTTACCATCCTTTAACTGAGGATATAATTAATTCAAATTTCTGCTGAAATTACCTCAGTAAACTCTTTCTGTTATTAATTAGAGACAACATGTCATCACTAATTGGTTGTCTCAATAACTTGTATGCAAATAATATATTTGACACGATAAAATATATCTCTAATGCGTCTCAAATATTTTTTTTCAACAACTAGTTGTCTCTAAAAGTAGTCTGAATATGATCTCAAATAATTTGTAGAGAGTTTTATGACAACAAATAATCACAAATAACTTATTATATTGGTGACCGTAATTGTGGTCTAAATATCATAAAAGACCTTTTTGTCAGTGAGTCAGCAAATGTGGTTACCATTCCATAATGTAGAAAGAAATGTATGATAATTTTGTAAGTAAGGATCCGAACTACATTTTTCCACACGATCACATGCACTTTCTACACTTGTAATGTTACGTTAGTTATTTTCGGTAAATGATAATTTTTTTTTTTGATTAATTCTATTTCGAAATAGTTGATGTGATAATTCCCGATCCTTTTGTCCGTTTCTCCTCGTGGGTAGGGTCTCCAAATATAGTAAATGAATCTCCGAATTAGGTAAATAGTCCAAAAATCTGCATCTTTAAATACATGCAACACATGATTCAGTATCATAATCTTACAATCAAAATGTTTCTTCTTCTTTCCTTATTTTCTATACCACTTCTCATCATTTTGTTTCTCTCCAAATCACCACAAAACTGCCTTACACCACCAGGGCCAAAAGGCCTTCCATTTCACTAAATTGATATTTCAAATCTTCCCTTATGGCTCACAAATCTCTCGAAAAAATACGGTCCTCTAGTCCACCTCAAAATCTATCAAACGCCGCTAATCGTGATTTCCTCAGCCGATGTAGCGAAAAAGGCTTTGAAACTAAATGATGTCGTATTCTCCGGCATGCCATACACTAGTGCAGCCTTCCGGTTTTCGTACGGCCAAAACGACATCATTTGTTCGTCTTACAGAGTACTGGAGGGGGATGAGGAACATGGTGGTTCTTCATCTCTTCACTCCCCAAAAAGTACGATCATTTCGCCCTGTTCGCGAACAAGAAGTCTCTCGTTTGATTGACGAAATCTCGGACAAGGCCAGGTCTAGTCAGGTTATCAATGTAGGAGAGGTGGTGACGTGTTTTGCAAGCAACTTTGTGTAGAGTTGCATTTGGTATGTTACACCCCGATTTTTGTAGTATTAAATAAAATATAATTTAGACGGGATGTAAGCTACATCACATAATTTTAACTTAGGAAGTAAAATAAATAAATAATTTCATAGAATAAAATATTTTGGCGGAAGCGTAATTGGAATATGACTCAAAATATAAATACTAAACTCTAGTAAAAGTCTTTTTTTTAAAACATCATAGGAAATAGATTTAGACTCGAATATAATAGGAAATTTAAAACATTTGACCAATAGCATCCACCGCCTCCTCGTATAACGACCAAGCTCCAAATAGCCTGAAGAAACTAGAAAAATAGAATGGGGTGAGCAAGCCACGGGCTCAGTGGGGACAT
>JAUEKW010000043.1:1446812-1458941 GCA_032274785.1 Ajuga reptans
TTCACTCATTACTCACACATTCCAAATACATTACACACACTACACACACATTACACACACACTACAAACATTTCACACACATCTGACACATTACACACACTACGCACGTTTCACATACATTACATACACAACACACACATTTCACACATTACATGCACTACACACGATTCACATACACTACAAACACTACACACATATTTTACACATTACAAATACTACACACATTACACGCACTACATACACATTTCACACATTACACACATTACACACACTATACATATTTCACTCACATTACACACATTTCACACACTACACATATTTCACACACACTACACATACATTTCACATACTACACATATTTTACACATTACACATATTATACATGTTTCACACACTACACACATTTCACACACGCTTCACGCACACTACACACATTCATACACTACACAAGTTTCACACACATTGCACAGACTACACAAATATTTCACACACTTCACACACTACACACACATTGAACACATTACACACACAACACACAACACACATTACACACACTACACACGTTTCACACACACTACACGTATTTCACAAACTACACACATTTAACACACACTACACACACTTCACACACACTTCACACATATTTCACACATTACACATACTACAAACGTTTCACACACATTAAATACACTACACACATTCCATACACATTACACACATATTTCACACACTATACACATTCCATACATTAGACATACTACACACGTTTCACATACATTACACACACATTACACACACTACAAACGTTTCACACACTCTACACACATTTCACACACTACACACATATAACACACATTACACACACTAGACACACATTTCATATATTACAAATACTACACACGTTTCACACACAGTACACATACTACATACATTCCACACACATTTCACACACTACACACTTTTAACACACACTACACACACTACACACAATACACACACCACACACATTTCACATACTACACACACATTTCACACATTTTACACAGTACACACGTTTCACATACATTACATACACTACACATATATTTCACTCATTACTCACACGTTTCACATGCATTACACACACTACACATACATTTCACACATACTACACACATTTCACACACACCTGACACATTACACACACTACACACGTTTCACATACATTAAATACACTACACACATATTTCACAAATTACATGCACTACACACGTTTCACATACATTACACACACTACACACACATTTCACACATTACATATACTACACACGCTTCACACACATTACACACATTACATACACATTTCGCACATTACAAAAACTACACACGTTTCACTCACATTACAGACATTCCACACATATTTCACACATTACACACAGTACACACAAACTCCACATACAATTCTTATACTATTCACATTTTACACATTACACATACTATACATGTTTCACACAATACACACGCTTCACGCACACTACACATATTCACACACTACACACATTTCACACACATTGCACACACTACATAAATATTTCACACACTTCATACACTACACACACATTTCACACATTACATACACTACACACGTTTCACACACACTACACACATTTCACACACTACACACATTTAACACATACTACACATACTTCACACACACTACACACATATTTCACATATTAGACATACTACACACGTTTCACACACATTACATACACTACACACATTTCATACACATTACACACACATTTCACACACTACACACATTTCACACACACTACACATACATTTCACACATTACACATATTTCACACACTATACACATTTCACACATTAGACACACTACACACATTTCACATACATTACTCACAAAATACACATTTCACACATTACACACACTACACACGTATCACATACATTACACACACTACACACACTACATACATTTCACACACTACACACATTTAACACACATTACACACACACACTACATACATTTCACATATTACACATACTACACACGTTTCATACACAATTCATACATTACACATACTACACACACTACACACATTCCACACACATTTCACAGAGTACACACCTTTAACACACACTACACACACAACACACACACTACACACATTACACACACCACACTGATTTCACACACTACACGCATATTTCGCACATTACACACACTACACACATATTTCATACATTACACATACTACACACTTTTCATACACATTACATACACTACACACACATTTCACTCATTACTCACACGTTTCACACACATTACACACACTACACACACATTTCACACACACTACACACATTTCACATACATCTGACACATTATACACACTACACACGTTTCACATACATTACTTACACTACAGACACATTTCACACATTACATGCACTACACACATTTCACACACATTACACACACGACACACACATTTCACACATTACACATACTACACACGTTTCACACACATTACATACACTACGTACACATTTCAAACAGAACACACACTGCACACGTTTCACTCACATTACACACATTCCACTCAAATTCCACACACATTTCACACACTACAGACATTTCACACACACTACACATACATGTTACACACTACACACATTTCACACATGCTTCACGCACACTACACACGCATCACACACACAACACACATTCACACACTACACACGTTTCACATACATTGCACACACTACACAAATATTGCACATACTTTCACACATTACACACACATTATACACACAACACACATTTCCCACATTACACACACTACACATGTTTCACACAAACTACACACATTTCACACATTACACACATTTAACACACACTTCACATACACTACACACAATACACATACTACACTCGTTTCACACACATTACATACACATTCCACACACATTTCACACACACTACGCATAAATTTCACACATTACACACACTACACATATTTCAAATACATTACATACACTACACACACATTTCACACATTACTCACACTACACACGTTTCACATACATTACACACACTACACACACTACACACGTTTCACATACATTACACACACTACACACACTACACACATTTCATACATTACACACATTTAACACACACTTCACACATACTACACACACAGTACACATACTACACTCGTTTCACACACATTACATACACATTCCACACACATTTCACACACACTACGCATAAGTTTCACACATTACATACATTTCACACATTACACACACTACACATATTTCAAATACATTACATACACTACACACACATTTCACACATTACACACACTACACACGTTTCTCATACATTACACACACTATACACACATTTCACACACATTTCACACATTACACACCCTACACATGCTTCGCACATATTATACACACCACACACATTCCGCACACTAAACATACATTTTACACATTACACTACATTCATTTCACATACTTCACACACTACACACACCTTTCACACATGCTACACTACACAACACGCACATTTCACACATTACAATCACTACACACGGTTCACACGCTACACACACTACACACAGTTCACACATGCATACATTTCATACTACACACGTTTCACACACATTATACATGCTACACAAATTCCACACAGATTGCACACATATTTCACACACTACACACATTTCACACACACTACACACACTACACACATTTCCCATACATAACATGCACTACACACGTTTCACACATTACACACATATTTCATATATTACACACACTACACACGTTTCACACACACTACTTACATTTTACACACCCTACACACACTACTCATATTTCATACACACATTTCATACATTACACACACTACATACTTCACACGTTAAACACATATTATACACACTACACACATTACACACATATTTCACACACACTACACACATATTTCACATACAACACACACATTACACACATTTCACATACATTATACACACAACACACACATTACCCACACTACACACGTTTCATACACACTACAAATAGTTCACACATTACATATATTTAACACATACTGGACACCCGCTACATAAATTCCACACATATTGCACACACATTTTACACCCTACACATAGTTCACACATTCTACACATACTACACACACACTACACCCGTTTCACACACATTACACACACTAAACATACATTTCATACATTACACACACACTACACACACTACACACACTACACATATTTCACACATACTACACACATTTCACACATATATTTCACACATTAAATATACTACACACGTTTCACACACATTACACACATTCCATACATATTTCACACACACTACACACACGACACACACATTTCACACATTACACACAGTACATATGTTTCATACACTACACACATATTTCACACATTACACACACTATAAACGTTTCACATACATTACACACACTACACATGCATTTCACACATATCTCACACACTACACACATTTTACACATTACACACACTAAATAATTTCCACATACAGTACATAAACTACACACACATTTCATACATTACACACACTACACACATTTCACATACATTACACACACTACACACACATTTTACACATTACACACACTACACAGATTTCACATATATTACATACACTACACACACATTTTACACATTATATACTACACATGTTTCACGCACACTACACATATTTCACACACACTACACATATTTCACACACACTACACACACATCAAACACATATTTCATATATTACACACACTACACATGTTTCACACATTACACACACGACACATACTACACACATTCCATGCACATTTCACATACACTATAGACACTACACATATTTAACACACTAAACATACATTTCACACATTACATACACTACACACGTTTCACACACAGTACATATATTTCACACACTACACATATTTAACACATACTACACACACTTCACACACACTACATACATATTTCACACATTATACATACTACACACGTTTCACACACATTACAGACACTACACATATTCCACACACATTCCACACGTATTTCACACACTACACACATTTCACGCACACTACACACACTACACACTCATTTCACACATTACACACATTACACACACTACACATATTTCACACACTATACACACATTTCACACATTATACACAATATACACGTTTCACACACATTACATACACTACACACACATTTCACACATTACTCACACGTTTCACATCATTACACACACTACACACATATTTCACACATACTACACACATTTCACACACATCTCACACTACACACGTTTCACATACATTATACACACTACACACACAGTTCACACATTACATACGCTACACACGTTTCACATACATTGCACAGACTACACACACATTTCACACACTACATACGTTTCATACACATTACACAGACATTCCATACACATTTCATACACTACATATATTTCACACACACTACACATACATTTCACATACAACACACATTTCACACATTACACACACTATACATGTTTCACACACAGACATTTCACACACTACACACATTTCACACACGCTTCACACACACTACACATATTCACACACTACACACGTTTCACACACATTGTACACACTACATAAATATATCACACATTTCACACACTACACACACATTACATACATTACACATACTACGCATATTTCACACACTACACACGTTTCACACACACTACACACACTTCACACATACTACATACATATTTCACACATTACATATACTACACATGTTTCACACACATTACATATATTACACCCATTCCATACACATTCCACACACATTTCACATACTACACACATTTCACACACACTGCACATACATTTCACACTTTTCACACACTACACACATTTCACACACTACACACACTACACACGTTTCACATATATTACATACACTACACACACTTGTCACACATTACACACACTACACATGTTTCACATACATTACACACCCTACACACACATTTCACACATTACACACACTACACATATTTCATACACATTACACATACTACACACACTCCACACACTACACACACATTTCACACATTCCACACATTCCACACATATTTCACACACTACACATATTTCACATACCATACACACATATTTCATACACTACACACACATTACACACACTACACACACGTCTCACACATTACACACACTACATACGTTTCACATACATTACACATACTACACATATTTTAAAGTTTAGGAAGACTTGTTGGGACCAAGGACAATAATGGAAAAAAGTGACTATTTTTACTAGAATGACTTATTTTTCGCATAAAGTAATTTTTCTAAAATGATTTTTATTTATGAATCGAGGGAGTAATAATTTACAGTTTTAGATAATACTAAATCTATCTTTTCAGTATATAGTAATGTATATTAACATATTTAAAAATCTAATTATATGTAACTTTTTGCAACTCGGTAATATAAAGTATCATTGAAAAAAGGGAATATGAATTCGTAGTAATATATAGGTCCTTGTACTTTGTTCTTTTTTAAGTTATATTTTCACACTTTTATTAGTAAAAATCAAGTTCTTATACTTTATTAGCAAATTAATTTTTTATTGTTGTTGTTGTTGTTTATATTATATCGTTAATATCAAAATTTTAATTATATATGTGTTTAGTGTGTGTATGAAATATGCGCAGTGTGTGTAATGTGTGTAGTGTGTCTGAAGTGAGTGTAAAATGTATGTAGTGTGTGAAATGTATGTGGGATGTGTGCAGTGTATGTAATGTGTGTGAAACGTGTGTAGTGTGTGAAACATGTGTGCAGTGTGTGTAATGTATGTGAAACGTGTGTAGTATGTGAATATGTGTAGTGTGTGTTAAGCATGTGTGAAATATGTGTAGTGTGTGAAATTTGTGTAGTGTGTGAAATGTATGTGTGTGAAATATGTATAGTGTGTATAATGTGTGTAGAGTGTGGAATGTGTGTAGTGTGTGAAATGTGTATGTTTTACGTATGTAGTGTGTGAAATATGTGTGTAGTGTGTGTGAAGTGTGTGTAGTGTGTCTAATATATGTGAAACGTGTGTAGTGTGTGTGAAATATGTGTAATATGTAGTGTGTGAAATATGTGTGTAGTGTGTGTGAAGTGTGTGTAGTGTATCTAATGTATGTGAAACATATGTAGTGTGTGTGAAATGTGTGTAGTGTGTGCAGTGTATGAAATGTATGTGAAACGTGTGTAGTGTGTGTGAAGTGTGTGTGAAATGTGTGTAGTGTGTGTAATGTGTATAGTGTGTAAAATGTGTGCAGTGTGTGAAATGTGTGTGTGTGAAATATATATAGTGTGTGTAATGTGTGTAGTATGTGAAATGTGTTGGTAGTGTGTGTGAAATATGTGTAGTGTGTAGTGTGTGTAAAATATATTTGTAGTGTGCGTAATGTGTGAAATGTGTATGTAGTGTGTGTGAAGTGTGTAGTATATGTGTAATGTGTGTAGCGTGTGAAATGGGTGTGAATGTGTGTGTAGTTTGTGTAATGTGTGAAATGTATGTGTAGATATCTCTCCATGCAATTGCATCTTATAAGCTCTTTTATCCAAACACTTTATTAACTTATAAGCTCTTAAAACAACTTATGAGATGTTGGTGCTTATAAGATGTTTGAAATAAGTTAAGCCAAAAATTCTCTTAGTAAATCACATTATAGAGGGGTTTGGTACGAATTTAAGGCTATTTCTATTGGATTTCTCATGGAGGGGTTGATGCAAATTTAAGGACCTTGTGCTGGATTTAGAGGGTATTGGCTAAGTTGTTTTTTTTTTCCTCCTGACATCTTATAAGCTCTAATATCTTATAAGATGTTTTAGAACTTATAAGATATAAAATTTTATTTTAAAAATAAGTTGTTGAATTGTTTGGTTAGGCAGCGGCTAATGCCACCACAAATACCTCTAAGTACACCACAATATTTTATGTGAAAAAATAACCTTAAATCAAATGAAAGTTGTCCTTTTTAATAAATAAAAAGACCGAAGACACATACAATGAACAAACTAAATTTTTAATACACAATGAAAAGTTTAGAAATAAAATTTTAAACCTATCATGGTCCATTCAGAAACTAAATTTTGAATAGGCCACAATTAGTCCAAACCGTGAACATACCACAGACCATTCGGAAACTAAGTTTTGAATTTACAATGATATGTTTGAAAACTAAACGTTGAACATTTGTTATAGTAGTGTAAGGGTAATATAGAAATTTAATGTGTTGCCTAAAGAAAATAAGCGTACTTATATTATTTATATGTGTTGTCCATAGTAAATGTGGTGTACTTAAAAATGTTTGTGGTGCCATTAGCCGCCGCCGTTTGGTTATAATAGGATGATGAAGCTTATAAGATGTTAGTAGTGATATTTTTATAATTAAATAATAAATTTTGAAAGTAACTTATTAAAATAAGATCTTATTAGAAATAAGTTGGGCTTTCTTTACTTTTGTAATCAGCTTATAAGCTACTAGATAAGATCTTATTGTAAATATGTCACTTTGAATAAACGTATAAGTTCTTAAACATCTTATAAAATATTTTAGAAATCTTATAAGCTCATTCAGACACCACCTTAGTCAATCTTATAGTAATCAGTTACAATTTAAAAAACAAATCACGGAAGTTTTGGAAAATATTCAACACAGGGAATCTGCCGCAATACCCCCTCTTCGGACGATGTTTATAACTTATAATTTTTGAAGTAGCTGGTGCCATCTATATATTCAAACATCAAATATAAAAAGTACCTTCACAACACCGTTGATCTGTGCTACAATTACAACAAGACAAAATTTGCCATTATTATAGAGAATGAACTGAGATAGGAGCAACACCTCAGGAGAAAGAATAAATTATCTTACGGTAGCAAATCCTTAGAAAATTGGAGATGCGTTCTTTTGGATAGGGGATCTAAAAATTGCCATCGTATGCCACTGTGATGATGTCGGTCCCAGGTGGTAGTGATTTAGCGGTTAAATAAACCTCTAATTTTTTTCAATTTTTTCTCACGAAAACAGTATGCATGTATTACTGTCGACCGTAAGAAATTGGTTCTTATAGCATAGCTTACAACAGGAAGTGTCTTTTTGACAGTAAGATTACAACCATCTGTTATCTTTAAAACTTACAGCTAGTAATGCCTTATTACTTGTGCAGGGAAAATATTTATAAGAACAATTTTCAAACAATGCAGTATGTTACAACAAGTAAACAGTTTAAAAAATAATAAAGTAATAAAGATATGCAAACAGTTTATAGTGGTTCGAAGGTGGGATAATCATTCTACGCCCACTTTGCTCTCACTCTTTGATGAATTCACCAAATTTTCTCACACAATACAAACTTAGTACACACAGGACACAAGTCTCAACTTGCTACTTACACCTAATTTTCACCTATCCTCGGAAGGCCGTAACTTTAGCTCGTTCTTCTATAGAATAACTAGTCCTGTTGAATCTCTGATTCAACAAAGAATCCCATATACCTCACTTGAAATAGATTGGTATATCAAGTTTTCTTCAACTGGAAGCTGCCATTAAACATTCCTGCTTGAGTCTTAGATGGGCGGCTTCAGTGAGGATTTCTAAAAGATTTGAGAAGGCTTCTCCAAGTAGCTCTTTGAAATTCTGTGTTTGTAGATATTTGTGACTGTAAGTTCTTCTATTGGACTTCGGGTTCCTGTTTACAGTTGGGGATTTTTTGTTGAAGAAAGACAAATCCATTGACATTTGATGCTTTTTGCACAACAGAGTCATTATTGTCATTTTGCTGGGGGTTAGGTCAGATTAGGTTGTTGCAGGTGTAAGTTCATTAGTTGCTTTTATTTTTTGCTAGTCATTGTGTCTTCATGTTATTGGCTGGTAGGTACGAGATTAGACCTTGTATCTACTGGCTATATTTGAATTTTAAATCAACTTATTTAACTTATGTAATTTCCAAGGTTGTAGAAGTTGGAAGTTCGTAAGCGGGTGGACGCCTAGCGCCTAAACCTACTAGGCAGCTTACAATTATTTCAATTCATTCCTGATGCTTTGTCTACCGTTTTAAGTGAATATACAGTGGCCCATACTTAAATTTAGAAGTGCACTAACCCATACCAATTTTAATTAAATAAATAAAGTCTGGCCCCAAAATAATAATGTATTGTTTGAGGCGCACAAACTTACAGTACAAACAAGAAGAAACATACAATTGAGGTTCATCCCATCTATGCAGCGGCAAGAGGAGGGATTGATTATAGGTGCCCACAGGGGAACGACGAGAATAGGGGTCATCGATGATCAATTAGCATTTAGCAAGGTGGTATATCGAGGTTCTCTCTATCTCCTAGTTTCCGATCTGCAACCAAGAGGTCTTATCTCTCTCCCTTTCTATTTTTTTATCTACAACCTACTACAATGTTCGCTGCATGTGTCAACACCCCTCTCCTGTGCCGTCGTAAGGAGAATGAAACAAGCCCGGCCCCGGCCCCGGCCCCTTTTAAGCAATAATTTCTTAAGTGAAAACATCCAACTAGAAGGAGCAATGCCTGATTCATTTGATAAGAGTAAAATTACAACGGCAAATGATCGACTAGCGACTAGGCGCCGCCTAGTCCGAGTCCATGGTAATTCCGCTAGTTGACTTCCTATTAAAATATCTATTGTACGATCTGTGTACTGCTTACAGCGAATCATGCTGACAAATAAACTGCATGCGTACTGTCGGGATTGGCTGTAACAAGTGCCTATTGACGACCTTGTTGTTGGCGATTTTGCTATATCTTTTCTTGTAGTACGTAATTTGTTTTCTTGCAATGAATAGCCCTAACTATTACAACTATGGGGTAAATATTTTTTTTTACTCCATTAAATTTCACCATTTTTTTTAAGGACTTTATCTTTATCTCAGATTTTGATCCTTTAACTTTTGAAATTCGACAAATTCGACATTACCTGTCGTAGGCGGTGACATGACCAATTTGTCAAATTTTAAAAGTTAAAAGACTTTTTTGTCGAATGTCTATAGTTAAATGACCAAAATTGAAATGATAAAAATTAATTTTCTTAAATAAAAAATTATGAAACTTAATGAACTAAAAAAAACTATTTACCCTACAACTAAATACAATATTTTTGGGGGCATCTAGTTCCTACTACAAATTAGTTTTTCATGTTGGAAAAATTAGTGGTGTACTTGAAAATGACTCTAAAACAGAACGGGTAAGTCAAAGAACTAGTTTGACTCGCTGTCTGTAAGACGATATTGCTCCGTATCTAAGTGCCCACGGTCTTCGGCAATCGTCCCCAAGATACAATAACTTTCATCTTTAGGATCGCAGCACAACAAAACTAAAGCTATCGACGAACTACTCGATACTTGAATTTTCTTGAGACTTGAATATTGGCAGGACAACAAATGCTAAGTATGATAATGCAGATTGTAGTGAAGTGAGGAGAATGACAAATGCTAGGGCTATTTATAGTTTTCAAAGAGTTGTGGTGCCAATTCAAAATAGGCACCTTTTGACACTTGGTGGCACCGGTTCGGACCTAGCCGAACCGGTTTGGCGTCACGTACCCGCCCGCGAGTGGGTCGCACTCTCTCGTAGATCCATGCAGCCGTTCACCCGAACCGACCCGTTTTGTGTGCTCGCGGGTCGACCCAACCCGTGATGGTCCGTGCGCGTGCCATGTCACCGCACCTACCCCGATTCGCACCGTACCGAGCCATCGAGCCACCCGTTCGGACTAATTTGTCAAAATATTAAGGATCCTCCAGCTCCTCACCATGATGCGTACGTGCTAAGTGCAAAGTGCGCCTCTAAAACATCCAATACTGTAACGCCCGAGAATTTTGCGTCTATATTTAATTATAATATTACTATTTTGGGAAATATTTTAATTTCATTTATTTTATTTTATTTCATTCTATCTTATTTTATTATTTTATTTATAATGGGTTTGAAT
>JAUEKW010000043.1:1459041-1470094 GCA_032274785.1 Ajuga reptans
TGCGGGCAGACTCAAACCTCAGCATGTGTTTGCGGGCAGACTCAAACCTCAGCTTAACACACATTTTCAACAGCCCCTCAGCTACTTTCCTCAGCAGGTTTGCCTCAGTCAACAGTGCCTCAGCACCCTTCAGTCCCAACCAAACACAGCCGATGTATATCACATATATTTAATGTGTATATTATATTCAATTAAATTATCCATAAACTTACCGAATATCCTTTATTTGTCAAGATCACACAAACTCAAATATACTTGAGCTGTGGTCCATTATGAACAGTTGGACTTTCTATTATTATTATATTTTGGTTTCTTGTTTCGGCCATAAAAAATCAAGAATCGCAAAACTATGGCCCATTTTCAGATAAAATCTTTGGAGATATTATGTGCAAAATCTGCAAATCTTCATCAAACGGTCACATGTAGATTGTTGCAAAGGCTCTTTTTGTCCCCAAACCGCCTTATTTAATTTCAAATATACTTTTATTAAATTTCCTTTTTCGGGTTTCAATTGAAAAGGAAAACCACTACTTAATTTTGGTTGGCAGAAATCTGCATGGCGGAATAGTGTCAAAAGCCGTGTGCGATCATAATCCCAAAGATTCAGTAATCAGAGGTGAGTTGTAACCCTCTCTTTCTCTCTCCACTTCCCCTCTCTCTCTCTCTCTCTACATTTATGGTTGGCGCGTGCAGGCGTATAATCTAGATCTTTTTCAGCCTCCAAAAATATCCTCATATTTCCGCCAACTTGTACTCTCGTCTCTATGTGGAGCGTCAATTCAGTTCGAGAAACCATTTTCCGATGAGAAAAACGATTGTTGTCGATTTTGAGAGAGAAGATGGAATCATCTGAAGGAAGCGGTGTTTCCAACGGCATTGCGGTGGAAAACCCCTAACTCCTCTCTTTTTATTCGTTTTTATATATTTTTTTTGTTGTAGATTACTTTAGATTCTGGAAGTTAATGAGTTTCTAGTTGGTAATCTGTTTACGAAGTTGCCTGAGTTTTCTTCTTATTTTCTACAATTTCTAATTTGTTTCTGATACTGTTTGGTAATTTTTTCTTACCTTTAAGATAAACTGTAGCCCTTTTGGGGTGTAGAAGGTTGAATGTGAATCAGGGATGAATCACGCTGGCATCAAATGCAGAAGCAAGTAAATAGAAGGATGCAACACTGAATGTGCATGTTTTTTTTTATTCTTTTCTTTTCCAATATATGTGATATGCTTGGATTTCGTCAAGTCTGGAGAATTGTTTATGGAAAATAATTTGAGAGAGTAGTTAAAGTACATATTGACATTGATTGCCCGTTGATTACTGTTTCTGTTAACATTAATTTTGTTTTGATCAATTGCCATTTGTTGTTTTTTTCTTTCTCCAGACTTCATTCTGATTCTATCATATCATAAGATTTGTCATGATAATGGCAATAGGCTATTCACTTTAGATTAATAAGTTCTTGGTAATACAAACTGAGTCATTTTTTACCTTCTAGGATCCGTTGCTTCTTTTCGTTCGAACAATCAAGCTTGTTTCCTTACTTTTGGTCTCAAAAGGTGTGCCCTCAAAACTGTGAAGTAAGGAATGAGGTGGTATTCGTATCAGCATGTGGTTATATCTGACTTGATTTTAAAAATACTGGCTGGACAGGGGAAGTATCTAGTAGGTGTATTCTGTGGAGAATTTGGTGTTTGAATAAATACAGTGATTGAGTCTTCGAACGGCATTTGGAATGAGTTGATTCCGAGTCAATAATGGATTCATTGCTTATTGTTCTGGTGCAGGAAGATTCGCAAATTAAGCGTATGCTTGACGACCAATTTAACTCTACTTCCTCCATACCCTCAAGCAGACTGGAAAGGCTTTTAAGAGAAAGAGTGTTAAGAAGGTCTGACAAGTCTTCTTATTCAGATGAAGAATCAAGAAATAGTAATGGGAATTTCAGATGTGGACATTTTTAAAAACATAACCGTTCTAACTGATGGTGACAGGGGCGGTCGAGATGAAGATTTATCTGAAGGGAATGCCTCAATGAAACATCCAAATGACAGCTCACAGGATGCTCGAGTCCCCAAACAAAGGTTACTGGTGGTGGCGAACCGGCTCCCTGTGTCGGCAATTAGGAAGAGTGAAGATTCATGGGGCCTTGAGATTAGTGTAGGAGGCCTAGTTAGCGCTCTTCTAGGTAAGAACAAGATATTGATGTCTATGTCCTGAAGTGAGTCAAAATATATGTTGCCAATTCTGGTTATCTTAATACCTTGTTTTTCTTTAATCCCGTGCTATGCTTTCTTTGGTAAGTATTAAAAAATTTGCAACAATCTCTCACAGGTATCAATGAGTTTGAAGCTAGATGGATAGGATGGGCTGGTGTAAATGTCCCTGATGAAGTCGGACAGAGGTCACTAACTAAAGCTCTGGCTGAAAAGGTTCATAAATTTTGTTTTGTGTCCAAATGTTCCTGATTTCTAACATTTCCGTAAGTATCTCAATTGTGTTTAACACTTTATGGTCAACTTGTTCTACTTATTACAGCAGTGCATCCCTGTGTTCCTAGATGAAGAAATTGTCCACCAATACTACAACGGCTACTGTAACAACATATTATGGCCTCTTTTCCACTATCTGGGGCTTCCACAGGAGGACCGCCTTGCAACCACACGTAGCTTCCAGTCTCAATTTGCTGCATACAAGGAAGCAAACCAGATGTTTGCTAATGTTGTAAATGAGCATTACAGGGAGGGGGATGTGGTCTGGTGCCACGATTACCATCTCATGTTTCTTCCCAAATGCCTTAAAGAGCACAATAGCAAAATGAAAGTAGGATGGTTTCTCCACACGCCTTTCCCCTCCTCCGAAATTCATCGGACATTGCCATCAAGATCAGAACTGTTAAGATCTGTTCTGGCTGCTGATTTGGTTGGGTGGGTCCCTTGCTATATTTAGTAAGATAGCTTTTTCTAATTTATTGATGATTTTTTCCTTACTTTGTATTTCTTTATACGGAATAGATATGAAGATGAATTTAGGATATCATGACAGTTATTTTGACTGGGAAACCATGGGTGTAAGAACTTTATGTTTATTAATTTGGACCGAACCAGAGATTAGTATAACCACTCTAACAGAGGATGTTTGTGATAACAACACCAGGCAAAAAAAAAAATAGAACCAAGTTTACTCTTGGAACAGAATATTTGAATGACGAGGGGGAGAGAGAAAAATATTGTGTTTTATTAAAATTGAAAATGAGGTCCTTGGCCATTAGTCACTATTCTATAATAATGCAGTGATACATTTTTCTCTTAGAATATTTCATTTTTTTATGACCTTGAACTTTAGATGGCATTTGTCTTGGAATCTAGCCAATTGTAGAATAAGTTTATAATATGATATGATGGTAGTCTTTCCGTACCAATTATGATCTCATAATTGTGTCATTATATGTGCGTGTGTGTGTTTAGATATAATTGTCATGTTTGCTCTCAGATTCCACACATATGATTATGCAAGACATTTTGTAAGTGCCTGCACTCGTATTCTTGGGCTTGAAGGCACACCTGATGGTGTCGAAGATCAAGGAAAACTGACTCGAGTCGCTGCGGTGAGGCATACGTTTAGAACCAGATTTTCCTCTTCATACTTCACTGTTGCATTAGAATTAGAATCTACATAATTTAATGGTACTATATTGACTGATTTCATTAGGACTTGTCCTATACAGTTTCCTATTGGTATTGACTCTGAGAGGTTTATTCGAGCTCTGGAGCTTCCGCAAGTGAAGGATCACATCATAGAACTGCAAGAGAGATTTGCTGGGAGAAAGGTAAATACTAATGGAACCACAGTGACTGATGTATAATTGGCATTCTGAACCTGTTCTGTAACAATATATAGTATAAATTTGCTAGCAATAATAAAATTGAAAGATTTACCGAAGTTCTTAAGTGATATATATGTTTTTGCTACCATATCTGTATAACTCTATGTACTCAAAAAGAATGTGTAGGTAAATAGCTTATGTGTGAAATGCTTTATATGCAAGTCAAATAGTCTGTCCTGATTTCAGGTCTTTCAAGTCTTGTCTTGACAAACTTCACTGTAATGCTGCTAAAGCAATAACTGAGATATAAAGTAAAAATGTATCTATTTTATTGTTTTCACCCACCTATCATTCATGTTACCTTGAATGTTGAAATGTTTCTTGCCATGCACTCCTACTTATCCGAAGAATACTCAAAGTATTTTTGTAATAAAACTTAAGACTTGAATTTGGAATGTGTATGTAATGTATTTGCATATGAATTTTATTTAGCAAAGGTGGAGATTATTTATACCTTACCGGTCCAAAGTAAGTTACTCTTCGATGTGCTTCCCTCATGTTTAAGAGAGATCGTTGGTGGACAGAATTAGTTATTTAACTATTTTAAGGAGAAACTTAACCTCTATCATCCACCTTGTTTCGTCACTTCTAAAAACAACACTATAATGTCTTTCTGTAACAAAATTGATTAGCTATTAATAGCCAATATGTAAGTATTCTGATGATCATTTGGTCTCAAAATTGAAGGTTGGATGTGGGCATCAACTCTCCCTGAACTTTGTCATGATCTTGGCTAGTTTAGTTTCTTAGTTGATAATGGTTCTTTTATGCATTTGAATAGGTAATGCTGGGGGTTGACCGTCTGGATATGATTAAGGGAATACCCCAAAAGATTTTGGCATTTGAAAAATTCCTTGAAGAAAATCCAATTTGGCGCGACAAGGTAGTTTTGGTTCAGATTGCTGTACCAACAAGGACGGATGTTCCTGAGTGTATGTATCCTTATCCTCATGCTCCACTTTGACCCGAAGTTGGATATCTTCACAATTCATGTTGTACTTACACATACACTCACTCACTCACACAAACACACACAAGCTTTTCTGCCTTTAGCACTGGAGAAATCAAATTGCTGTGAATTTGGCTTTTTATTCAGTGATAGTGGAAAGACTTCTCAAGAATTATCAGCCTTAAGCCCTGGCTTTATCTTTAAGGCTTCCTCTGTCCTATATATATGTCTATGGCCTCAAAGACAAATTGATGGAGCAGACAGTAATTGATAAATCTCATGTGGTGAAAATACGAACCTACTGTTCCTTCTTCTTTTTTTTCTCTTTTTCTCTTTTTAAATTTCAGCGACAAGATTTACAACTTTGTGGTGGCGGGCATATGGTGTTACTTTTGTTTGATAGTTATTTTTCTCAATCCACCTTCCTGTCTTCCATAAACTTTTTTATATATGTATCTAGAGAGGTGTGGCTTATGACATTCTTATTCTGGCAGATCAAAAGCTGTCATCCCAAGTTCATGAAATTGTTGGAAGGATAAATGGAAGATTTGGAACCCTTACAGCTGTTCCAATACATCATTTGGTGAGAGCTGTGCCTTGAAAGCTAATTGATCTTTGAGTTGAGTTTTATTTTTACTTCATATGCTGCTGCTTAGGTGTGATAACTATATTTGTATATTGTGAAGGTTTCTCTGCTTTATTTCAAGAACAATGTCATACTAAAAGTGGACACTCTGTGTGATTTCAATAGTTTGTCCTTGTGAAATTGGATTTGAGGGGGTATGTATCTTTGCCCAAGTCAATTTCTCTTAGAAAAAGAAAAGACATCACTCTGTTTGTAGTTTTGGAAAAGGAACTAGTAGATGGATATATGAAGGTTCATACTGATACTTGGTGAATAAAAAAATAAGTAATTTTATATAATAAATTCTCATTCATTTTGATTGAACTATGGATATATATTTCCAATCCATCGGGCAGAGAACTATTGGGCACCTAATTTGGTTGGAATTACATAAGTTGTCTTTTCAAACAAGAAAACTATAAAGAGTGGTATTGGGGGAGAGACCAAAAGGATTTAACAAAATTTGAATAGCTTGTTTGGGTTGATGGCCGTCGATATATAGGTTCAACTCCTTTATGGTGCATTGGTTTTTGTTTGCTGACACCAATTGTGGGTAATGCTTTTGATTGTTTCACCCTATTTCTCTTGAGATTGTTTAATTTGCCATTTCAGACATGCCTAACCTGTTTTCAAGGTTTTTTTTTGGGGCAACAATTTATTGCCTAATTACCATTTCCAACCCCACCTTCTCTTTTAAAATAATAAAATAAATATACAGCTTAGAATAGCATAATATGGGTATGTGGGTGACCCTCTTGTACTTGTTATCTGAATATACTGCATCTAATGCAATTTATTCTTGTTTACAGGATAGATCTCTCGATTTTCATGCATTATGTGCACTATATGCTGTCACTGGTACACACGTTCTCACCATTCGTCCCTGATTTATCCTTTTGATTGTTTGGTCTAGAAACTATCCCGAAAAAGTCATCCAGGAACAAAGTAACTCCCACGCCCCAATTTGAAATGTACGGAGGTTCTTTATAATCTCCACATCATAGAGAACTAAGAAGAGATAGATATTGGTATTTGCTTAAAACCAAGCCATGTTGAGTTAGATTCTTTTTCCTCCAAAAGGCATCGATTATATGCTGATTTTCTGCAGTGACTTATGTTAATAAAGTGAACAACGCAAACATTAAATGAAGTAGTTTCAATAAATTGACAAAATCATGACGGCACTAACATTCTTTTTTTTCCCTATTTTCTTTTAACCTTTTGAGTCATCTGACCATTGTGTAATTGACACGCTACCAGATTTGCTTGGCACCTTGCAGAATGATTCATCCATTTACCATCACATAACCTTCATCAGTTTGCATAGAAATCATGTTGAATTCCCTCAATTTGGTGTTGAATTTTTTCTTTTAGATGTGGCTCTGGTTACATCTTTGAGGGATGGAATGAATCTTGTGAGCTATGAATTTGTGGCCTGCCAAGCTTCAAAGAAGGGGGTCCTCATTCTAAGTGAGGTAATCAAGTTTAATCTGCTCTCTAGCAAGTTGTTTGATATCATTTAGCACATTGATTTTTATTTTGCCGATGTCTGTTGGACCCTCTTGAATATATTTACATACCCCAGTTTTCTGAATTTTGCTATCACTATCAGGCAACGGTCTGGCACAATTTATTTACATAAATAACTTATATAAAAAAATAGTTTTCTTTAGTTTCAAAGTGATTATGCTTGTTCTACAGGGGTGCTATTAGGATAAATGCCTCTTCTTACTTCCATGGACTGGATTCTGTATGGAATCTCAAATTGATGTAGTTAGTGTGTCTAAAGATGTCTTTCTTTTTTTGGGGGAAGGTAATGGCTACTAAAATCATGATCTGCATTTGGATGCACTCACTGTGAGCAAGATAACATGAAATTATACTTCATATTATCTTTATGTGCTTGCTATTTTACTCGTTCATCTGTGATCCTAAGGCTCGAAGTATGTCAACTTAAAGTAGAAAGTGATTGCAATATCCACCTCATCTTTGTGGTCTCCGTTTTTCAGTTTGCTGGTGCAGCTCAATCCCTTGGGGCTGGAGCAATTTTGGTGAACCCGTGGAACGTCACAGAAGTTGCTGCATCAATCGGTTATGCTTTGACTATGCCAGCCGATGAGAGAGAAAAACGGCATCAACATAATTTCACTCATGTCTCTACTCACACATCACAAGAATGGGCTGAGACTTTTGTAAGGTAGATATTTGTAGTGATATGACATGTCAAAGCCATTATTTCTTATTATTTTTCAGTTGACGTTTAGAGCATGTTTCCTCTTTCTGCTGTATATATTTTATCACCTGTAAATAAGTATTATTTCTTCCACTGAACTAGTTGTCATCTCTGTGTACAGTGAACTCAATGATACTGTTGTTGAAGCACAGCTACGGATTCGACAAATTCCACCATTACTTCCTAAAAAAGAGGCTGTTGAGCGTTACATGCGTTCAAATAACCGCTTGCTTATTCTGGTAGTCATGATCCTCATCTCATCTGACTTAAAAAATTTGCTTTGGGTCTTAAAATCAGCACCGTTTGCCCTGCAGTCTTTTTCCATTTTTAAAGGGATAATTACAACATTTACCCTTGAGGTTTGCCCTAATTAAGAAAGGAAAAACACCTTTAGAAGTTTGCTTATATTACCTGAGAGGGTATTTGTATCAAAACAAATTCAGTTGTTTTTTCTTATCCTTTCTTCTCTCTCTCTTTCTCTCTCTCTCTGTCTCTCTCTTCTTGAGGCTACATTGAGGGTAGTTCTATAACTTACTCATGTCAATACCACAAGGATGGAACCAGTCAACCAACACAACAAAAGACAAGATACAGTTAACAATTGCACATGGATAATTAGGGTGTTCTAAGTCCAAAATTAGTGGGGAAACCTTGAATGTATATTTTTGTATGTCTTGCACCTCAATTTATCAAGAGGCAACTTAACGTCCACCGAGATAAGCTAGAACTATTATTACTATGTTTCCTCTATGCATATTGTTGAAAATATGTTGAGTTCCAAATCTCTGTTTGGCAGGGATATAATGCAACTATTACTGAACCTGTAGACACCCAAGGAAGAAGGATTGATCAGTTCAAAGAAATGGAACCTAAATTACATCCAGATATCAAAGAACCCTTGAAAAGACTTTGTGATGACCCAAAGACCACAGTAATCATTCTTAGTGGGAGCGATAGAAATGCTCTTGACGAGGTTCTCTGCTTTCACATAAGATCTATGTTTGCATCCGCATGTTGCTCTTGCTGACTGATGTAATCTGCAGAATTTTGGAGGGTATAATTTGTGGTTGGCAGCTGAACACGGGATGTTTTTGCGTCGTACAACGGGAGATTGGATGACAACAATGCCAGAAAACCTACATATGGATTGGGTTGACAGCGTGAAGGTGCACGCCGGAAACATAAAATCTAGCAGCATGCATTACGTTCTTTTATATAAGCATCGTGTAAACTCTCTCTCTCTCTCTCTCTCTCTGCAGCATGTGTTTGAATACTTCACTGAGAGGACCCCCCGTTCTCATTTTGAGCTTCGGGAGACTTCACTTGTCTGGAATTATAAGTATGCAGGTGATCTTGTTACTTACTACTCCCTTCTTCCATACATTGTAAAAATCACGGTCTATATTTTACTGATAGCTTGAGAATACAATTCAGATGTTGAGTTTGGGAAGCTTCAGTCGAAGGATCTGCTACAGCACTTGTGGACAGGCCCAATTTCAAATGCTTCAGTTGATGTTGTTCAAGGAGCCCGATCCGTGGAGGTTCGAGCTGTTGGAGTAACCAAAGTGAGTCTCTAAAGGAGATAATGTTTAAAATTTTCTTTACTCAAAAAAGAAAAACAAAAAAACTTGCAAATTTATGCTCGATTTCGCTTCAGGGTGCTGCAATTGATAGAATCCTGGGAGAAATAGTCCATCACAATGATGTGAGAGCTCCAATTGATTACGTTCTGTGTGTTGGGCATTTTCTACCAAAGGTGCGCATTCGTGGTCCTTGCCAAAGAACTTGACCTGCTTTCTGAAATAAGGACAGGGTAGTCATATCTGCTATCTCTACAATGCCCCAGTCGGTTTGATCAGTAGATACAATGGGGCTGTGCAAGAAGTTGAAGTCATGGAATAATGAAATTATTGGCCATCAGTATGCATCATCACACCTCAACATAGAGTAACCTGAGAATTGTGTTAATTCATATTGCTTAACGCTCACTACTTACTTTTGTTGTGTCTCGTTGAGGACACTAGCTAGAGGATTCCGGCAAATTAAGGAATTATATATTCCGGCTGGCAATTATAGACAATATTTAAAGCATTTCGCGCATTGAGGTCAATGTCCTATATTTCTAGCCCAAATGTGGGATTGTTGTATTCTAGGCACAACCAGTTTTGGAAGTGTTAATATGCTTAACCTGAATATATAGTCATAGATTGCCACATTCCTATAGTTGGTGTCCCAAAGTTTTAAATTTCCCAATTTTTAGTTTCATGTTTTACCCATTCATTGCAGGATGAAGATATATACACCTTTTTTGAGCCAGAGCTTCCAGCTGGACCAGCACCCACGGCAAGAACCAAGATAGCCAACTCTCTGAACAGATTCACTTCGAATTCAACGGGGTTAGCTGCTTTGAGCCGCAAAGCCCCTCTACCTATTCCGTCTCCAGAGACGGGAGCCAACGGCTTTCTTGGAAACGGGAACTGGTGGTCTAGGATGCGAGAACGAATGACCGTGCATGAAGGGTCATCGGTTCTTGATCTGAGGGGGGAGAACTACTTCTCTTGCGCGGTGGGGAGAAAACGTTCGAATGCGAGGTATCTTCTGGAATCATCGAATGAGGTTGTCTGGTTATTGAAGGAGCTAGCAGATTGTCACTACTGAGATTTTGGTTTTCAGGTACTTTCTATTTAGAGAATGCCATTTTTAGGAGTAATTGTTATTGTGGTATATGGTTTGGAAGTTGGTAACGTGGGGGGTGATTGGCTAATAAGCTTATTAGCTTCTCGAAACATCTAATAGGATATTCGAGAGGTTATAAATTCTTAAAATGTATTTGACAAAATAAGATATTAAACATTGCACACATTATGCACACAGACACACTAAACGCACATACATACACTACACACCTTATACACAATTCCTTCACACACTGCACAACAACACACACACTACACAAAAACCACAACACAATGTACACATTAGTCAAAATGTATGTTTGATGCTGCATTTCAAATTATTCATCTAAATTCATAGCTAAACTCTTGCATGCAGTTGCAAGCTTATAAGTTTCATTGTCCAAACACTTTATTAACTTATAGCTCTTGAGATATTATATCTTTAAGCTCTTGAAACTACTTATATAATATTGGATATAAAATATTTGAAATAAGTTTAGCCAAACACCTAATTGATCATTTATTTGTATGGCCGCCACCACCATTAGATGCATCTTGACGAGACCTCCATTTACCCTCAACAAATTTCACAATCTGCCACATTTACAGCCATTAATTAGAAATTAAAGTTATTGTTGTCATTCTTCCACTCTCAATTAAAGGCGGTAAAAGTGGCGGATTGTAAAATT
>JAUEKW010000043.1:1489032-1500959 GCA_032274785.1 Ajuga reptans
TCATAAATTTATTAAAACAATTAATACTTTTTGCCAATTAAGTAATACATTTTGGCATAAAAGTAATACCTTTTTGATCGGGTAGAATTACCCTATCCGTTGCATATAAAAAGATCCATGCAACGGGGCATATAAGTTTTTGCGAACAAAATAATAACACCTGAAGTTTCTCCACTCTTCTTGTTGATTAATGTGAATTAATTAGCATTTGTTATAACTTATAACTAATGCTTTTGTTTCTTCACTCCCCTAATCAGCCCACTAGTCATTTAAATGGCCCATTATCATAAGTCGGTGGTCTTGAATTGAGGGAGCCCATTATCTGTTGTTTATTAAACGGGCCGTAGGGAAATATAGATTTGAACGGGCCTTAAATTTAGAGAGCCATGGAAAAGCCCAATACGAGTCCATTATTTGTTTATTAAGCGGGTCGCAGGGAAATTTATATTTGAACCGACTTTAAAGGGGGCCGTTAAAATTTCAAGTTTCTAGGGTTCCTTTTTTATGGCTGAAAAATATCTTTGGGGGGTTTTGGAAGCAAGGGTTTTATAGTTTCACTGTGCTGATGAATCGACGAATCTTATTCGTCATTTGTTTATTCTCTTCCATGGATGCTCCGTAAACGACGTCACTTTCAAGTATTTTGAGCAAATGGTCGCCGTTTTCTCTCTTGCAACACTAGATTCTGTTTCAAACCCCTTGAATATTACCCCGCATTGAATTCGGGGTTCAGAAATTTGGTGTTCTGAAGAAATGGCGCAGGATGTAGAGCCACCCAACGCCTGTTGTGCGGCGGTAATTTTATCTTTATTTTGCATTTATTTCGATTTTTTTGTTTGTTTGTATTATTTTGTTGTTGAATGGGCAATGGGAGTGTAGTTGTGGGATTAACAAATGACATTTTGAAATGCCCTGAATTCGTGCAGTTAAAGAAGAAGCACACGAAGCTTTTGGAGAAGTATTCAAGGTGTGAAGAGGTTAAAAACCAGTTTCGGAACGCTATGGCTTTAGTGCAGAAAAATTTCGATGCGATTGAGAAAGAAAATTGGAGTCTTAAGAAAGGTAAATCAGGATGTTCTCTGAGACTATTCTTCATTTATGGAGCACAATTTCAGTAACTCCGTTTTAAGAAAGATTATTGGTGACAAATGCTTGAATAGTTTATATACACATACATATTTCATCATGATTATCAATTATTATTGTTCTATTGTTCTTATTATTATGAAGATTATGAAGATTTTATTAGTGTTGCAAATGGGCATTTCTACATTTAATTGGGAGGGGCAAACCTTAATTTTATCCTTTTTTTGTTTGTTTTCATTCATTTGCACCAGAATTAGAGGAAATCAAATTGCAGGCTAATTTTCTGAAAGATGAGAAAGAAAAAGAAGTTGGTCGCTGTGTTGATCTTGAGGATGAGGTGTCTGCTCTGCAGGAGGAGATCCAATTGTTGAAACAAAGTGGCAAATCTTCTTCAGAAGAAGCAGATGAGCATTTTCGAGATCGTTTAGTTGTGGCTGAGAAAGAGATTAAGCAGCTAAAGGAGCTTCTGGACCAAGAAAGGGGAAGAGCTGCTTTAGAAAAGAAAAATGCTGAGTTGGAGAAGAAGAAAGCTGATGAGGCGTTGAAGAAGGTAGAGATGGGGAAACATAAGTTTAGTGAAGCACAGAAGGTGGCAAATGCTGAAAGGAAAAAAGCAGAGGAAAATAAGCTTTTGTGTGAAAAGTTAAACAAGGAAACTGATGGTATGAAGTCAATGTTGGCTTTGGAGAAATCTAAGTCTGAAGCCGCAGAAAAGAAATTGGAGGCAGAGAAGCAGAAATTAGTTAGAGAAAGTAGAAGAGCAGACTTGGCTGTGGCCAAGTCTGAGGAGCAACAGGAACTTGCAGAAACGAACTTGAAGAAAGCTACTTTTGAGAAGGATCTAGCTGATAATTTGACACGGAAGTTTGAAGAGGCTAAGAACAGAGCTGAAGCCGCAGAAAGCAAATTTTCAGCAGAGAAACAGAAAGCTCTTAGAGAGAGAAAAAGGGCAGACTTGGCAGTGGCCAAATCTGAAGAGCAACGGGAACTTGCAGAAACAAATTTGAAGAAAGCCATGCTTGAGAAGGATCGAGCGGATGACTTGAATCGGAAGTTGGAAGAGGCTATGAAGATGGCTGAAAAGTTGCAGGAGGAGATGCGCACACATAAGTGTTCTGGTAAATTGGTGGAGGCTCAAGCTGATGAACCCAATACTGGCAGAAATGCAGAACTGAGAAGTGATGTTTGCACGGGAGTGATGAAGAATGATGCTCAAGTCCCTCAATGGATGAAAAATATGCTCTTGGAAAAAGAGCACAATATTCTTAAGGAGAAAAAGCGTGCAGATTCAGAGAAAAAGAAAGCAAAGAAGCAGAGGGAAGTTGCTGAAGAAAACAAAAAGATGGTTGTCATACAGAAACGTCGTGCTGATCAACTATCTAAAGAGTTGGAGAGTTGTAAGCTGCGGTTGGAAGAGTTACAGAAAGAGCTCCAGGAGTTTATTTCATGCAAAATTTATGCAAGCAATGCGCCCTCAAGAAACAGTGAATTCACTTTTGAAACAGATACAATTAAAGTTTTAAAGAAACAATTAGAGCTAGAAAGGTTGCTTGTAAAGCATGCCCAGAAAGCAACAAAGTTAGAAGCTCTCCGTAACAAGATTCTACATCGAGAGCTGTGTCACTTAAAGCAGGAGCATCTTCAGTTCCAACAGCGTATGGATCTACTGGACAAGAGTTTCTTGCTCGGCCGTGAAGGTATAGATCAGTTGGAGAAGGTTAGTTTTCTTGCTCATTATTGTTCACCCCTCGTTTGATCTCATGAGTCAGGAAAGTGCTGTCTTTATATAATCATATTTCCTTTTATTTCTCATCCTCTTTTCCTGCCAATCAATTGCAATATGATTTTCATACTTCATAGAATGGTATTTTTAAGGTGTAATCACCTTGGCAATAAATTGACACCCCTCAGCATTGTTTAATGAACCCAACATGGCACTCTTTGATGCTGTAAATGCTATAGGTTTTATGTGTACAAGGAAGTGAGACCCGTTTGTCCTGTTTTCTCTTGTCTTTTGAACCTTCAGTTTGAAATGTTGCAAAATGCAAAAAATATGAATCGGCGTGAATGATGGTGTGATGATAGCTAATATATTGGTTAAAGATGTTGAGCAGTTCTGTCAAAAGTTTTACATTTTTGTAGACATGTAATAAAATAATTTAATAGAGCATTTTAGTATCTCAGCTTCGATCTATACCCCATGGAAATTGAAAAAATGTTAAGACTTATAGGTATCAAGCCGTAATGATTTATAGAGTTGTAGATTTCACTTGAGAATATTGACTACTTGGATAGTTTAGTATTCCAATATGTAGCATCCAGGCTTTTATGAGTGTAATAATGGTATTTATTCTATACATTAATAGGTCTGATCATTCTTGTATATGTGGAATTCTATCTTAGATCAATACTAATTGACTGGGATGTCATTTGCAGATTGGCAACCAGACCTCCAAAGAAATGTTATGCTTGGATGGATTGCACAGTCAACTTATATCAGGTACAGATTCTAAAATGGACCCTCCATATGGAGGTTCCAACAGAAAAATGTTACAGAGTTCTGCGATATATTCCAGTTCGGCATCTTTTTCTGATCGACCGTTGGTGGGATCACAGGAAAGAGGTACTTTCTCTGTCATGACATCAGGTAGCAATGGGGGAGATATATCAAACTTGGAGCCAACAATGATTAGGTTGTCTGACACAATGAGAACGTACAATGAGATGGATGTAGCTAAAGGTGATAAAAGCATGAGAAGTCCAATCAAAGACGGCATTAATAAAAGGAAAGTTGGCTACCGTGAAAAGAGGAGTGTTCTTGATGCAGTAGAGTCCATAGAGAACTTGTACTCTAAGGGTCAGAAGTTGCATCCACATGTATCGGATAAATTATCCGTACTGCAGGGTATTCTCAATAAACAAAGGGATGATCCTAAAGACGAGAATCTGAAAGAGACTTCTTGCAAAGAGCTTTCTAGACCTTGCAAGAAGAGAAAGACTTCTTCGGATGGAACACTAGCTATTCATCATCTACAAGGATCTAGTGAGCCAGAATGTGTTCTTGATTCAAGTATTGGTCAGCCGAATGCTAGCATGCCTGCATCACCCGGGTCTGATATGATGGACCTTGAACTTCAACGGCCTTTAAAGGATGGAACAAAGAATATTTATGGACGCAGCCATTGCACGCAAGTTTTTGATGAAATTGTTACTTGTGATTATATGAAGTTGCTGGACCTGGATAATTCTGCTGATGAAAATTCGTATCGTAGAGCTGTTGCTATGCCCCTATCTCCTACGCTGCCTGAGGTTGAATTTCATGGATACGAGGAACTAGAAGTGGATAATTCTGAGATGCTGGTATGCATGAATTTTCAAGAGGGGTTGTCGAATGTGAGGGAGAATCCAGCTTCCGTTTCAGTTTCTGGCTTCAATGTTATTGAATCGGAGAAGAATTTTACCAATTCAATATCTAACAGCCTCGTTCCTTCACAGTTACAGGCGGAGGAAGGTTCTATTGACTTCTCAAAGAACATGGATTCACTGTCAGTCAGTGATATACCTTGTAACAGGATCCGTGTTTCAGGTGGGAAGTTAGGGATGCCCGATCTATCTGGTTCTGGAAATGAAGAAACTAGTATATTATGTGAAAACCGGACCGGATCATTTCATGGTGGGCTTCTAAAGTATTTTGTTGTATCATCAGAAAACAAAGAGAATCCTAGCATTTCAAGGGTCCTTGAGGCGATTGGTAATTCCATACCGCAATCTTCTTTCATCCATTCGGCAAAGATGTTCCTCCAAAGTATTCTGGATACCCTTCTGAAGGCTGGAGATCTTTCTATTAAGTAAGTGAATTTCTTGATAACAGATTTAACGGTTCTGTCTTTGAAAGTGTTCCACATGTTTGATATTTATCGTTTCCTGTTTTTAAACATGTCACATATCTTGGATCCTTTTGTGTCTGAGATCAACTTGAGACCAGTTTGTCCTTCCATATACAATGCTAAAGGTTCAGTTTGGTTTTCTTGGGAAAAGTAATTTTCAGTACTCTGAACTTGTTTGTGTGGGAATGTATTACTTGTGTGTCCCTACTTTACTTTCTGGAATTTACTCACACATATGTAAATAGACATTTGTCCAATATTTTTACCCTTAATGATTATTCTTGTAGTTTCCTTCATGCCAGTGTTTTAGCAAAAGTTGTGCTAGGTACAAGTGATGGATTTGTGGTCTTCTAGATGCCAGTCTCCCCTTGTCCATGTTTCTGGTCTTCAAGTTCAATGTCAGGCCCTACACCTCATGAATATAATTTCATTATGTTCTTTGTGTGGGAAAAAGTGGTTCTAATTGTATATGTTGACTTTGTAGGGTTTAAATTAAAGTGTTTCATTATGTTCAAGGTTCAGTTTGTAGGTTTTTTTTTATGCATGAGCAGACATGAATGGTACCAGGCCTTACGGGAAGATTTTTATTTTTTTTCCTAAAATGTTTCTATTAACATGATAATGGATACAATGAATGTAATTTTGGATTTTAAAAAATTAAAAGATTGGGGAGATGCATTTGGAAATGAAACAATTAAGCGCCAAGTATTTATGTAATTCTATGTTTAGAATCTCTCAATGAAGAATCCAATCATAATTTATGCTCTGTGGGTTGTGTCTGCAGGGAGAAGGCTTGCGTATTCTTCTCTTTCATGCTTCATGAGATTTCGGAGGTTGAATTCAAAAGCTTGAAAAATGTCTCTAGTGATGATTCAGTCCAGAACCTTGGTTCAGTGTACATGCACATCACCACAGGTACTTATAATTTTTGTTCTCAACTATCACCCAGTAATACTAGATTCACTTCATTGCTTAAGTTTTATGAAGCAAATAATTATCTTGTCATGCAGCTTTCTCTGATCCATCTTTCAGAAGGAATTTTATGGATTCATGTGATTTGTTTGAACTACTCGCTGTCATTGAAGATTTTCTTCTGCAGAGAACAGTGTTGGTTTTTGGTGAAGTATCTGCTGATTTTACGTCCAAGTTGAACCTCAATTTAAATGGTAATGGTGTGGTGCTGTCAGAAGTGGTGGCTTCAGCTGATCTGTTAGTCGTGGGGGCGAGTATTTTAGCATCATTATGTTCAGCAATTGACCATATTGGGTTAGTTTGTGAGATATCACTTGACATTATCAGAATGCAGAAATCCGACCATGCAGTCATGTTGGCTGTTCTTCATTCTTTTGCTCGCATATGTGGCTCCAAGTATCTTTCCCTTGAACAGTATTCCTTAGCAATGACTGCAGTAAAATCTCTGGTAATTTTTATCGAGAAGGAATTGTCTTCATCAGAGGGCAAAAGTCCATGTAAAACTTGGTCATGCTCCAATTGTCCGTTCTCAGATGGTGCAATGTTGATGGAGGATGTTGCCTTGCTGCTATTAGAGAACCTTCAGAAGCAGTGCCAATCTGTATCATGCTGTCAAGATTCGCTTGCCTTGGTCAATTTTCTAGTTCCTAGAGTACGGTCCCATGGGGAAGGCACTGAAGAAGTTTCTTGCTCAAGAGAGTCTGTCGCATTGAGTTCTAATTTATGCGACTTCATTGATATTCTTTCTATAGTGGAGGTTCTTTCGTCTTTCATGGTATGAATATCCTGTCTTTTGAGGATATAATTTTTTTCCTTCACACTTTGAGTTTCTCCCAATAATGTTCATATATATATATATATATATACATATTAAAGTACGTCATTGCTATTTGTTTACTATAACATAATTTTCATGAGCTTCCCGATAATTTGGTGATTGTGGATTTCAATATATATACTTTTATTTGTTTCTCATAAATTTCAGTAAACATCATTTTTGTTGTCGCATGACTCATTATAATCTTTATGCTCTTGGTATGCAGAGCTGGAATTGGACATATGACCACCTCATACGGCGAATTTGTGAATATTTGGAATCACATCTCATGGAGGGTTCGTCTGCTGCTATTATCATACTTCTGGGTCAACTTGGGAGGTATACGCCAAACACTTGTATACTTACGCAATTTACATCTTCAATTTGGCCTATAACATGATCAAGCTTCTTGACAATCTTCGAGATCTTAATATCTATATCCTGAACTTAACTAGCACCGAGAAAACAAGGTATTCACTAGAGTAGATAATTTTCACATCTAAAACACTAGTACTTCCACATGTAAAACAGTAGTACTTCCAATTGTGTTGATATATTTACAACAAATTACAGTTATTTGTGTTTCATATTGAAAGCATTTACATCTCTCTGTGCAGGCTTGGTGTTGATGCTAGCGGATACGAGGACGCTTTGGTTAAGAAACTAAAAGGATGGTTATCTGCTTTTCTATGCGAAACCACTTTCATGAAATTGAGCCTCTCTGTGCAGTTTGCCATTGTAACATCTTTATTCAGTCTGATTCCCATCAAATTTGAAGATATCATAGAGGGTAAAGTTGGAATTGCAGTCATGAGTCAGTCCATTCCTGCTAGTTTTATAAAGGAGTGGTTTTTTTCCTTGAGCGACGAGCAAAAGTCGTTCTTGAGGCTTCGTCGGGCTGCCAGTGAGAGCAATTACTAGGTTGGTTCTGCATTCTTAGCAACTTCGTCCCATTTTTTTTGAAATTTTGTGTAAGGATGCAAGAACTGATGCCAGTCTCTTGGCATCTTCTTCTAAGATGAATGGGCCACTGGTTTGATATGTAAAATTGTTTATTTGATGTTTTTGAACGTGGTCATTTTGTTCGCAATGATGAAGATTCAATTAAGTTGTGCCATTCCATAAGCTCTTCATTGTTATTATCTCTTCTAAAAGTCCCGCTTAGGCGTTAGACTATCATCGACTGCTTAATTCTGTGCAGATCCTGCTTCACTCGTTTAACCTCTGTTAGGCGTTAGATCTCAGTCTGCCATCTAACCAGCACCTAGCGTCTTTTACGGATATTATATATATTTTAATGGATATATCTATGTAATCCTGATTTTTGCCATGTCATCTTGGATTGGATCATGCAAGACTCGAAACATTGGACTTTTTAGCAATCTCAAATTTTCTATTGTCAAGTTGGTTTGGGAGAGTTGATTCTGCCATTTTTTAATTGGATTATGACTAAGGGAGGAGCAATCATCATCGTAGTTGGAGCTTGAACGTGATGAGTTATCTCTACTATATAATAAATGCATTATTATATACAGTATTGGTGTTAATCTATACCGAATTAACTACATGGTATAATTTTTCAGGTGTAGCATCTCGAAGACGGAATCTGACACAATTCATTACCTTGTCATTTGAAATTGACTAGACTTGGGGTGTGTGCGATTACTTCACTGTAAAATAATAGATTAAATTTAGTGATTGGGAAAAAATAAGCCAAAGTAGGTTGTGTTTGCAATAATACGTGATTTATATGAAAAGTAGAAGTTGAATTATTTGAAAAATAATAATTTTAAATAAAAGTGGTATATAGAAGTAGAAAAAAGTACGCATTGATATATTTACAATCTTTGTTTAGAATAAATTATTTTGTGACAAGCAAAAAAAAATATTTAACAATATTCAAAATTATTGTTCTTAAGCTAAAAGCTTAAAAGTGTTTCTTTGAGTAAGGCCAAACACTGCCCTAGTATGAGAAAATCAACGAAGTCTTGCTTTGTTTGTTTATTTATTTTATGAATCCATTTGGAAGTTGCTTCGTAGTTTATTGAAACAGAAAGGACAAAATATCTCAAAAGTCAGAATTGCGGCTATTGCTTACATTTTTGGATTTGCTAGCTTATTGGAAAACGTGTGTTTGCTATGACCTGAGCCAACCAAATAATACGTGTTTGGTTTTGGGAAGGTTGAGCTAACCTCCCCGACCACTATCTCTCTCCTCAATCAACATTATCTTATACAAATCAAATCATCACAACCACTCTCTTTCTCTCTTCTCAACCAACAACCTCTTACACACATCAAATCACATATTTAATTTAAATATTATTAATCAACCCTCCAACCACCCCTCCAACTCATATAACAAACACACCTTTTTATTTCTCCAACCATTTAAACATCTCAGCCAACAGTACCCCAGCCACCCCCAGCCCATAGCAAACACAACCATACTTTTTAACCTCAATTTTCGTTTTAAATTCAGTTTACAAGTTCGGGTAATTTTTTTTTTAAATTTTATAGTTTAATTAGATATGATTAAATAAATTAAATAAAAAATAAAATAAAACATCTAGGTATATATTAATATTTTTAGAGAATTCTATTTTTATCAAATTAATAAAAAAAAAAAAATATTTACATTTTTAAACATGACTCATATAGTAATAGAATAGAAGGAGTAGTATTAAAAGACTATCATAATCCTTTAATACGACCCAGGTTAATATAGGGATGGTAGTACACATGGCTGTGAACCATTTCGAGAAGCTATTATCACAAATAAAGGTGGCAATTTGGGCGATCGTTCATAACTCAATCCAGCTCGTTGGACCAGTATTATATGTTGGGTCAGGTTGCGTCAATCTAGAATTTCATGGGCAAAAAATTAGTAGATCCGGTCCAACACCACCTCCTATAATATATTAAGAACTTCCGTCTAGCATGTGGCTTCTCGGACCATTGACCTATTGGATTTGATAGTACTTCGACCTAAGATTTCTGTGACCCAGCCATCTGAGATATCGGGTGTTTTAAACCAACCTATTGGATCGAGTTAATTTTGTCACCTGTACTTTAAAAAGAAATGTACACGCATCCGACTGCAGGTGCAATTGTGGGAAAGGATCCCGAATTTAATGGGGAAAAAAGTGTACGGAAGTTCAAGCAAACTGCATCTTGAATAATATACCTGTCGATTAATAATAATGGTGAAGGACGTGTTTGGTCCTCATTCCATTAATATGGGGATCTCTGGTGGGTGGGGATGGTAATTGCTAAGTGTCATTTGTAGTGACGGAACCAGAAACTTCAAATGGAAAGGGGCAAAACTCAATATTTTATAAATACATGTAAAAAAAAAAAAACATAAATATCCTAATTAAAAAAAATAAAAAATTTGGGAGAGGGGGGCAAGGCCCCCATAAACAAAGGTTGGGTCCGTCCCTGGTCATTTGTGATAGGATCAGCTAACAAACTTCTTTATTACTGATTTTGATCAATTTGACATGTGAAACTTAATTTATTCTTCTTTTATCCTGATTGGCTACTATATAGCTTTTAACTTTTTTCGTTTAATCTCAACTGCTGTCCGTTTTAAAATTATTCCTATAAGGCTGTGTTTGCATTTGCTTCTATTTTTTAAAATTGATTAATTTTAGAGATAATGAAAAAAGTGATTTGCTGTAAAAGTTGGTAGTATTTGAAAAATAAGTGATTTTGTCCAAATCTAAAACTAAAAGCAGGAGTGTTTGCTGAAAAAATACTTAATTCAATGATTTTACCCCCAAAAATATTTTTTCCTAAAAAACAGATATATGACTGCTTTTAAATTTTGGCCCAAAAGCCATTTTTTTAAGCTGAAAGCAGTAAATGCAAATACTCAAAATAGATTATTTTAAGCTAAAAGCCCAAAATAACTTTTATTAATCAAATGCAAACAGACAGGCTAAAGAAAATTCCTCATTCCTCCATAATGGTTGGAACATAGACGGTCAATTGTGATTTAAATATAATAGGCTATGTTTGTTTCTAATTTTGTCCGTCCGGATAGGGTCATGACAATGTAATTTAAATAGTTTTATTAAATTATTATTAATTTTTTTTAATGTATTTTGATCACTTTTTAAAGATGATTTGACAAATTTCATAAATTTACCACATGTATCCAAAAACAAATATTAGATCTAGAATTCTTTATACAATCAATATTTTCACGTCCAGATTTTTCATAACCATTTTATCCATAAGTTTTAATAGTATTTAGCAACTCTAAATAGTTGTTGTATAGTTTCTCGATATATTACTACTAGTCCCGTTCCTCTATACACAATGGCGGATGTAGAAATTACTTCGAAGGCATTGTACCAATACAAGCAAATGTAACAATTTTTTAAGACACATTTAGTAGTATTATACTTAAAATTTTGATATATTTCAACTTTCTTATATCAATTCCAGTATATTTACGTGTATATTATATATGTACATAATGTAAAAAATATCAAAATATTTTGGGAGACAATTTTCTATATAGTGCTCATACATAACATAGGAGAAAAATTTGCCAAAAAAATTGGGAGGAGGGGGCGGAGGCAGGATTTCTAGTGAGGGGGGCCCAGTGGTGTAGTGGGGGTTCGGGGGCAGCGCCGCCGATAAAAAAATTGGGCCTATTTTATATTTTATGTAAAAATATATATATATATATATATAATGTGATACAGTATAATTATTTATTTTATTTAATTAAGTTGTATTAAAATCAACTAAAATACACCTATATTAAGTTGTATTAAAATCAACTAAAATACACCTATATACAGTGCCCCTCTTAGCCCCATGTAGCTCCGCCAGGGCAATGGCCTCCCGTTGCCCCTTCCCTCTGTATTCGTTATTGTCCATAATGTGTTAGAATTCATAAAAATACTTAATTATTTTATTCAAAAATTAGTAATAGATATTTACATATCTCTATTTTATTTTTATAATATTTTATTTTATTTATTTAAATAGTTTTTTTTTTAGACGGAAATGTAAACGAGCCGAATCAAGCCGAACAGTACCAGGCTCGAGTTCGGCTCGTTTAATTTTTAGTCGGCTCGAGCTTCTAGACTTATGTTCGAGTTCGGTTCGTTCTGTAATTACTAAGCTCGCGAATAGTTCGGCTCGGT
>JAUEKW010000043.1:1501059-1513225 GCA_032274785.1 Ajuga reptans
TAGGATAATAGGGTAGGGTATGGGTAGGACAATTTGTATCAGGGTAGGGTATGGGGGAGGCTTACCCGTACCCTACCTACCCATTGACATCCCTAGTCGTAATTGGGCACTATATGTCGTTAAAATCAATAAAAAAAAAAAAATCTTAGTTTTTTTCTAATCCCATCTTAGGTTTTGTTTTGAAGATCAAAACATTTCACTGACATTTATTGGATTAGATTGAGAGTCCGAGTCATATCGAGAGGATGTACATGACCAGTATGATTAACCTTAGAATTAAGAGTATAAAACAAACCTAATGGTAAACAAATCACGCATCATTGATATTTTTAGTTGAAATTTGAAACCTCACCCTACTTGAAATTGGGACCTCTTAGTCTTAGGCGTCGTTTGGTTGGGCTAATTCTATACTACTCACTTGGTTAGTACTCAAATACTCTCTCTTTATTATAAAGTTAAAAGAACGTGGTAAAATTTTGACATTTATTTTGAAACAAAATTCAGAATCTACAATGACAGTTAAAAGGGATCTACAACGAAAATATTTGTTTGTCAATCCCATTGCCAATTTGAAGAAGCAACAAAATCTCGAACAAATAAAAGAGTGAGTTAATTTAAGCAAGCTTAATAAAAGAATTGAAATACACATAAAAACAAGTTAAATAATAGAAGTCTGGAAACAGAGACCCAAAGAGCAAAGGGCAGTATCACAAGAAATGAAGCAAAATTGATGCACTTAAAACCTAAACCAGCCGCAGATAGCCCCGGAATGACGATTAAGTCCTCAAAACTAAATGCTAAACTCTTAACATTATTACACTAAAGAACATATATCACTTGATTGAGATGCTAGACATACAACTAGCAAAAACGGTAGACGAACATCAGGGCTTGAATGCTGAGAATGCTACAACGGAGTTGTGTCCACCGAATCCGAATGAATTTGAAATGGCTGTATATGATAGTGAACAGAGGCAGATTAGGGTTAATAGAGAAACCTAAAGCTTCATCATAATGTAGAAAGTCGATACTTACCAACATTGACTTCGTGCTGCTGCTTCTTGTTAGCAACGGTGTCAAAATCAACGGATGGCTCTGGATTCTGCACCAGTGATTATAGTAATGATTTGTTAATAATCATCAGGATAGTTGATCCAAACTTGAAGCCCGTAATGTATCCAAACTTACGAATTGATTTATAGAAGGGTGAAGCCAGCCTGTATTAATGGCTTTGACAGTTGCAATAGCTTCCAAACCACCGGCTGCACCGAGGCAGTGACCGATCATCGACTGCAACAACATCAAAAGTGATATATACACTGTAAACCATATACTACTACTGATCACCATGACACATGCGAAGCTTGAATAAAATGTTTTTACTGTGTAACAAACACAGATTAAGATATACATGCTACAAACAGAGAGGTTTCAGTTGGGGGCTCACCTTAGTCGCATTGATTTTTATCTCTGAAGTGTTCTTGAATACCTTCTTAATAGCATTTATCTCTGCCAAGTCACCTACTAGCGTGGAAGTAGCGTGTGCATTGATATAGTTAACCTGAAAGAAAACAGACTAGAATTTTTTGAAACTATTGCTAAAGAGATAAATAAATTCATCAATAGTTTTTCTTGAAAGTGGGAGGCTACCTCTGCATCAGTACAGCAATACACGTTTTAGGTGGGTGGTCGAAGAAAGATCAGGATTGAGTAACAATACATTTTTTCAGTAATATCTCGTCACCTCCAAAAATAATTTCCAAAGGCTCTTTGATAGATAAAACTAAGTTCCTAGTGATGCTATATCACCTTCCAGATTCAAGTGGGAGAAAGAGTAGGTACATATACAAAATTTGAAAAAGTCACTCTTGCATAACAGCAAGATGAACACGTGGACTTAGAGCTTGGAAAATGCATTTTTTGAACAGACACCTATACTGGTTATGGTAAAGCATATCATGATTTGTGAAGACGTATTTATTTAAGCATATAGTTTTGTTTTATTTGTTACACTTCTTGTCAGTGGATATAGAGAAATTACGACACGTGACAAAGTAGGGAAGAAGGCACACCTCCTCGGGGGACACGCCAGCATCTGCAAGGGCACCATGGATGCAAGAAGAAACACCAAGTCCATCTGCTCTGGGATCAGTCATGTGATAAGCATCACAAGTTACTGCACCTCCCAAATACTCTGCGACTATCGGTGCACCTCGCTTCATTGCATGTTCCAAACTTTCCATAACCTGTTAGAAAGTTGGGAAAGATATAAGACTTTCAAACATCTAACCACGAACTTCTAAAGGAAGACGAATACTAGTATAGCCAATGAAAGATCGGCTCTTGATTGAAATGAAACAACAAGGCAGGTAGTTTACCAAGACTCCAGCACCTTCACCCATCACAAAACCATCTCTTTCTTTGTCCCAAGGTCTAGAAGCGGTTTTTGGATCATCGTTTCTCTGAGATAAAGCTCTGCATGCAACAAAGCCTCCCAATCCAATTGGAATAATGGCAGCTTCAGTTCCACCAGCAAGCATCATATCTGCTTCACCTCGACGAATGTGATTTGCAGCTGCATAGAAGCAATAATTTGAAGTAGCACAAGCGGTTGAAATCGAATAATTAGGCCCCATCAAGCCAAGATCAATTGCAAGCAAGGCAGATCCCATGTTTGTTATGGCATAAGGTATGAAAAATGGTGTAATTTTCCTGTGACCCTTCTCAATTAGAGCCTGAACACCATCAGAAAATACTGTAAGACCTCCCATTCCAGTCCCGACCAAAACACCAGCTCGAATCTTGTCAATCTGCAGTTACAACAAAACTAGAAAGTTCAGTTTATTCTGCCTTAAAAACAGATAATAAATAAGAAAGGGGCGAAGACGAAGCAAAGAGAAAGTGCTGATTATACAGAAACAACTGCATTGATGAAACCAACAAAACTTATAGCAGTTAGGAGTATGATTCATCATCAAATAATAAAAGATATCAGTTGAGATTATAAGCTGATGCATCAATTTAGTGTGAGCGAACCAGTATGCTCAACCAATAAACTTTTGTCCTCGATGATTACGATGCCAAAACAACTAGAAAGAATTCAAGAAGAAAACTCAGGGCTTCCGCTAAGAGTAACCAATTTACGGAAGCAAGCTGAAATCTTGAAAAGAATCAAGTAACAAGTCCTAGTATATACAGATACAAGCCCTAATATCTTCCACAATCAATTGCATTCGGCATTTATTCATTCAACAGAGACCAACGATGAAATAAATCAATATTAACTCAAAAACAGAATCAAATAGTTCAAAAAACAACAACTCAAGCAAAAATCAACGACATAACATCCAAATATTTTCCTAAATTAACAGAATTAAGCTTCCAAATCCATTAATACCTTGTTAAGTTTCTCGCCCCCGAGATCGGCATCCTCAAGCGCTTTTTTCCCTGCAACAATGCAGTATCTCAAGCAATCGTCCAATCTCCGATCATTTTTGCCATCAATATACCCCTCAGATTTGAACCCCCTGATCTGCCCGCCGAAGCGCGTGGGGAATTTCGACGCATCGAACCGGTCTATCAGAGTGATGCCGCTCTCACCCGAGAGCAGCTTCTCGTAGTACGCATCCACATCATTCCCGAACACCGAGACGAGGCCCATGCCCGTGATTACGACGCGCTTCTTCGGGTCCGTCTCGCGCTTGGGCGCCGAAAGTGTAGGGGCGGATGCGGAGATTTTGATGGGGATCCTCTTAGCTGGGGCCCTGGCATTGTTGCTGGGTAAGGCGGTGGAGTGCGGAGCTCTGCGGAGGGGGTCGAGGGGTGAGGGGCGGAGACCGGCAGGTTGAATGGCTTGCATGGCGGCGGTCGGAGTTTTCGATGAGAACGATGCGGCGATGCTGTGGGAGAGAGAATAGTGTGGCCGCGAAAAGTTGTCTTTGTAGTGGATGAGTGTTGCTTGCCTACTTTTCTGCATATATATACAAAAATTTATTTTTATTATTAAATCCTTTTGTAACTATTAAAAATGAAAAAGGAAAAAAAAAAGGTTCTATTTATTTTTATTTTTTTTTGAGTAAAAAAAAGGTTCTATTTAGTTAATGAAACATAACTGTACTTTTTCAGTTTTTCTTTTCTTTCTCATTGCAAGAAAAATATCATTTTTTTAATAATTTAAATTTAAATCTCACCTTAACAAAATGAATTAGGAGTTCTTACAACTACAATTCGAATGGTAAATTTTCATTTTTATTCATGTAACTTAGGGCGAGTCTAGAAAAAATTATGTATCCTATGTATTTCAATTTTAGTCCTGTAAATCTAAAAAATTATTCAATTTGAGGACAAATTTCACCAGAAGTTAATAATTTCGGTGTAGTTGCTGACATGGAGCGAAATTAGTGACCTCCAGCTGGATTTATACCTAGGTCACTAATTTACGAACTAATCATGCAACAAAATTGAGTTTTTCATCATCATCATCTGATCAATCTATCCTTACCAGAACCATAATCTTGTACCTAAATCACTAATTTAAGGATAAATCACGCAAGAAATCGGAGTTTTGAACCATAATCTGCTCAATTATCCTTACTAGAACCTCAACGTCAACAACTCCGGCGAAATTAGTGACCTTCGGCGGAATTTGTCCTTAAATTGGATATTGTTTGAAATTTACAGAACTAAAATTAAAATTATGCAAGATATAAGATTTTTTCTGAATTAGTCCTAAGTTACAGGACTAAAAATAAAATTTCCTCGATTCGAATCACTAGTATATTTCTTGGTGTTCGAGAGTCTCTAGCAAAGACCGTCATTTTCGGCTTTTTCTATGCTACCCAAGTGGGTAGTAACCCACTTGGATGATCTACCATACACTTGAAAAGTGTATGGAAATTAAATGGCTGTAATT
This sequence comes from Ajuga reptans, assembly GCA_032274785.1. Lineage (NCBI taxonomy): Eukaryota > Viridiplantae > Streptophyta > Magnoliopsida > Lamiales > Lamiaceae > Ajuga > Ajuga reptans. Next base: position 1,505,972 of record JAUEKW010000043.1, read on the forward strand.
ATTTGATCTCCATACACTTTTCAAGTGTATGGTAGATCACCTTTGAATAGTACTCAAGTGGGTAGCATAGAATTAACTGTCATTTTCTATGTCATTCTCCACTCTTATTAGCCAAAAGAAAAAAGTAAAAAATGTGCAATTCAAAAAAAACAAGTGTCACTCATTTTGAAAAATGCAACTGAACCTTTTTTAAATTTTAACAAACCACCTCGTTTTCATGTGAATTTTACTATTCTATTATATTTAATGTATAAGTTTGGATGGGTTTGAAGGCTGCTGAGGCACTATTGACTGAAAGAAACCAACTGAGAAAAGTAGCTGAGTGATGTAAAATGGGGGTTTTACCGTTTTAGTAAAGTAGTTGAAGAAGGGTTTGTGGGTTGGGATATTATATTTAATTGTAAAAGAATGTGTGTAAGAAGTTGTTAATTAATTATTAGTATAATAATTAAATATTATTACATATTTAAGAATCCTCAGTCAGTATTGTCTGCTGCACAACATCCCTAAACCCTCTCCCCAAATCCACCACCAATTCCCCCCACGCCTTCGCGAAGCCCTTGATTTGATCCTTCAAACTCTCCGCCTCCTCCTCCTCCGCCGAAGGTTTCACGGAAAATTCCAGCGCCGATACCGACATCGTATCTCCGGGGAATAATATCCCCGTATCTTCAACCAAGCTCGCGAGCTCATCTCTCCATGACTTGGATTCTGCCGATACCTCCATGAATTCGTAGTTAAAAATTGAGGCAGAGGAAATGGGGGATCATGTCAGTAGAAGCGGTGGGAGTGCGTGTGTGTGTGTGGTTTCCTGGCGGTGTGCGTCTTCTTCCTCCGCGGACAGGTGGGATTGACGCCATGGCAGGGGAGCTAAAAAACCTGCAACTTTCTGGGATTTGCGAAGCCGTGGACAGTCAAAGAAGATGAGAGAGAGAAATAAAATGGAGAGGAGAGAGAAAAAAATGTGGGTGGTGTGGATGGGAAAGGGTATGTTGATGTGATTTTTGGAGAGATAAAAAAGTGGCACACCTTTTAATGTTGAACGGGTTTGTGAATGGTTTGAGTTGAAATCGTGTGTTAAATAGTCGAAAGGGTTTGTGGACGTCTGAAACCAGCTTGGCTGAAACCCAAGCAAACACAGCCTATGATTCTTTTGTTAAATGTATATCATGACAGTAAACTTATTTAATAATGGTTGCAAAATGGATAATATTAACAAAATTTGTTGTAGAGCTTATTAAGCAACTCAAATGAATGCTTTGAATCAATAATTGTATTGAGCATTGCCCTAACGGCAGCTATGTTAAATTGTTTAAGTTTTGCTCATAATTAAAAATAGTGTATCTTCATAATAATAAAAAGAAATTATGCAAAAAATAATTATTAAAAAAAATAAAATTTAATTGTAGTTACTCAAATGGTTGATTTTTTGTTTTTTTTTCAAAACTTGGAACTTGGAACTAAATAGCAATTCTATGTGTTTTTTTCTTTAAATAATGTCGGTGTGTTTGGTTGGGGTTGAAGCTTGCTGTGACATTGTTGACTGAGATAGAGTAGATGAGAAAAGTAGTTGAGAGATGTAAAAATTTGTATTTATTTGGGTAGTTGTAGAACCCATCCAACCACACCCTTAGAATTAAACAAAAAATACATAACACTTTATCTAATATTTTTAATTCATATTCTTAATATATAAAAATTTATTTCACTTATTTATTCATAATTTGCCTCTATATAAAAGTTTCTCTGTACAATATAAATTTTGTCATAAAATAAAATTCTAGAGCCATTTCTAACTCCATAAATCAATATAAGAAATTAATATCAATTAACTTTTATTTTATCCTTATTATTAGTGGGTTCAAATCTCTATCTCAGAGTTTTGAATTTAAACGACAATTACATAGAAAAAGGAGAGAAATATAAAAATTTATAAATTTACATTATTTCCCAGTACCACGAACATGACTAATTTAAATATTCTAGAGTACTTTACAGTATATTTTCGGAAAATGTATACTCTTTCTATAGTGCATCACTCTTTTTCCCGACCCAGAATAATTTGACCTTTTGTTTGGAACCATCGAGTAATTTTACCTTGTAACTGTAATTGTGGCGGGTATAATTTCCGCAACCAAATATTTTTATATATTAAAGAAAATATAAAAAAAATAACAGGCCAATGGCAATGGCTGCAGCCACCGCCGCGGGTCTCTGCCTCAGAACCTCTCTAATCCATTCCTTATCTTTCACCTCCAAACCCCATACTTCCTTCATCAAAGCTTCGACCGTAAGTTTCTCCTGCTTTCTCTATCTAAGGTTTTTCTACATTTCCGTTCACTTATCCCCTGATTTCCTTCTTTTTCATGTGCTATTTTTTAATTTGGCGACTTACTTCTTAGCATTTGATTGAGTGCAGATGGAGAGCAGCGAGATTAAAGAGGAAGGAAGCGATAATGTTAATGAGAAGATGAAAATATTTGTGGCTGGTGCGACAGGGAGTACTGGAAAGAGAATAGTGGAGCAGCTTTTGGCTAAGGGATTTGCTGTTAAGGCTGGTGTTAGAGATTTAGATAAGGCGAAATCGGCCTTTCCCGGAGACAATCCTAATCTTCAATTTGTGAGTGATTAGGGTTAATTGATTGTGCATCTACAATTGCTACCCCTTCTGTATGTATAATGCATTTCTTCAACCCGATTACAATTCATGGCTGGATTTAGGAATTTGTTCATGTAGTTGCACTCTATTTCATGAATTATATGTTTAATTAGGAAAAAAGAAAAAGAAAAAAAAAAAGAGGCCGTAGGAAGTGGTAGAAGTATGTAAACAATAATAGTTAGGATTGTAGGGATGGTTCTTGTCTTGATAATGTTAGAAGTATGTAAATAATGTAGTTGAAAGCTAGCAATGGTGATAATGTTAGAAGTAGGTTGTTTGGGATTCTCTAGATTACTAGCCTCGGAAAGCTTGCGCATGTTTGTGCTCGATTTTCAATATTTTTCTGAATGAAGCTTTCTATACCCTTCCTTCAACCAAGTTAAGGGAGAAGTTCTATGTTCATGGTTCAGTTCTTAATGACATCAATTGTATGAAGCTTCTTGTGTGAGAAGCCATAATCTGTTTGTGTATGAGAGAATTCTCAAAAAAAACTCTGATGTTGATATCGTCTAATACTCCTGATGCATTGAGACTTAATTTTGCTCAAGATCATGTCAGAACTATATTAGGATTTGAATATGTTTGTAAATTTAAGCCCATATTTAGCTGATGTTTTTTATATGCAAAGTCACTGTAAACATTTGTGCACTTGACACTCTAATCTTTAGTGAAGCGTAGAATGATACGTATACTATATTTCAGGTGAAAGCAGATGTAACTGAGGGTTCAACAAAACTAGCTGAAGCTATTAGTGATGATTCTGATGCAGTAATATGTGCCACAGGTTTTCGACCATCATGGGATCTTTTGGCTCCATGGAAGGTTAGTGAATCGTATTGTGACAGCGCTTCTGGTGTTCAATCCTGATATGCTCTTCTGTTCATAATCTTCTTACAGGTTGATAATTTTGGCACTGTAAACCTGGTTGATGCTTGTCGGAAACAAAATGTCAACCGGTTTATACTCATAAGTTCTATCCTAGTCAACGGGGCAGCCATGGGGCAATTGTTCAATCCTGCTTACATTTTCCTCAATGTATTTGGACTCACCTTAGTTGCAAAGCTTCAAGCAGAGCATTATATTCGGAAGTCTGGTATTAATTACACGATTGTAAGGCCCGGTGGATTAAAGAACGACCCACCTAAGGGGAACATAGTTATGGAGCCAGAGGTAATGATATTTGTACGTGTGTGTGTTTTCCCTTGTTCTATCAGTTTATTCCATCTGCTCAAATTTTGTCCTTACAGGATACGCTTTATGAAGGTTCGATATCCAGAGATCAGGTCGCAGAAGTTGCAGTTGAAGCGTTGTTGCATCAAGAATCTCATTACAAGGTTGTGGAGATCGTTGCTCGAACTGAAGCTCCTAAACGTTCGTTTGCGGAGCTCTTTGGTTCTATCAAAGAAAAGTGACTTGTGAATTGCTTCTTTGGTGTCTCTGAAATGTTCTATTCGACATAGTCGTATACTTGGTTCTGTGTATGACCATTGTTCTTGATGATATATGTGAACATTTTGGAATTGACTGAACTTGTTTATGAAAAATGTTTACAAAAAGGAAAACCTTTCAGTCCCGACTAGCTCTGACTATCTAGCTGCCAGACTTTCATTGACTATCTATATTTTCTCAAATTCCTCCCTGTCTAACTACAACTATGCCTCATCTAGGCCTCGACTAGCACTGCTCAGTCCCGTCTAGGTCCTCCTAAACCTCGATTAGGCTCTTGAGCCCTTATTTGATATCCAATAAGCTTAGCGACTTTTATAATATTAGGTATAGGTATTACTTTATTGAATATCGACTCACGAACCAAATGAATTGAAACAAATTAAATTCTGAAAACCTTCTGATCTGGTCACGACACCAACAAATCGGACTTGATTTCCTCAATTTGAGGTCACTTGCACCTCTAAACAAAAGGAAGAGCGATGAATATTGTTGCACCTGCCCAAGGAAAAAAAGGAGTTCAAGAAATACTTTATTTATTCAGAATTAAAGAAATTTGGTAAACTGCCACAAGAAAAAAAGATAGAAAGAGATGAGATAGGTATATGGTGGAAAAAAAAATTGGGTTAGAGATCCACCGAAGTGGGTAGCCTCACCTTTCTACGAACACAAATTAGACAGGTCACTGGTTTATTTTAATAGAAGAAAATAGTTTTCCAGACAGCCGATGTGGGATACTTTTGCCTAGAAACAGCAGTGTCCACATAGGTTCCCAGACATAACGATGTGGGACAATTTTGAGGTAGGAATCAAAACAATGGATAAACTTTTTATCATCCAATTTCTCTCGAGACACAAGGGAGATATTCCAAGACAAGAAAACCAGAACACAAAACTAAAATCATAAAACCAGAACACGGGGGGAAATCCAGTGAACATGTGTAGGTTCTGCGTATTCGTATTTTCGAGTTTCGAAAAACATATAGTTGGCGACCCAAAAAATATGTTCAAAATTGGGGTTATTAGAAACTTCAATTAGAACACTCAGCCACCAAAATAATATTTGACCTTTCTGCAATTCACTAAGGGCCCGTGATGATGGATTTTGATTTCTTCAATAAAGACTGGCGATATTAGGATTCAGTGTTTCAACTAACAAACTTAATTACTCTGGATTCTAATTTGTTCATAGCTATAGAGCTAATTTAAACTCAATTAAATAGATAAGTAAAGGCAAAAAATTTACCTAAGAATTGTAGGTCTTTACCCCGAAGGGAGCCCTTCCAGAAATTCTTTCGGGCCAAGGTCAAGCCAAGGCCCAAAAGGGGGTTTGGAAATAGTTTTCAACCAGCAATAGACGCGCCTCAGTTAGTACCTCACTAGCTGCGTCATTGCCCCAAGCGCAAAGATAACTTCTATAGCCAGCTTACCCCTTACTTTATAGTCAGACAGAACCATCTTACTTCCATACAGAACCGATGTGGGACATAAAAAAGAAAAATTCCATTCACATGTTTGTGCGCGTATATATATCTCAATGAAATCCGATTTATTTTTCATCCAAGATTTCAGATTGTTTCATAAAAATAATAATCATTAAATAATGAGAAACACATAACATGAAATAATCCTCAGGAAAGTAAACAATTTAAAACAGGACAGCAGCAGCAGCGAGAGAAGCAACGGCCGCCGGAACAAACAGAGCCACCGCAGAACTCTGTGCTACGGGAGTCGGCGCGGGCGCTCCGGCATCTTGGGCTCCAACACTTGCACAGCTCATAAAGGCCATCACAATGCAAACAATGTATACAGCAGCCATTTTTCTTCCCTCCATTTTCTTCACAAATTAATATTAGTGCAAGAATGTATGTATTTCTCTGAATTCAGAGTGTATTGGTGTGTGTGTTTTGGTGAGAGATTTATAGCAAAGTTTGATGAGAAGAAAACAAGAACTTTTGATATTTAAGTCTGGATATTCATGTAGTGATTATAATCTACATTGCCATATTCTTTACAGATGGGTTTTGTTGATCAAAGTGTATAAACAATTGTGTAGTGTTATTTTTTAAAAGTTATGATTATGCTAGACGCTAATTGGACGGTTGATTGGAGGATTGGAGTTTAGTGTTACTCGGGTTTAGGTGGAGATGCGGAGTATATATAGGAATAAACAGGGAGAGTCGGAGGAAAAGTGTGGGCGGACTAAGGCAGTGTGATACCTAAATAAGTTAAAATAAGAGTCATGTTTCAGAAATAAATGTGTTGTTTTACTAGTTTAAGTAAAAGATTTAAAAAAATTATTTCATAAATTAGTTAGATATGATTGAATAAGTCAAATAAAAAAAAGTTCTGTAAGCGCGTCTAAATAGTTTTTGGAGAGTTGTACATTTATTAAATTAATAAAAAATAAAAAAATTATACATTTTTAAATAGGTTTATTTTTATATAATGAAGGGAGTAATAAAAAGTAATACATTTGACCTATATTAGCTTACTAAAATAATTATGATAGCGTTAATAATTTAGCCAGAGCCGACCCGGAAAGGTTGTGGGCCGGGGCCCACTGTAGACAAACAACTGGCCTTCTTCATAAATTTTAGCGAAGACCACAAACTTTCAAGCACTGAAATTGCAAACTGAACGGCCCAACTGAAACAGGCCCGAACATACTGTCGTTCAAACTTGTTTCAAATGTTATCGAGCTTCTGTTATTATGTTTGAGCTTGTTTGGTTATTACTCGAATTTAGAACGAGCTCGAGCCGAACACGAATTTCGCTCGAATTTGATCTTCTTATACTTATTTTAACATTATTTTATTTACCGAGGTTGAGTTTTAGATTTTATCAAACGTGAAAGTATGTTCAAGCTTGTTTGTTTTTTAATCAAATATAGTTCATACAAACTTTTAAGAAACGATAATGAAATGCGTATCGAATATATAGCTTTATTTTATTTTGAGCCATATACATACAATTTATACCGGATTGGATCCTCTATTCCAAACAGTGTTTCATCCTCTATTCCAACATTATCAACACATGACACATGTACAAAGGGACATCATGGTGATGTCACAAACAAGTATGTGTCACTTATTGATGGAGTTGGAATAGGAGATGGAACACCGTTTGGAATAGGAGATCTCATC
>JAUEKW010000043.1:1513325-1531267 GCA_032274785.1 Ajuga reptans
CGAATAATAAAATCAATTCATATTCGTATTTGAATTCTAATTTTCGAATTCGAACTAAGCTATTTGAATTCGAACCACGAATCGAATCGAAAAAGTTCGCTTCATATACGTCCCTATATGTATGTATGTATTTACCCTTTAAATCAATAGACAATTTACCAATAAATTAATACATATTGTAATTAATAGATTTTATTCGGTGTCAAAATAATTAATGCTTGATAAATAAAAAACGTGAGTTTTGCTGAACAGATTTGGAATGGACTCAATGAGCCGATCCCACGCTTAACGCCAACAATGTCTCTGAGAACAAAACTCAAACACCTCGTCGGCGTTTTCCCCTCCGCCACCCGCCATTATTCAGGCCACCTAAACCACCGTTCAAATTCACCACGGAAACAAGACCCGTTTTCCCTACTGAAAGAAGACCCAGTTCAAGTTCTATCAGACCTCTGGGTAAAATCCTTCTCCCAAACTCAAAAACCCTTCCAAAACCTCACCGGCTTCCTCTCGAAGCTCGACCTCTGGGTGCTCGCCTACCAGCGGGCCTGCGCTCATGCCACCGGTTCTTTTCCTCCCAAATCCGCCATCCCCTCTCACACCCTTAGCGGCATCCTCTCCCTCAGAGACGCCGTCGTTCGCAATCGGTTCCAATGGAATTCCAAAATCCAGGAATTTCTTCGTGGTCCCAATGATAAGCCAATCAACCTACTCTCAAACCGCAAGCTCCAGTCTATTTTGGCCGCCGGAGCTCCGCCGTTTCAGGACCGGGTAGTTCAGGAGGTTCTGCTGATGATGGTTGAACCGGTTTTTGAGGCACGGTTTTCTGCGAAGTCGCACGCATTTCGACCAGGTAGGAATCCTCACACTGTTATTAGAACAATCAGGAGTAATTTTGCTGGCTACTTGTGGTTTATAAGAGGTGATTTGAGTGAGGTTTATGATAGAGTAGATTCAAATGTAGTATTGGATTGTGTTGAGAAATCGATCAAAGACAAGAAAGTTTTGAATTTGATTAAGTTAGGGTTGGAAGGGGCAGTGAAAAGTCAAAAACACGTCCAAGATAAGGGTGATAAGGCGAGTAGAAGGAGAAAGAAGAAGGGGCAGACGAAGAAGAGGATATTGTCGGATAATGAACCTAAGCCTGACCCGTATTGGTTGAGGACATTTTTCGATTTTGCCCCTGAAGAGGCTGCAGAGGTTCCTGATTATGGTTACTGTGGAATATTGAGTCCTCTGCTGATGAATGTTTGTCTGAATGAACTTGATTATATGATGGAGAATAAGATGTTGGAGTTTTTCAGGCCTTGTGAGTCTGATTCAATATGGAAGTATTCGATAAATGACGGTTGTCATAACCCTTCTTGGCCGGAGTTTGTGCCCTCAAGCGGCAAGAACAAGACTCGGAAGATGGATTATATTAGGTTTGCAGGTCATTTCCTAATTGGTATAAGGGGCCCTAGAGAGGAGGCTGTAGGAATAAGAAAGGAAATAATCGAGTTTTGTGACCGAAAATTTGGGATTAGGTTGGACAATTCGAAAGTTGTGATTGAGCACATAACTAGAGGAATTCAGTTTTTGGATCACATTATATGCCGCAGGGTTATACACCCAACTCTTCGTTACACTTCGAGTAGTGGTAATATTGTGAGTCAGAAAGGTGTGGGGACTTTGCTTTCGGTCACAGCTAGCCTCCAACAGTGTGTTCGACAGTTTAGGAAGATTGCGTTAGTGAAGGGTGATAAAGACCCTGAACCACTCCCTTGCAACCCTATGCTTTATTCGGGTCAAGCACATACCAACGCCCAGATGAATAAGTTACTTGAAACAATGGCAGATTGGTATAGATATGCAGATAATAGGAAGAAAATCGTTGGGTTTTGTGCGTATATTGTCCGAAGCTCTCTGGCTAAGTTATATGCTGCAAGATACAGGTTAAAATCTCGTGCCAAGGTGTATAAGATTGCTGCCCGCGATCTTAGCCGTCCATTGAGGGAAAGTAGTAACAACTCTGCACCAGAGTATTCGGATCTTCTGCGAATGGGACTTGTTGATACCATTGAAGGCGTTCAATTTTCTCACATGGCCTTGATCCCATCTTGTGATTATACTCCTTTCCCTAGGAATTGGGTTCCCGATCATGAGAAATTGTTGCGGGAGTATATCAGAATGCAAGATGCTAAATTCTTTTGTGAACTCAATAAATCCGTTAAGCGGCAAGGCTTGTGTTTGCCTCAGGATAAGATATCTGAGATTGTGTGGGACTACAAGATCCTTGGTTTCTTGAGTGACCGATTTAAGAATGATAAAGAGACAGAAAATACGTTGTAGTGGCTGTATGTTTTGTTTACAGGTCCTCTCGACGTCAAAATCTGGCCCTGGCCCGTGACCCTGTCCTTGATCCAGGTCGAATGAGGGTTTTTGCTCCTGATGGAGTTACTGTGGATTCTTGGGTTGCTGTTGGTTCAGTGCATAGTGATCAAGAGAAGGTTGATAACAAATGAATGCAGATGAAGCCTTAGGCCCTTCAAGAAGCTAGGGAACAAGAAAGTTGCATGGCTGATAAATATATTCAGAATCCATATGACCATCATTGAGCTTGTTGTTGTAACTTATACTGTTAAGGTGGGCTTGTTTGGAACAGTTATGGGTTGATGCCATGCGCAAACATTCTGGGATTGGATTGTTCTGTCGAAAAGGGTAATTGTTACTCCCGATTTGATGCAATTTCCGGAATGAGTTAATACAGAAATTGAATGGTTCCCTATTTCTCTCTATATGCTATTGATTTCACTTTAATTTCTTTTCTTCTCCTTCACATTGTGTACACAATGTATACCGGATATAGTAGCAACCAAAGCAAGTTCTTTATTATTTATGTCTCTATTTGCTGTTCTGGTTCCCATCTTCATCCTGTAAAGCCACAGATTGGCTGCACACAGGGCAATACACATACCTTATGTTGCAGGTGAAATGATTTATTTTTTATTTTTTTTTATTTTATCTTTTTCCCTTTTTGAATCCTTTGATCTTTTACAGGTGATGCAGGCCCAGCTCACTGAAAGGTGTGATCTTTGCATCTCAGGGAGAAGTTACTCGGTTAGTGTCACTGCATTATGCTTTCTTTTTCAGATTTATTCCAAAAAAGAAAAGATTTTAATTTGACAATTTTTCAGATTCATATGAACAATTTAGCCTCGTAAATCTGATGCAACCGGACCCATGCTCGGTTAAACAGGTCCAATTAGTCGGGCCTGTCTCTTTTTAAAGAAAATGATTTAAGGTTGTTCTAACCTAAGATCTTTATTCTAGACAGTGGGACCTTTATTTAGATAGTGTGTGCGCTTAGCAGGCGAGCCGATGATAGAATTAAGGTTGTAGAATTTGTGAAGAACAGCAGGAAATTAGACTTGTACAACGAAATAGATGTGGAATAGTGACAGTTCGAGGAATGAATAAACGAAATAAATGGTAGGTGGTGTTTCAGAGCAAATGTGGTCCAAAAGCAAATGTCAAATGTAAAACCCACATTATACAGGTGATCTACCTTCCTACAAAACGTAGGTTGAAGCTTGAAAGTGAAAACACTGAATGAAACCATGTAACACGGGGGCTCATTGACAGCACAACTCATATTTTCCTTCTAGAGAAAGTGTTTTTTTTTTTTTAGTTTGTTGTTTTTCTAATTAATTTTTTGGAGAAACACAAGCTCAAGTTGTGCTTGATTATGGAAGAATTCACATTTACTATACATTAATGGAGGCATTCTTCTGTAATACGTGTACTTACCAAAAATATCATTTTTACAGATTATCTTCCCGTTGAACAGTTTTGCACAAGTCCTTTTTGTATCTATTTTGTCTGCTCTTTTTATTCCAAAATGAGTTATTTCAAAACATATTTGTTCAAAAAAAAAAAAAAAACTTGTTTTAATTGTATTAGTAAAAGAAGAAATTTAAAGAAGTTTTGCATGATCTTTTTAGAAGGGTATACTTCCATGTAATTGATTAAAAGAATTTGTAATCTTGAAAAAAAGTAATGTCAAACAAATAATCATTACAAGTAATTCATGTATAAAAAATAACACATATAATTAAAGAGAAAATGGAACAGTCAAAAATAAATTTACTAATAGTATATTAGTATAAAAGGCTATGTTTGTTCTAGGATGGCTCTATCGGATGTGAGATGTGGCCATCCGTACATCTGAGTTGAGTTGGACGGAGATGGGTTTTGGCACATCCTACCTCCATCCCATTAATAAACTCTTACATCAATCTCTCAATTTAATAACAATAAAACAACCTACAAAAAGTTATTGATTTTATTGCTACAGTGCACATCCAACCCTACCCAATACATACACACACTTTTCTGGTGGGACTCCAATGTCCATTGGACGTAGCCCATCCGGATGTACCAAATCCTGCTACATCCTAGCACAAACATAGAATTGGTAAATTACAACTTTTTGCTAAATGAAATTCAATGAGACACGTTATTACTTATATTTACAATAAATTACAGCATTTTTTCATAATAATAAAATTTTTCTGGTTTAATAATACTATTTTATAGAGATTTTACTGTATAACTCCGGATTACTAATGTTTTCTTTTATAAAAATGCCAAAACGGCATAGTATCCAAATTGAAAAATGAGACCAATGAAATCCAGTGAAATAGGTCTAAGCCAGAACTTGCAACAAACGCAATTGCAATCGTACCACAATCATCTGCGAGATCGATAGCCAATAAGATTTTATGTTTTTTGAACAATTTCCTGCTGTAGTATATATTCCACAAATTATAACCACATAAAAGTCTGTAATAAGACATTCAACTTGGCTTAAACTTTAAGCGAACATTTAAAATAAGGGATGGGGTGGGGTTACTACTAGAAGAAGTTAAAACTGAGATTTATTCCATTCCGATCGAAATCTGTCCCAATCGATCACTTCTTCTCCGCCTCCTCCTCAAACGCGGACACCGGAAAAGTTCTAGACAGACCAGCAGGGGTACCAAACGTAATTTTGCCAGAATTCGGATCCTGAATTGAAATATCAGAAATAGTGATCCAGATCAGGAGCTCCTTGCTCTTGACACCTGTCAGGCGCTTCATCCGACGGTCCTCGACAAACGCCGTGACCTCGGTATCGTACCATACGCTCTTGCTGATGGCGCGGAACACGTGCGTCTTGCTCTTCTTCTGCTTCAGCCACACGAATCCAGTGCCCTCGTTGTACCCGACCTCAACGATGTCGTCCAGGGGGAGCAGGCCTCTCGGCAAGTTCATTTTCTCCAGCAGCTCGAGTGATTTCTGCTTGCATACGGCGTCTCCGGTGTATACTTCAGCGTTTTCACGGTGGGATGCGACCTGTTGGGACGACATTGCGGCGGCGGAGTGGTGGATTTGGAAATTGTGAGGAAATTTGGTTGAATTTGGCGGTGGCGATTGGGGTTTGGGGTTTTTGCTTTTAAATAAGTAGAAAGGGACGCGTCGTAAGCTGGAGTTACGGAAATACCCCTTGCAGTTGGCACGTGTTGGAATATCGCGCGTGCCAGGTGGTGGTGTGATGTGGGATAGGGCCGAATTTAATGCCAGCCTAAATTAGTTGGTAGTTGACCAAACTGGCAAGATGATAGTGACCGTACGTAGAAAAGGTAAAGAAAATTAAAGATCATTTACCGCCGAATTTATTTTGGTTTTCCAAATTTCTCACTATAGGGCATCTCCAATATGTAAACATCCCAAAAAAGTTTGTGCACAAAAAAATGCATACATAGAAAAATAAAAAAGTTACTCACACAATTTCATAAAAAGATTTATGTATCAAAAATCATTTTTATTCTAAAATAAAAGCTAAAGTTGTTTTTGATACATAATTTTTTTTATGGAGCGAAAAAAGTATAATTTTTAAAACACGACTCTTATTGTAGAACTAGAGAGTAGTCAAAAGAAATTTCTTGGGCCAAAATACTAAATCCATCATTTTGGCCTACAATTAAATGTGCAACTGTAAATAAATATTCCCTCACTCATATAATGATAGTCCATTTTTTTGAATGTCTATAAAAAAAAGTAGTCTTATTTCAAAAAAATTATGTATTAAAATTTAAGTTTTCTAGTATATCTCTTCTTAATAATTCATTACCATTTACATTTAATATTCATTATTCTACCATATTAAACAAAGGTGTAATAGAATTTTTTGTATATTGTAAATGAATTTTTTAATTTGTGTGAAAATTTAAAGAGGAACTAATCTTTTAGACGAAAATTAGAATTTTTATATCTGTCCGAGATGCTTATTTAAATGGTAAAACCGTAAAAGCAGTCACGAACCAAGAGTTCTGGTTCGAGTTTTTTTGTCCAAGAGTAGGAAACATAATAATGTTTCTTTATCCCTAAACTAGAAATAATTTTAATTAAATTAAATGCAATAGAATTCTTATATAAGGTGTAGCAGTTCCCACATATATCAGTAAATGCATTTACATATATATCCCTACACGATTCATTTAATTGGAATATATTTTGTGAAATAAGGAAATATAGTTCACTAAATTAAGTAGGTTGTTTAGGGTAAAATTGGAAGAATTGTGGGGTTTTTGCTAAAATGACGTTTTTTTGGAACAATTCCATGTTTTCTAATGTGATACTTTTTTTTGGACCGGAGGAAGTAGTATATAATATAATACTGATACTGTCAACTATATTGTACATGGTATTCGCTAATTTGAAATGTAAAGATTGGAAGTTGGTAAATTTCTTCTAATCCATTGAAATCTTTCAAGAAAGTAACTCAATGACGAAAGTGATATATTTATTGACTACTATGAGATTTAAATATGAGTAGATTTTGCATGCATAAGATGCACAATAGTATTATGGTGTACTTGCCACAACTAACACATGAACCTAAAAAATTCGGTCAACTATAATTTTGGAAAAATTTGCGTCCGGATCCGTGCGACCCGCCCGCGACCTCCGGGTTATGCCTAATAGTACACTTTGGTATGCCTTATAGTACTCTCTGTTATGTCTTATAGTACTCTCGCGATTTTTATTTTTTTTTAAATCGGACCCGCGTGCGGGTCACGGGTGAAGTCTGGGGCTGAACGGTGCAAGTATACAATTACACTATTGTGTATCAGATGCACTCAAGTTTTTGTCTTTAAATATATCTTTGAATCCTTCTATTTAAATACAATTTCAATGGAATTGCTGCAAATTTCACCGAACCCCTTTCTAATTAAATTTTTTTACTATAAAAGAATAGTAGTATAGTTAAATAGAAAAGTATGGGGTCATTTCAACAATAATTGCTATTACGCTACTTTCTCCTTTTGTCCAGTACTCCAGGTAATGTGAAAAGGAAATCTCTCCTAACTTCATATTGTAGTAGTTCTTTATAAGGGCAAATTACAAAAAATCATCTGACCTATAGACCTTTTTATATTTATTATGACTATTTTTTTTGGTGATAGATTCTCATACGACCTTTGCGCGTTTTATAAGTAGCCATATCCGGCCACTATTCCGGCAAAAAATGCACGTGACACGCACGGTTGCCACTAATTACCATAATTACGGATTTTTAAGTATTTTTCTATGCTAATCTAATTCATTTATTATTATTATTTTCTATGCTGGTCGAGTATGGCCTGTTGCCCTAGTTCATCCCCACCAAATTTAGGCCTCGGGCCCGGCCCGATTGGCCTCTGCTGCTGCAGATAGTGAGGGAGCAACTGGAGCTAGGCTGGAAGGGCTTGCTGCTGCTGTCTGCCCATAAACAGTTCTTGTTGCCCGGTGTCCATAAACGGCCCTTTTGGGATCTGACTTCCGGGCCCGGGCCCTCCGTCGCCGGGGTTGTGCCTTTTCGCCTGAGGCGGCCCGGTATAAGACTGTGGGAAGAAGAATGAAGGCTTTTGTGTTTGGTGTTGGTTAATCAGCAGTTGAGAATTGAAAATTGGGGGCTTCATTTCTGCAGAAAAATCAAATGCAGGTTGGTAATTATGAACAAGGATGCATCAAATTCGGAGAAATTATTTGAAGAGAGAGGATTTGAATGAAGACAAACCAATCTTTTCAGCGCTGGATTTATTGATGAAGCTTGGAACTGTGGGCATGAAACCAGAACCAAATTGGTCTCCACCAAAACCCTGATCCACCACCCCAAAACCACCGCTAAAATCAAACTCCGATGCAGTGGAGCCAACGGCGCCGCCGCCAATTTGAAGTACCCTGTTCAGATTCGCCATTGCAGGGTCCTCCACATCTCCCATTATCCATCGGAGAAAAGTTTGCTCTTGAGCAGGCGACACGTCAGCAGACTCCGACAGCACGCTCTCCCAATCCTCCATAGCTAATTTCTCCGGGTTTCCGCCGCCGTTCTCTAGAGACGGAGGGACCGGTAAAAGCTCGGAGTCAGCTCGTCCGGCATTGGAGCTGGTTGCAGTAGTGGAGTCTTGCTGCCATTTAGGAGAAGGGTTAGTGTCGGAAACCGCCGCCACGCCGGCCGTGTCGGTAGACCCCCCGCCACCTCCGGTGCTTCCGCCGCCGTGAGGGGGGGGGTAAATTTTATATTTCAGTAAATAATAATAATGGAATTAGATTAGCATAGAAAAATAGTTAAAATTGCGTAATTATGGTAATTAGTGGGAACCGTGCGTGTCACGTGCAATTTTGGCCGGAATAGTGGCCGGATATGGCTACTTATAAAATGCGCTAAGGTCGTATCGGAATTTGTGACCGAAAAAAGTAGTTATAATAAAGTGTAAAAAGGCCTATATGTCAGATGGTTTTTGGTAATCTGCCCTCTTTATAATTGTGGTTAACTATCAAGATTAGGGCAAAATTGTCAAATAGTCATATATTTCTTGGAAATTTGTTAATTTTTCATTTTTCGGGCCTTTAATCGATAAAATTCATTTTCTTTTTAGTTTAGTTTGAACTATTAACTTTTGTCCACCAATTCCTCACTCATTCAATCTCACATAAATAGTTCCCCTTTAAAGTTTTACACGCATATTTAAAATTCATTTAGTACATAAATTTTCTATCATATCCTTATTTGATATGATGGATTAAAATATATTAAATATAAATCGTAATTTCAATGAATTATTAGTTGGGTATATTAGGAAAAATAATTTTATATACTCTCAATAAAGAAAGTTGGACTATATCTTTTGGACAAAAAAATCTTTAAAATTTGATCATGCGTAGAACTCCGGCGAAAAATGGCCGGAAAATAAGTTTGGTGGTTTATCTGCCAAACCTGTATAGTTTGTATATATTGTTGCCAAAAAACAAAGTTCAATGATTTATGTGCAAAAACGTTGATAGTTTGGTGGGGTTACTGTAATTAACCCTCTTTATAATTATGGTTAACTATCAAGATTAGGGCAAAATTGTCAAATAGTCCTATAATTCTTGGAAATTGTTCTTTTTTCTATCTTTCGGGTCTTTGATTGATAAAAGCTCTGTTCTTTTTAGTTAATTAGTAGTCGAACTATTAACTTTTGTCCACCAATTTCTTATTCATTCCATCTCACAAAAATAGTTCTCCTTTAAAGTTTTACACACAGATTTAAAATTCATTTAGTACATAAGATTTCTATCATATCCTTATTTGATATGATGGATTAAAATATATTAAATATAAACCGTAATTTCAATGAATTATTTAGTTGGGTATATTAGGAAAAATAATTTAATATACTCTTAATAAAGAAAGTTGGACTATATCTTTTGAGACATCAAGAAAATGAAAATGACCATCTTAATTTGATAAAATTGTCCATACTACTCCTTTTATTTGACTTGTTCAATCATATAAAACTGATTCGTGACATACATTAAATTTTTTTTTACTTGAACTAACACAACGAGATAATGACTTTTCAAATATGACTGTCAATTAACGTAGATAGTAATTGAACTGTCTCACGACGTTCTAAGACAGGGATTGACCTAATTAGGCAAGAGAAGAAACAAGTCTCATTATAGAACGAAGAAAGAAACTATGATACATGCATGACCACCAATTACCATATAGTTGCAATATTCACTAATAATATATAAATAGTTATTCGAATTTTACTTGAACTAACATAACGAGATAATGACTTTTCAAATATGACTGTCAATTAACGTAGATAGTAACTGAACTGTCTCACTACGTTCTAAGACAGGGATTGACCTAAGGCAAGAGAAGAAACAACTCTCATTATAAAACGAAGAAAGAAACTAAGATACATGCATGACCATCTTACCATATAGTTGCATTCATGACTAATAATATATAAATAGTTATTCGATTTTACTTGAACTAACACAACGAGATAATGACTTTTCAAATATGACTGTCAATTAACGTAGATAGTAACTGAACTGTCTTACGACGTTCTAAGACAGGGATTGACCTAATTAGGCAAGAGAAGAATCAAACTGTCTCATTTTACATGTGGATAAATAGTTAGGTTTTGTTGTTGTGAGAATGTTGAAAGGCAGCAATGGGATGCACACGATAGAAACCAGTAGAACTCTTAAACTTAACCTTATCAGTACAAGGCACCCCAACAAACATATCACTCACTGGAACTGCAATCAGCATCTCCTTCCCTTTTACACCGGTCAGCTTCGCCACGTGGCGCTGCTTCAAAAACCCCGTGATCTCCACGTCAGCAATGGCAGTCCCTACGTTCTTGATCTTACGTTCAGTCTTCGTTTTCTGCTTCAGCCAGAAGAATCCGGTCGACCGGTTGAACCCGAGCTCCTCGAGTTTTGTCACGTGGATTAGGTTTCTCGGCACCGAGAATTCGTCCAGGAGTTCTAGAAGCTTCTCCTCGCACGTGGATTCTCCGTGGTAAATCTCTGCTCCCATTCTCTGAGATTCTATCGCTTTAGTGCTTGCCATTGCCATTTTTTTTTTATCTGATTTAATTTCGTTTACATGTTCTCATAATTTATAGATAGTACTAATATATTTGTGGGGTGGTAATATTAAATGCATGAGTAGAAATTGTGTTTAGAGGATGTTAGGTGGTTGCATGACTGATCATACCAAGTACATATAAACCGTTGTTAAATGCTTCGGGGGAAAATTTTATTTTTAGTTCTGTAACTTAGGACTAGTCCAGAAAAAGTCTTGTATCTTGCATAATTTCAATTTTAGTCATGTAAGTTTTGAAAAATGTCCTATTTAAGGACAAATTCCGCCGAAGGTCACTAATTTCGTCGGAGTTGTTGACGTTGAGGTTCTGGTAAGGATAATTGAGCATATTATGGTTCAAAACTCCGATTTTTTACGTGATTTGTCCTTAAATTAGTGATTTAGGTACAAGATTATGGTTCTGGTAAGGATAGATTGATCAGATGATGATGATGGAAAACTTAATTTTGTTGCATGATTAGTTCGCAAATTAGTGACCTAGGTATAAATCTAGCTGGAGGTCACTAATTTCGCTCCACTACAGCGAAATTATTAACCTCTAGCAAAATTTATCCTCAAATTTGACAATTTTTTAGACTTACATGACTAAAATTAAAAATGCATAAGATACAAGACTTTTTCTAAACTCGTCTTAAGTGACAAGACAAAAAATGAAATTTTCCCAATGCATTAGTTTGCAGATATGTTTTTTTTTTTTTTTTTTTAAAGAAAGCAGATATGGCTACTATTATAAGTGCATTTTTTTTTACGGCCGTTCGTTTAATTTCCTTATAAATAGGCCAGCTTGCCAAACCCCTATATGAGTACATGTGCTAAAGTCAGTTTTTAAATACTTCAATTTGTATCCAAATCAAAGCTATTTGGATTTAATTTGAATTGGTTGGTTTAGTCAGAGTGATAAATAAACACTATAAGAAAAGATCAAACTAAAGACTAGAAAAATTCGTGTCTAATCACATGATATATGTCTCTAAATTAAAGTAATAACGAAATTGAGATGAAATGTTGGTCTCTATAATGCTCGCGCGTCACTCAAATTTAGAGACCGATTTATTTTGTCTCTAAATTTAATGACGAAATTTTTGTCTCTATTTTGAAATTAGCTAGAGACCAAATTACCTACATAATAGAAACGGATTATGTCCGTCTATAATATTCGGTTGCTATTTCATCACTAATCGGATACTGATATTTTTTTGCCACTTTCCGTCACTATTCTATTTCTATTTTATTTTTATTTAGTAACCGGTATTATCCGTTACTAATTTCCGTCTCTAATATGATTTTTTTTTGTAGTGAAATGAATAATAATAAAAAAAAATCTTAAAAATTCATCGAAATTAGCTTTAAAAACCATCATAAAATGTTTTTGATATTAAAAAAATACTTCATATATATATAAGATGACTACATGAAAAAACATCAAAAACATGAAATTTAACATAGAACTTTAAAATCTAGAAAAATTATAGTATAGTTTAAAGATTATTTGTTTATAGTATAGCTATTGCTGACTGTTGTTAAACCTGAGATATAGGGCGGCTTAATCCGTACGTATATTTCCGCTATTTTGTAATGCATTTGACTATTGTAAAATTCATTTTGCATTATATGAACAATAAAAAAATATTTCCTTTTCTTATTTTTGTGATGATTATTTAATCATAACATTCATGGAAACCAAAAATATAAATAAATATATAGTTCAAAACTTCAAAGAACTCGAAAAAAAAAAAAAAAAAGCCTTTCCGGATGAACTATCTAACTGCAATATGGGCCCAGAAAGCATGACCTTGGGCTAGAGAAAGACTGCAGGATCAAATGTTATATTTTAGTTTGGGCCCATTTAACAGACAATTGCCCGAAGATAAAAACCAGGGCATTTTTGTTTAAAGCCAGATATATAATTATAAATTTCTAAGAAATTTAATTTTATATGAAATATATCAACGCTTACAAATCTGTAATTTATGTCAAAATTAATAAAATATAAAAATAGGTGACATATTCGCTTACAGAAGTTCCATAAAGCCCAATAAAATTTCAGTATTGTTAAAATGCGCTGCCATTTACAAGATGGAGGAAATAGAAAATAATTCTTTTTTTTTTTTTTACTTTTTGAAACCATATATAAACTTTAACTAAACTTGAAAAATTACAACGGTGGACAAATGAATAATTGTTGCTAATCGATTCTGAAAACTCGGAAAAAGATATACTGGAGGCCTAGCCCTAATGATTGGACTAAAAAAAGGCCTCGGATGCCCACAAACAACAATTCATGCAAAGCACGACCTCTATGCCTAACCAAATTTAGCTTGCACTGATACAAAAATTACTACCGACCTGCGAGAAGGACCTCCCAATAATTATAGAGAACAAACTTGTAAAAAACAAAAAACAAAAAAGAATCAGTAACCTATCTCAAAGGTCAAAATAAATACATACACAGTTGAGATTAAATAAA
The DNA here is from genome assembly GCA_032274785.1 of Ajuga reptans. Taxonomy (NCBI): domain Eukaryota; kingdom Viridiplantae; phylum Streptophyta; class Magnoliopsida; order Lamiales; family Lamiaceae; genus Ajuga; species Ajuga reptans. The sequence continues at coordinate 1,526,753 of JAUEKW010000043.1, forward strand.
AATATTCCTATACTTCCCTCAATTCTTCCTAAGCTCCAACCAAACAGAGCCAAAAAAGTAGAACTCCATATGATTAGCATGTGTTCATTAAATCAAACATCTCTGCCAACCTGTTAGCTTTTGTTCTGTAAGGATCTGTTTGGTTAGTTATCATTAATTCTGTGACAAGGAAAATGGGACAAAACTTATCAATCATGGGATTCACCCCACATACTCAAAAGATACCCCTCACACTTGCCACATGTCCTATTGTCATTGGCAGACAACTCTGAGCTGGCCCTCTTCATCTTGGGCCCCACACTGGCCCCACCACCCTGTTTAAGGTTGTGCCTATATTCAATTGCAACCTGTTCAAACACTTCTATGTCAAACATGTTGAGATCCAATTTAGGGTTCATTTTGTCCCTAACAAATGCAAATGGCAGTTGATCTCTTGGGTTGAATCCTTCCAATTCATTGAATAATAGGCAAGAGAAGAGATTGGTTGCTACACTGTGTTTTCTCAAGATGAGAGCACTGTCTGGAACATCTGCATTTTACATAATCGGGTTCAGAAAATATTATTATAGTACGGAAATGCTCTCCTACTCACCATGGGCACCTGTTAATATTTTGTACCATTGATGTCTAAAGGCTTTGTACTTAAATTATGGATAACTTAATTAACTTAACTTTATAATATTTTGACACATCAGCTGTGCTCACAGTGGGTAGGAGAGCGACATTACACTTCTTGCAAGAAAAACGAGTCTACTCATTTGAAAAGGAAATGGAACACTCGTGATAAGAATTGTGATTGCATAGTTGTCCTAACATTAATGTCTTAATCTGTCAACCATAAATTCAAACAAGTAATTAATTAACTTAGAAGATTTAATTTATTTGAACATGCCAAATCATGACATTTTGATAAATAAGTTAGGTTAGTAGCTGCCCAAGATGATTAATTATAAACTTCAAGTTGTGGTTTAAGTATTGTTTTTCCTCCTATAAACAATTTCTTTTTCTTTTTTGTATTCATGAGTGAGAGCTAGGAATCTTTTGAAACTTAACAACCTAGCATATTTTATACAAAAGAAGATCCAAACTGCATAACAAATAATAATGATAATAATAATAACAATAATTCAAAAAAAAAAAAAGTAACATGCATATAGGATGTATGAGAACTTGAGATGAAGAAGCTTTTCTTAAGACAATACTCTACTATAATTGATGCCCTAAAAGATTCTACTAACCACTTGGGCAGTTTCGGCCTAACGTCTAGACATGACCTTTTAAAACACTGACTGCAATTGAAAAAATGTTCGTTCAAGATTCCGAAAACACACTCATGAAACCATGGCTTAAGGTTTAAGCAAAGGTTCAAAAGAAGAATTCATGGTTCATCATAAGAAGCATTAGACCATTGACATTATCAACTAAGATAGCTTCTAATTTTACTCCAGCTTCAAAAAGTATGACATAAAAAATAACAATTGTAGATAAAACTACATTTGTACCTGTGGGATAAGCCTTATTTGGATTCCAAGGTTGCAAGCCATTCTCACAATATGTTTCCATTTGAATCTTTAGCCCATCCACATCCCACCATTTCTTCCACCGGGCGGTCGCCATCGCCTCTTCCATCGTGTGCACGAAAAACGGGTGCCTCGACATCGCCATATCCACACTCTCCTTCACAACTAGTGAATGAATCAGCAGAAACGGATCAACCACCAACTGCAGCTTAGCGTCAACCCATATGCTGTATTTTGCGTTTGGGAAAAGCCGGTGAAGTAGGTATTTGGGTATAACTCCGTTCATTGAAGGGCTGTCGTATAAATGCGCGGTCGACACATTAATAATCCTCCATGCTCCGATCTTGAGTTCGTTGGATGTTGTCGAAATTAGATTGTGGAAGTGTAGTCTTTTTAGAGTCGCATCATCGACAAACATGAAGAAACATGCGTAGTCTAAGGTTTTTGATCCTAGGCCCCTAGGTTGCCGGATTTTGTCATGATCATTGAATATTGCTGAGATTACTACTATCCCTTCACACTTTTCCATTGCAGCTTGATCTGAGAATTCCACAATAAACACCATTTTAATATATCAATGAATAAAAAAGTAAATGAAAACACACGCACTTACAGTTACAGCTAGTGCTGAAAATCAAAGCAGGTTATTCAATACTCGTTTTGAAATCATTCTTTAAAGATATCAAACAAATTTGCACGTACTTTTACTTCAGATTAAGTCTAAAGTTCGATCCGAGCTCGAGCTCGATAAGTAAAAGTTACTAAAACAAGTGTAAAAATATCAAACTACTCAGGCTCCACAAGTGTTCAGTTTGATTTGATTAATTATCGAACAAGTCCAAACATAATATTAGAAACTCGATACTATTCCAAACACAATACGTTCGAGTAGCTCGACTCGACTCATTTACGGTCGTACATACTGCACGATTGCAGTGAGAAACTGAAACTAACCAGAAGGGGAAACCGGGAAGCGTTTGAAGAAGCCACAGGGGATCTGAATTCCATCATCACGATGATCAAAATAGAATAATCTCTCCTGAAAACTGAAATTACCACCAAAACTCTCAGAATTCCCCTGCATATACTTCAGAGCCAATGGCGCAGTAGAATTTGCAAGCAGTTTCTGCATTTCAGCCAGAACCTTCCAATAATCTACCAAAACAAACACAATCAACTATTCCAAAAAGAACTCCGAAATCCGAATCGAGAATGAGTTAATTTAAATATTATAAATTGATACCTGAGAAATAAGCAGGGGAATTGCATGACGATCGAGTGGTCGGAATAGCATGTTTGTGTTGTCCGTACGACGAAGGGTAGGAGAAGAGGGGATCCTGAATGGGGTCGAATGGAGACGATCGGAAAATGCATTTGGTGGCGGAGAAAGTGAAATGTACGGCGAGGAAAAGGGAGGAGAGAAGATAGAGGAGAGAGAAACAGAGGAGTTTTGATCGGAAGATGAGTGGCGTCGAGAAGGTAGCGATCTTCCTCCCCATTTAACAACCATGGTAGAGTTTTTAGCTCTCACGCTCATCATATGCAATCTTTATTTCTTGCGTTTCACGCTTTTTTTTTAATTATTAATTATTGTTATTTTATATTTTGTTAAATTTAATATACTACGGCTTTGCAATTGGAGTCGCGGTTACTTGTACATGCATCAAACATGGGATTGTCTATGCAGGATTATCAACCGTTTGAAGGGATTAGTGTACTTTTTAGGTATTGGTGCAATGTAGTAGACTATTTATTTATTTATTATTATTATTATTATTTGGAAAGGCACCTTACTAATATTAATTGTTGAAATGTAGTAAACTATGAACAACAGCATTAAATTAGTTATAGCCTGCGACCTCAATTTGAATTTAGTGAACGAGACAAATGTTCCGAGTATTTGAAATTCAACAATTTAAATGATTTTTATTTTACCGGAATTTTTTTAGAGTAATGTACTTTAAATTGAAATCAATCGAAACAACAACCAAATTTGATTTTAGTTGTAAAAATAAAATAAAATAAAATGATCTGATTTTATTAATTCATATTCATTGTTATTCAATCCAAAAGATTATTAACATGTCTTTTGGAATAAAAGAGTGGTCAGTTCTTAGAACAGGAAGGGAAATAATTAGGAATAAATATTTTTTGCGATTATTAAAATCCAGATGCCTTGTTTGGTGTTATCAGATGCTGGGTGGGCTTCTTAGTAGATTGGGAGCACTAGGCCCATTTAGTAATAAAAAGAATTTTATGAAATGGGCTTTTATTGGGCAAGACTAATTTCTTTCTAACAGGCAATTCAACAAAAACTGGGCTTAAGGTGGGCTTCTAGTGGGCTCTAGTCCATATTAACTCTTTTTCATTTATCTTTTTTCTTTTTCTAGAGGAAAGACACTACCCCACACTTATTATATATTTGAGACGGGTTAGTTACACTTAATAAAATTAGTTTCAATAATAATACAATAACAATAATAATTTTTACTTAATCATTTTCAACTTTATGGAGTAAATAAAAGATTATAACAAGAAATAAAGGCTTATGGAAATAGGTGGGCGGCGGTTAATACATCTTTAACAAAAAAAAAGGCAAATTCACAAATCTAATAAGATCTGCTTTGATTGAAATTACTTGGAGTGATATTGTAACATTTTCTTGAGCTTTTTATATTGAGGTTAAGGATTCACCCTAATCCTTCCCATGTTTTGAATAGCTTTTTATATCCAAATTATTCGGCAGGAATTAATTGCTACCGACTCTAGTTACATCACTTTTCTTTAACAATTACAAATGTAATTGCAGAGAATAGCGAGTACGAGTATCGTATCCACGAGGATTGATGTTATGAGGTATTTTTGTATACCGTAATACGTAGTTGTAGACTATTTACACATGATCGAATAATGATGTGTTTTGAATTAAACTAAAAATGCAAGAATACCAATAAACAACAAGCAAATAATGTAAACTAATGATTTTTGGATTTTT
>JAUEKW010000043.1:1534673-1546520 GCA_032274785.1 Ajuga reptans
AAGAAAATTCAGGACTCTTTTTTCTGATACATGTCTCTTTTTTCTAATACATGACTCTTAATTTGTTCCAACGTCTCGTTTTATTAGTTCAAATATTGAAACAAATTAAGAAAATTCATCGAAATATTTAATAAAACTTCATTTGAAAATTTAATTTTTAAACATTAAAAACGGTTTTTGGAGTATTTATTTTTAAATAAAACTATCAGAAATAGTTAGATTTTCTAAAATTTATTTTCAGATTTTTAAATAATTTTATATTTTTAATAAAAAAAAATATATAAATTAAAAATTTTAAAAATAATTCCAACATATTTCAAGTATTTTAAATGAATTTTTAGATTTTTTTTTAAAAATAATTTATGTTTTTAAATAATTTTTTTATTTTTTCGCCGGAATTTTTCGCCTGAGGTTGTAAAATGAAACTTCAGGTTGCAATCGGTAAAAAAATTGAGTTTCGGTTGCAAAGTGTCAAAACGCGTATAGTACATGCTGATTTGAGTAATTAACCCTAAAGATTATTACTCAAAGTAATATTTGTTATATCAAAACTAACATTTTTATGATAAAAATAACTAACATTTGAATGTTTGATTCTGTCTTATATTTTCAGACTTCCATATTTTGGTAGAATTAGGTTTCTATCAATGTTGTAAAAGTTGTTAGCTGTTAGTCGAGCAGCAAAGTAGAGCCTAGTTATTATTCGAGACTTAGGCGAAGTAGAATGGAGCATGAACATAATTAGGTAGAAAAAAATCGAAAGCAGAATATAAACAACTAATGAGAGAGTCTAGGCACTTAGACGGGAACTAGTCGGAAACTTTTGCGACTTACGTTTACCATTTTACATGAATTATTTTGTCATTTAGCCGTTATGTAACCACTACGGTTGGCAACTTGGTAGCCATAAAGATGAGGCGAAACTCGCACATTAAACACACACACAAAACAAGGGCTAAGAATCCCCAAAGCTTTCTACAGAGATTTTTCAACTCCATTTTTTTTTTCCGGTAGATCTTGCTCAGAAGATACCTCTATCATTCGAATATTGAGGTACCAAACAGTGTGTGAAAATGGCAGATCTATGCAAAAAAATCTACCCGGAACCAATCGACCACTTCGACCGGCTTCCAGATTCCCTGATCCTCGTGATCTTCAACCAAATCGGCGATGTAAAGGCCTTGGGTCGATGCGGCGTCGTTTCGAGGCGATTCCATTCCCTCGTTCCCCAAGTCGACAGCGTCGTTGTCCGCGTCGACTGCGTCATCTCCGACGATGATTCTTCCGCCAACTCTTCTTCCCCCGCCGCCGCCTCTGATAAGTCGCGCCACCCGATCTCCTCTCTTTTCCGAATCTTATTTTCTGGACTGTTCAAACCCTTGCAATCCCTCTCTCAGCTCATCGTCCCTTCGAACCGTCGTGTGTCTCTCTCTGAAGGCTTATTAGACTCTGAAATTGAGCAAAATTTGGTCACTCACCATTCCCCCACTCAGGTCTTGAAGAATTTTAACGAAATCAAGCTCCTCAGGATTGAACTTCCGACTGGGGAATTAGGGATTGATGAAGGTGTTTTGCTTAAATGGAAGGCCAATTTTGGGTCCACGCTTGATAGCTGTGTTATTCTTGGTGCCTCTGGTGTGATTCAGAACACGAATAGTAACTACAATTGCAGTAATAACGTGAACAATAATGGAGCTGAGAATGATAACGGTAGTATACCGGAGTCTTTCTACACAAATGGAGGCTTGAAATTGCGCGTTGTGTGGACTATAAGCTCGTTGATCGCAGCCTCAGCCAGACATTATCTGTTGCAGCCGATAATAGCGGAGCATAAGACTCTTGACAATTTGATCTTAACTGACATTGATGGGCAGGGGGTGTTGTCCATGAATAAAGAGCAGTTGGAGGAGCTGAGGGTGAAGCCTTTGTCGGCGTCATCAGCATCGAAGAGAACTCTGGTTCCGGCTCTAAATATGAGGTTGTGGTATGCTCCTCAGCTGGAGTTGCCAAATGGATTGGTGTTAAAAGGGGCTACTTTGGTTGCAATCAGGCCCAGTGAGCAGCCCAAGAAGGAGGTGGTGGCTTCCGATGGGAATTGGGTTGCATCGGCATTTGAGGAGCCGTATGGGACTGCTGCGAGGATGTTGTTGAAGAGGAGAACATATTGCCTGGAAATGAACTCTTTTTAAGAGGGGACTTTTCTGAGGATGAATGCATATATGTTGAGGTAATCTTTTTTGCAAGTTTTTGATTGGTTTTGATACCTATGGTTAGATGTAAGCATTGCTTTTATTATCGAGCAAAAGGATAAAATATCTGGTGCTGGGAATAGCATAATGTTGTACTATGCATTCATATGTTTATTTTGTGTAGTTCTTGATTATTGCTTATTGCTCCAGGCATCAATTTTTGTTGCTCTTAGTAATTAGCTCATATTAATCTTTCGATATTGTTTAACTGGTTTGTTTAGCGTGTCTGAAATCTGAGTGTTCCTTTTATCGGTCAATTTAGTTCCTCTTCAGTGTTAAGAGGTAAATTTGCCTTAAGTTTCTTCTTTGGGCCCCCTATTGTATACAAGATGTGTTTGAGGCAATCGGTGTGTGATTTTATCCTCAAGTCTTTCATATCCTGTCTAGTTTTTGGACTCTGAGTTCAGCTATATCATGATTCTATAAACATTGTGTTTTATCGATCCAAGGCTTGAATATTGGTCAACTATCAATTCATGGCTTGAAAGAAATCTACAATAACTCGGAGGCTTTTATCGTCTGAAACTATCATTTGCAGACCCCAATCCCTAACGGCATTGTTAATGAGTTCTCATTATTCTTAGGAACGAAGATCTGCTTCAGCTGAATTTAGAACTTTCTTCTTCCTTCTTTTTCTGTATAAATTCTTTTTCCGTGATGTCTTCACATACACACACAAAAAGTAAAAAGTAAAACTTGAATTTATATATACACAGGCCAGTTCGTGTAAAAATAAATGGGACAAATCATAAGAATCAGCAGCAGCAGTGTGTTGGATGAAGTTGATGAAGTCTCTTATATTGTTAGTGCTGAAGATGACAGCCATGCTTTCACTGTGGTCATTCTATTTAGCGATGATGTTTTTCTTTAAGGGCATCAGAAGCAAGTTGTTAATGAAGAAGAACGAGTCTTCTTGCTGTCCATGAAGAATAATGAGAACTCATTAATAGACCAAAGCTGTTACTAATTTGGGTCTCTGTTGCTTAGTTTCCAATTATTCAAGCCTGAATCAATAGTTGACCTATCTTTCAGGCCTTGGACCAATTCAATTCCTCTACCCTCTTAATACGATTGTCATGAACTGGTTGTTTGATTCTTGATCTTATCTGCTGCTTTCAGAGGCTGTCTCAAACAAAATAAGTAAACCATAGTTTCTGCAAAAGCTGGATCTGAACTCAGTTTGCTAATGCAGCATATTATGATAAAATGCTTTCTGATTACCACGAATAATACGGAATATATTAGATTGACCTAAATCGGGTTTCTGGGAGGGCTTTGGCATACTCTTATGTTATCAATTAACCTTGATGTTGTTTTGAGCTGACATTGTCCCCCACCGTCCCAACCGAGTGTTGATCACATCTTATGGACCAATTATAATTGCATTGTGCATGTTCGTTCTTTTTTTTAAAAGGGTTGCTTTTCTCTTTCCTGTCCACATGCTAGTTTTAACACTGCAGCGATGCACCATATACGCTGTTGCAATATAAGATATTCTTTATTTTAAATTTATTTATTTATGATTTGTTGAAAAATTCTAACTCCTTCCGTCGGTAAAACCAATGGTTATTCCAGGAATTTTGCGGCTATTGAAGGAGGATATACTATTCCAGAAAGCAGAGTATGCAGTTACGTTTTGACCACAGTGGGCTGCAGCCAAGTTTATATAAAGACTGCATTGTGAGGTGTGGGCTGATTATGAGCCTTGAACAGTCCACTTTCTCGGGTTGATGATAGGCACCCGAGCGCATGCTATAAATCTGGACTATGTTGTAAGAGTTGCAAGTCTCTGACTTTTCGTTCATGTCTGCTAGTAATCCATCCATCTGTGAATATTGTAGCTAAAGGTTCACCGGAGCAAGATATATATCGCCAACTTCAGCTACATATTAATAAAAAGAAAATGGCTGTATTTTCTGTTATCTTTTGTTTTATCTTGGTATTCTCCTCCATAGTTTGTATTGAGGATAAACAGGTTTACGGGCTTTTCTTTCCGTCTATGTAAGAAAGGAATTTGGATTGGAGGATCAGATTTCATTTCATCTTCCAGTTCCTAGTCTACTTTTTGCACACAGCTAGCTCAATTAGAATAGGGAGGTTAAATCAGTTATATATGATTGACTATTTATGTACTTTGCATAAAATAAAAAAGGGGACAATAATTATGAGAGAGCTGTTTCCAGCTACTCTATTCACAATCTTTCTTCGTCTATTTAAACTTGGCAACAAGTGTGTTTTCATCAATTATTTCTCCTACGCAACCACAAGGTAGGGGTTTCTTCGTCATTTATGTTTAGGAGGTAGGGTCTTTCTCTAAGTTTATAATCTTATAAGATGTTTGAGATTTGATAAGTTCTTAAAATATGTCTGGTAATGTAACACGTTAAACAACTTATAAGATGTAAAAATAAGCTCGTAGGGCTTATAAGCTAAAAAAAAAAATATGAGCATTTCTAATCCATTTCTTTTCTTAAGATCTTAGTCACACTCAAATTGCACATATTACATTTGCATACACACTCCTCACACTACACATACACACACACTATACATAATTCACACCCTAGACAAACACCACACCACACCACACCACACACACTGCATATACTAATCAAAATATATGTGATGGTGGATTTCAAATTTATCTTCCAAATCCATAGCTAATCGCTTCATTTAGTTGCAAGGTCATAGACTCTTAATCTATAAGCTCTTAAAAAATTATATCTCCTAAACTTTTGAAACAACTTATAGGATGCTGAAACTTACGAGACGTTTGAAATAAACATAGCCCAACATCCTCTTAGTCTCATAGTTCAACGAAGTAACATGTGCAGTTTAATTATTCGTCGAAAATAAAAGTTGTAACATCAGAATTCAAATTTGATTGGACAGGTGGAATATGTGAAAATTTAAACTGTGTTGGCAAAGGGCTGCTGCACAAATTAAACATCTCTCAAGAAACAAACAACAACACCATCTGCTGGCACAATATTAAACCCAGCAGTTTCAATAAATGAAACCAAAGTACGTTTTGCTTTGCTACCCACAATAACAATTCTACAACATTTGCAAACCCTGCTATTTTCCTTGTCTTCAGGTTTACCTGGGGACAAACAAACGCATATGTTATCAATTTTAATACAGCTAAAAAGTACTACAGGTAAAAGTCAATTAATGCCCCAGCTGGCTCAAACATTAGCACAACCAATCCATTTGCGTACATACAAGTTACTTTTATCACCAAAAAAAGTGTTACTTCGAGTGTTAACCTTTATACAAAAGCAACAGTTTTCGTAAGTACCATTCTTTTATGATAAAAATAACACGAACATAATAGTGTGTTTTGATATCAAAGAAAGATGGCTGAGTGTAGATATTTTGGACAAACAATATAACTTCTTGGGTTTATAATGTGTTTACCTACACAAGATCTAGACTCGTAACTCGATTGACACTTTAGACCATGATCAGCGAAGATCAAATCTTCATAGTTTGGATCTATTGATTTGAGAATTAACATTAAGGCCATTAAAACTAAATTCCAATATTATGCTAAAACCCAGGGGTATTATCTTTTATTGCCAAGTAATGGATGGATAACACCTGAAAACATGTTATGGTTTAAGAAATCTATACTCAAAATCAAATAAACTCATTTCAAACATTAGAGGAAAAGATATTGTTGAGGCATAAGTCAAAATTCATATATCATCCTCCACACAGTAATAAATGAAAACAAATACTATAGAGCAAAAAATGCAGTAAGACTGTTGAAGGTAAGACTATCTAATCATATTTGTCCATATTTGACTATTTGACCATCAGTTTTACGGTCTTAAAAGGGATCACCTAAAGACTGTTAATCAAGACCATCTGACGCTGCTTCACTTTGTATTCGGGACATTAGGCCTTCGGCCTAGCTTGATTTCATCTATATAATTGTGGGTTGTTTCCTCAAAAAAAAAAGACCAATTAAATATATAACCAGACGTAGAACTTAACCATATAAATACAATATTAATGTTACTTTCTCTATTGAAGAGCTTAGTTATCAGCTATCACATATATACAACCCCATTACTCATAAATTCTTAAATGTAAACCTACAATCTAAGGGAGTGTTTGACTAATCTTATTTTAAAAAATCTGACTCTGAAATAAGTTATTGAAGTGTTTAGATAAAAAAAAGATGATGAAATGACTTATAAAATGTTGGTAACGACAATTGTACAAATAAAATTATTAAAATATAAAAGAGTTATTCATAATAACATCTTCTTGCATAATTAATAAGTTGGACTTTTCAATTTTTTTTAAATATGAAATAAAGTCTTATTTTTAAAAGAAGTTTGAATGAGCTTATAAGCTCAGCCACACGTCCTATGTGAATCATATATATCTTGCTATATTGAAACACATGCTCTCACTAATATTCAAGAATAAACTGCATTTTACATGTCAACTTCTTCTGCAGTTCTCTAAGTTATTTTAAATCTTCCCCTTCTTTTTTTGCTCGAATACTCAATACTTCTTTTATACAAACAGATTAGTTCCCTTTAGTTCCTTAGTTTCAGAATTTCCATCTCTTCTTTCCTTCTTGAAAACGAAAAAAAACTAAACTACTTTTTGCTAAAAGAATTGAGCCAATACAAAGTATTAAAGATTGATGCATATCTGTCTAGCTACAGAAGCTTTTAAATTTAAGTTTTACAAGTAATATTATCCACCAAATATGCAAATTTTTAAACCGGAATACCACACTGAAAAAATTGATGGCTTGTATGATAATATGTGTATGTAAATGAAATTATCAAAAAAACAAAAGGAGATATAGGAAAACTAACAAGTATGAAAATTTATTAAGAACACAATTATGGTGAAATGGAGCAGATTATGCACCCAAACATATTGATCCAAAAGAAGTAAAAAGAAAGAATACTTCACACATACCACATTGATAAATGACTACAAAAGCCAAAACAAATACACACACACACACATATATATATATATATATCCATATAAAAATTTTAAAAATAATTGAGAGACTTGGGCCCTGCTAACTATATCAAACCACGCCCAGTCCCCTCTTCCCTCTATTTTCCTTAAAGATTGGACCAAATATAATTGACTCGAGAGAAATTCCTTCATCAGTTCATGAGTTAACTAGGTGGTTCTGGATTTCAGTCACCCAATTCACTCGCATTCACCCCAACCTTCTTTAATAATTTCAAGATTTGGATCATGGTTAATTTTGTTTTAGTTTCATGATCTGAATCCAAGTGCTAGGGTTTATTATTCTAATTTTAGAGATAGAATATATTTAATTCTTAATTCATGAATTCGTAATTCTTCAGATCATTTATAATTGTGATTTAGGCTTTAGTTTTTAGTGGAATTTTCCTTCCGTCCCATAAAAATAGGCTTATATTTTTCAGAAAGATTAAAAAATGATAGTTAAAACATTAAAATTTTAACTTTATTTTACTTTTATACCCCTATATATCATTTATTGTTTAAACATTTTTTTGATGTGAAAAATATCTAATGACATTATACCAAGGCAACCATAGAAAATTAATGATTTGTTTAATATAGTAAATAGCTTATCTTTACCGGCGAAAGAAAATGAAATTTTTGTGAGTATTAAAAAAAAGGAATTCAAATTTGTTTTCAAGGTTATTAGTTGCTGAATGCAGTCTGGGTTAGTTAAAGACTTAAAGTGGAGCATTGAAATCCCATTAAAGAAAATCCGACAAGTGTTTATTTTCCGGCCCGGACCAATGGTGGTGGGGGCAGCCGTAATAAAAGGAGACACAGAATATTTAATAACCGGGTAATTAGATAAATAAATAAACATAAACAGTTAAATGTACAGTATGCATCCTAACCTAACCTAACCTAATGCGCCAACACAAAATGCTAAAGTGCGCACCCTTTCACTAACACAGCAACACCTGTCTCCGCCATGGACATGTTAGAAAGAAGGGAACCAAACACATAGACAGACAACCAGCCGATCCCTATTCGCAGGTATCTTCACCATTTCAGGAGAGAGAGAGAGGCTTTTTTATTATTTAATTGATTAATTATTTAATAAACCTTATTTATGTCCCCCCAATGGGTCACGCCTTTTTATGAACCCAAAAAAATTCAATACTATTATCTATCTGTTCATAATGGAAATCATACTGAAAAATCCCTCAAATCCATGCCAAAATTGCCAATAGAATTGTACGACAATCTAAATAACCACAATTTTTTAATTATTATCATTATTGTGCGAATATAATTAACTGCATTTTGAATAGTTAAAAACGTAGATAGAGAAAATTACCAGGAATGGAGAAATGCGGTTGGTTGAACTCAGTTCTTGCCTTTTCCTTTCTGGGCGGCGGAGTTCCTAGCATCGCCATAGCAGAGGTGGAGGCGGGAGTCGTAGCCGGTGAGGAACTGGTGGTGGTTCTCAACAGGTGCGGTGGTTCCGATGACGAAACTTGGAGCAGATCCGTCTGAAAACCTCTGGAGGTGAGGCATCAGAGACGGCGAGGAAGAATTGGACTGAAGGGTCCCCCTATTGAATCCAGCAGCAGAAGATGAAATCGAAAAGTTTAGGTTGTACTCGCTGCTGCTGCCATTCTGGTGGTGGCTATGGTTGCTGCTGCTGTTCCCTCCGGCAGCAGCATTCACAACTGGGACTAGGTGGTCTGGTACGAAAGAGAAGTGCTGTAGCTCCGGGTGGTGGTGCTCCGTTGTCACACTGAACAGCGGCGAAGACGACGACGTGAACGGATTTGCCGCCAAATGCATCTGGCCTGAACGGGCTGAATGCGGGCCTAACAGGCCCGAAGTGAAGTAATCCATCGGTGTGGCTGGCCACTGCCTAGGAGACTTTAGGAAGAAATTCGACTCGTTTGTGGCGCCGCCGCCGCCGCTACTGTTGGGGTTCTGATGAACCGAGCCGTTGGGGCTGCTGTTGACGTTGTTGATACCTCCACTTAAAAGCTCAGTGAAAGAAGTTGTCTGAGAGATAGGGTTTAAGGAAGCAACATGGGGCGATTCGTTGTCTCTCTCCTTCTCCTTCTCGGCGACTCTCTCCTTGGCCCGTTCCCGAGCCTTGATTCTGCTTTCAGATCTAGAGAGAGAAAGCCCGGAACCCTTACTAGTTTCAGAAGTGCTGCTACAGGCGGAGGACTTTGTCACCTGTTGTTGGGAGTAATTGGGGTCGCCTCCGCCACCGCCGCCGCCGTCCAAATCCACCTCAGCTGAGTCGAACCCGAGCTGATCACTTCCGGCGGTGCTCGACCTCTTATCGTCGCTGATTTGCTTAGGGGTATCAGGAAACGGTGAGTTCATCGGTGGCAGCTCCGCGATAGAGCTCGCCGCCGCCTTCAGCAGCCACTCCACCGCCTTGCTCGGCTGATCGTAACCTAAACGATCCTGCAAATCGTAGAATTGAATAGCAGTGTTCACCGAGAGCCTCACCCGCCGGTCTCGTAGCCCCTTCGATGTCAGAACTTTGCTGTGCCTATCTTTCCCGCCGGACGCTCGTGAAACCCTAACAATTCGCGAAGAAGGCCAGCCGTAGAACCTACCTACACCACCGCTAAGATCGACGGCGCGTACGGCGGCACCGTTGGCGTTTCCCCTTTTGTTCTCCCCTTCCTCTTCATCATCCGGGTACTGGTCATCCATTTTCCGACTGTGCCCTAATTTGGCTGAGTCAAGCCTTCTGTTACCATTACTGATTCGAGGGTACTTACATTGAATCTCATCTACCTCCATACCACCGCTTTCATGCCTTTTCTGAATCTCCTTTTAGCTCGTTTTAAGAGAGAGATGTACAAAAGGGGGTAAAATCTGAATGGAATCTGAGTTTGTTCAAATTAGGGTTTTAAGGGTAAACAGTGGGTGCGCGGTGCAGTTGGATAGTGGATGTGGGGAAGACTGTACCGTCCTTTGCATTGATGACGATTACACAGAGTACTTTGGCTTTTGTAGTGCCATATACATACAAAATAGATATATATAGAGAGAGAAAGAGAGAGAGAGAGAAGATGTATCACGTTCAATTACAGAGAAAAGTCAGAAAGACGATGAAGGGGGGGTGGGTGGAGATGAGGGCTTCGTTTGAAGCTTTTTGCAGTGCTATCAAAAGCAAACACCAAAGCCTGTGTACTTGCTCAGACCTCTCTTAATCCACCTCTGCAACATAAAATATAAAATTAAATTAAATTTAACAGTCAAAAATTGAACCACCACATATATATCTATTTAACCACCCTAATAATTATATATTTTAATTACCTCTTGATATATAACTCGTATCGATCCGAAATTTAACACAAACTCGATCTGATAACTCGAATTGCCACCCGCACCGGACCGTCCCACCAAAAAAGGAAAAAGAATCAGATGCTAAGAAAGAGGGAAAAGGGGGAAACAAAGAAGAATAATGTACAAACGCTGCTTTTATTTTCTTTTTCAAATTGCTCGATGTTAAGCTAAATATCAAGCTTAAATTCCATTTTTTTGCTTACATGTAACAGCAAATAATAAACTAAAAAATTTGAGTTTCTTTCTTTGGGTCCGAGGGAAAGAGACAGGAGAGAGAGAGAGATCATTAAAGCTTGGCTGAGGCTGACCCTAGAAATTGCAGGCATATATAGCATAATTGCTTTCTGTTTACAGACCAACCACGCATAAAACCAACTGGAAATTACTTGTAAAACTTGATTTTCTCCACCAAAAAAAGAAAATAATTTTTATAAGTTTACAATTTATATATGAGATAGAATGAAGTATAAAAAAATATTAACGAGAAATTATACAAATCCAGCATTTGTTGGATCTGTGCATTTTTTGCACCTTCTTACTCTCGATTTAACTATATAATTTAGCTCACCATGTTCTTCAACATATAAACATGATCACACAAAAAACTCACTGGGAAAACAAAATCTTCAAATTCAACGAAGATTTATACAAGATCAGCTCTAGATTTGCCGAACTAAAACTCAAAAAACAAAAATGATTGATGTAGAGAAAAGTATGAAGAACATCAAAATTACGTATAAAACAAAAACGCACTAAACACGTACATTTCTTCTCCATTTTCTGCTAACATTATTGGAAAAAGCTTTACCTGATGAGTAAATCGGAAACAAAGTGATGAGTCTGGGAAAAGAGAGAGAGAGAGAATAGGATATATGTAGGTAAATTAATGACCCGACTTTGAAGTTTGTAAAATGGGTTTACCCGGAATTCCAGTGGAGCTGCTTCCTTATCTCCCAACTCCAAACCCCAGTAAAAATGATCAGAAATAAAAAATTGCTTTAAATTCCACCATAGGGTTAGTGAATTATGGTGAAGCAAAAATGGAAATTAGGGTTTTATTTTTGCTTGTTTGGATTTATTGGAAAATTGTGGATAATATTTTTAGTGGGAATTGTAGGATTAAAAGCCATAAGAGGAAGGGGTTAAATCGATTGGAGCAAATCAGCGGGCTTATCGGGAGAGGACAGACACAGCGCCGTTCCCTCTCTTTAGTATTTACATTTAACTCCTTTATTTCTTCTCTTTATTTCAAATTGCCCCA
>JAUEKW010000043.1:1562614-1576060 GCA_032274785.1 Ajuga reptans
CCCCCCCCCCCGCCCCCCCCCCCCCCCCCCCCCCCCGGGGGGGGGGGGGGGGGGGCTGATCGCGCTGTACATGCACGAAGAGAAGCTCATTTATTTTATCATGGCATCTGCAGTCTATGCAACGAGGGGATCCAGCTTGGATTGGTTACGTCTATGCATTCTCAATTTTTCTTGGAGTGGTATGTGATGATTCTCCTTGTCATATTTAGGATGGCATATAACACTGCATTTGTTACTGTAGGATGTCTTATTCATTTGGAGTTGTGATTTTCAATTATGTTTTGCTGGTCATTTTGAAGTACTGAAGAGTGTGCCTATGCATTGACAGGAAGTCAGGTTCTGTCCTTTGGGACTTACTAGATAAGTTGTAGTATCATGTAGCTACCCTGGAGATATGCAATATATGTAACATATAACATACAACTAAATTACAGTAAACTGAGAGGGAGAGAACACACAATATTCGCCTTTCAGTACCATTGAAGGTTCTGAGTATCACAGTTGGGGCTTATTATTAGTTCATGATTTTCTGCTGTAGATTCTCTTCTCATTTGGGGATTTTCCTTTTTATTAATATTAATAAAATATCTTGTTTCTTATAAAAAATGATTTTCTCAGGAAGTTTTATATCTTTGCTGCAACACACATCTGTATCATAAGAGTGTCTTGTTATTTCTTGAAAATTTTTATTGTTCTTTGTACACTGGTCGGGTGAAATAACTGGATTGTTTATAGCACTATTGGTGGAGAGTATGAGAACAGTAGTCGTTCACCCTGCCGAATAGTCAAATATACTGATTTTTGTGTCTTATTTTGTTTTGCACATTTCCTATTTTCTCTCCCACTTATCAGATAATATGCGTAGCTTGACTGCTTTTGCATCTCCCTTTTATGTTCTATTTTTAGGTATTTGGTGTGTTATGTGAAGCTCAGTATTTTCAAAACGTCATGCGTGTAGGCTATCGTCTGAGATCAACCCTGGTAAGAAAGTTTTCTTCCACTATCGTCTAATCTACGTTTTTGAACTACTGGTTGAATTAGAATCTGAGCTTGTTCACCAAATATAAGTTGTGTCATGCATGAATATCTTCTTATTTTGTTGGTTATTTCTCCCTGTATTTAAGTATTTCATTTCCGAATTTGGGATTGGTGTCTGGGAAAAAGTTGGAAAGGTTTACCTCTTTAAAGTTTTGCATGCTGTCAGCTGTGTGGCGTTGCATCCCCATAGAGGAGTATGCTATTCTTTTCAATTTTTACTCCACTGAAAAGGCTCTTGTATATTTGAAACATCTTTTCTAGGTCGCTGCAGTTTTCCGAAAATCTTTAAGGCTGACTCATGAGAGCCGCAAAGGTTTTGCATCTGGTAAAATTACAAATTTGATGACAACCGATGCTGAAGCTCTTCAGGTGTATTTCATATTTTTAAAGTATCAGATTTTTCTTGTATTTCTTTACTATCATGTCGACCGAAGACTGGAAAGATATATGATTCATGATCTGTGATGAGTTCTCTAAAATTGTAATCTGAAAGGCAACGAGATAATGGGATAGGGTAGCAATATTAAATTCATAAAATTGTTTTATAGACTTTCCAATTGGATGGGATTAAAAGATACTGTCAGCAACTTTTTCTTCCTTTTAGTATTAATGGGATAGGATAATATCTTGAATTCTCTTGTGAGTTTAAATAGGACACTCTGTTCCTTTACCTTTTCTCTGGTCAAAGGAAAATTATGATCTCTTATCATATATTGTGCAATGATGGTGTCATGGATAAGAGAGGTGTTTGAGTGATTAATTGATTGTGGGTACCTTGTCTATTTGTAGTTTTATTATATTTTTGTGATCATTTATGGTACTATTTTTTAATCTTCTAAGGTATAGTTCATTGCTGAATACCACTGAGCATTCTCTGAATTTTGCAGCAAATATGCCAATCACTCCACACTTTGTGGTCAGCGCCTTTCCGTATCATTATTGCCTTGGTTCTTCTTTATCAGCAGCTGGGTGTTGCTTCTCTTCTTGGCGCGCTGTTGCTTGTTCTCTTGTTCCCAATACAAGTATAGAAACCTCTAAGCAACTCAAGTTTGGTTTATTTTATTTCATTTTTGTATTCCTGAAGATAATGTCTTTCATGTTCCTGGATGTGATACTTCTGTTTTATGATTTTTTTAGAATGTTTGCTGAGTCCCTTTTTAGCCGTTCATCTTATTGAGTTTTTCTAGGAAGGAGACTTATTTGGTAATTTTTGGCAATGGTTAATGGGGAAAGAGATAGACAAGACCCGTGCTGCCTTCCTATGTTAGGGTATAGTGCTAGGCACCTTTGACATTGGCAAGAAGAATTTGACATTTGTTTAGTTGATTTCATTACTCAGATTTTGGAAATATGTTCCACCTTTATTTAATTTTACTGCTCCTTGAAATTATGTTTCTACACAACACGTTAACTCTAGAAGATTCTGAGGTAATGCTATTGTGCTACTAAGTCTAAATGTATTTACATACCCTTTGTTTTAACTAAAGATCTTTGTGTTAGTGTGGTTGGATCCATGTTAGCTGATGAGAAATTGGATGTCTAGAAGAATTTTCTCATAATTTTCACAGGCCATCACCCTGTGCATAAAATCTTGGTCAATCTCAAATTAAATCGTAATGTTTTTAATTCAAGCTAGATTTTTTTTTTTTTTTTTTTCATTTTGTGTTTTCATGTATATTTGTGGACTTGAGCAAAATATTGGTCACTATATCTTCTTTTGTGGGAGCCTTTGCTTGCTTATTAGTTCCTTATCTGATGAATGCAGTATTTCTAATTTTAAATTTATTTTCCCACACAGACATTTATCATAAGCAAGATGCAAAAGCTGACAAAAGAGGGATTGCAACGCACGGACAAGAGAATTGGGCTAATGAACGAAGTTTTGGCTGCTATGGACACTGTCAAGTAAAGTTCGCATACTGAATAGTATCTCAATCTGTGTTACATTATATATCTCTTAACGATCATCATTTCTTGCCAAAATGGATTCAGATGTTATGCATGGGAGAATAGTTTCCAGGGGAAGGTTCAAAATGTCAGGAACGAGGAGTTATCATGGTACCGGAGTGCTCAGCTTCTGGGAGCTGTATGATCTTTCTCTGAAAAGCTGTTTTCACTTAATATTCATTAACATCCAATGCTCTTGTAGTGTGTGTTTGTGTGTGTGTGTATATATATATGGTATCCATCATCTTTCATTCTTGACCTGAGACTTGTGTGATTGCATGTTGTGTCATCTCTCTCTTTTTTTCTTTTCTTCAGCTTTTTCAGATTTTACCTTGTGCTAATATCTCAATTACTATATGACACTATTTTTGTGAATTTGCAGTTGAACAGTTTCATTCTTAACAGTATTCCTGTAGTGGTGATCGTGACTTCGTTTGGGTTATTTACTTTACTTGGAGGTGATCTGACACCTGCGAGGGCATTTACATCTCTGTCTCTGTTTGCCGTCTTACGGTTCCCTCTTTTCATGCTTCCTAATATTATAACACAGGTATCTTGTTCCACGATTTCTTTTCCTAAATCTTACAAGTTGAAAATTACTTTTGATTTTGTACCATTAACGTGAGCTTACCAATGAATTTCTCTAAAATTTTAAATTTGTGACTAAACTTCTTTCTTGTTATCTGATGACCTTTTAATTTTATAATTTTTATCTCTCTGCGGATGCTGAAATCACATTTTGGAGGTCAACTAACACCATCATGGGTTCTATAAACTTTTGACACTGATATTCGTAATGATGACTTTAAAATTTAACACAAAGGTTACTGCATATGGTTTCATTAGCGTTTTCAGATCAACCATGATTCAAATACTTCATTGATTGGAATTATTCTAGTATTATATTATTCATTCAGAAACTTCTTCAGTATTGTTGGCTAATCAATTGTGAGCCTCCATTAATTTTGCACATTTTAGTTCTTCCAGGAAGAAGTATCCCATAGTTAACATTGTTCTTCTATCGTGTTTTCCCAGGTTGTTAATGCAAATGTTTCTTTGAAACGTCTGGAGGAACTTCTTTTAGCTGAAGAACGGATCCTTCTGCCTAACCCCCCAATTGAACCAGGATTACCTGCTATCTCAATCAAGAATGGATTCTTTTCTTGGGAGGCAAAGGTGTGTTGGTTTGTTCTTGCTCATAAGATTGCAATTCCAGGGCCTGCTTCTTGGCATATAGACCTCTAGCATGATTTGTATTTGAATACATCATTCAAGAACAATATATTCTTTATATTCTCAAATTACTATACAACACTGCTCAACTATAATCTTCCCGCTGTGTTGATTCTTTAGGTCTTGGAATCCAGATAACAATGATAAGTGTGAAGGTAGTTGTGAGTGTTTGTGGTAACTTACGTGACAAAAGACTTTCTGTTATTGTCACCAAGTCTTTTTGTCGATTGCATTTTCCTGCCTCAGGAAGTGCTTCTATTTCCTGAGGCCCTCAATTATCAGGCACCTTCCCCTTTGGACTTGTAATCCATAGGTTTTGCACCAGTCGATGGTTTTGAATTCCACGAGTGAAATACTTGTTTGGCCGAGGGCTTTTTGAGTCCACTCTCTACAGTCCCCTCTGTCTTATTGGCGTATCTTTTGCATGTTATTTGTGCTATATAGCTTAGACCTCCTATGTGTGCAACTTTTTGGATTCTGTTCATTGATCCAGATACTAAAGGTTAAATAGGTCGTGGCCGTTCATTCTACTTTATCATAGACACAACTTGAAGCCCCTTCAATTGTTTTAAGCTTTAATTTTTTCTGTAATTTAGCTGGTAGTTTCTTCTGAGACGTATTATTTACTATCTATGACAGGAAGAAAGGCCAACTCTGTCAAATATCAACCTTGATATACCAATTGGTAGCTTAATAGCTATTGTTGGTGGTACTGGGGAAGGAAAGACTTCACTTGTATCAGCAATGCTTGGAGAGCTTCCTGCAGTTGCAGATGCTTCTGTTGTCATTAGAGGAAAGGTTGCTTATGTACCACAAGTTTCATGGATCTTTAATGCTACGGTGAGTTAAATAATGCACCCCCCCCCTTTCAGAATTACACCCAGGGGAGCGAATAATGCATTGTTTGTGGATCTTTTGTTTTCTTAGGTCCGTGACAATATACTGTTTGGTGCGCCATTTGAGTCTGCAAAATATGAGAAGTCAATAGATGTGACCTGCCTGCGGCATGACCTGGAACTACTGCATGTAAGAATGCCTGGAAATACCATCACATGGTTAACTTGATTGATTGCTTGTCATTGATTTGTTGTCCGAGTGTTTACAACCTTGAATATTCCTATTATAGGGTGGTGATCTTACTGAAATTGGAGAACGTGGGGTCAACATCAGTGGAGGACAAAAGCAGAGAGTTTCCATGGCTCGGGCTGTGTATTCTAATTCTGATGTTTACGTATTTGATGACCCTTTAAGTGCTCTGGATGCTCATGTGGGGCGTCAGGTTAGTGTTTCAAATATAAATAAGTGCTTCAAATCTCCCAACTTCTTGTCCTGATAAAATCATTGTTATTTGGCCATTGTTTTGGTAGCATAGCTTAAATTCTTTTTGGCTGCCATTTCTGGTTTAGCAATTTAAGTGGAAAATAAGTATGTTATATTATCAAGAAGAAGTAGGTGGAACATTGTCATGTACCGAGATCAATATAAGCATGTGCTTTTCCTCAAAATATTGATGCAAGTAATAGTTCGATCTTCCCTCATGATGTCGACTCACTGTATGGCGCAAGCAATAAAGATGTGTTCATGATTTAACATTTGTCCTTTTCTGCTTCTTAGGTTTTCGAGAAATGCATCAAAGGAGAATTAAGGGGAAAAACAAGAGTTCTAGTCACAAATCAGCTACATTTTCTATCACAAGTAGATAAAATTCTCCTTGTGCAAGATGGTATGGTGAAAGAGGAGGGAACTTTTGAAGAGCTCTCAAACAGTGGCATTCTATTCCAGAAACTGATGGAAAATGCTGGCAAAATGGAAGAGTATGTTGAAGAAACAGAAGATGTTGACGAAATGAACGATAAGGACTCTAAAACTGTTGTTAATGGTTTGAATGGAGAGGTGTCTAAAGATGTGAATCAGATGAATAAAAAGAAAGAAGGCAAGTCCATCCTGATCAAACAGGAAGAACGAGAAACTGGCGTTGTGAGTTGGCATGTTTTGATGAGGTATTGAGCACTTTTCAATTTCTCACGATTTTTTTTTTCTTTTTGAATGGTATGGGGAGTGCTGCCACTTATCTGCAGCATCTATCCTTGCTTTTCACAAGTAACATGCTCCTCAACTTTCTAACGAGGTAGGCATGTTTCTCTTGGAAGATAATGAGAATCAATCCATGGTGTCAATTTTATAAAACGTAAATCCATTCCATTTTTACTGGTTGATGCATGATCAAGCTGTGCAATTGTTTTGATGAATACACATGAGGCTTCTTTATACATTTCGACTCTATTTTCATAAACGGTTCGCCTCACCAACTAGCTGTCCATGCTTTTGCCTGGACCTCCTTCATGCAGTTTTCTTTCTGATGCAGCGTCAATGGTCATTGACTTAAAAGTCATTCATAAGTATGTACAAGTACCGGGCATGTCACTTGTTATTTTAATCTGGCGTGGTGTCAACTTTATTTTATTTTGATGGCTTCTGTTTTTGTATTTTCATTTATAGAAGGACCTTTTTCGAGTCTTCCTGCATCTGCCTATGTCTGCTTTTGATTTCATTCTTGCATTCGCCTGACCTTAGTGTGTCTAACTTTACACCCATTGGTTAAACTTGTGTTCTTATCTTGAGTTTTGCACCTCTTCAAATTTAAATGTGAGGAATAATGGAATCTAATGCATGAATTTTTTTATGAGTTAAGTGGTCGATAAAGTTGATAACATTATAATAATATGTTAAGACATGTATTTTGGTGTCAAGTTGTATAATATCTTTTTGACCTATATGTGTTCAAAAATAAGGATTTTGCCTGCTGATTTTTGGATTACAATAATGTTTGAACTGCTTGCAGATACAAGAATGCTTTGGGAGGTGCTTGGGTTGTTATGATTCTGTTTATGTGCTATGTTCTAACGGAATCCCTGCGAGTTTCAAGCAGCACATGGTTAAGTTATTGGACAGATCAAGCCAGCAGACCAGACAAACATGGGCCATTATTCTACAATTTGATCTATTCGATCCTTTCATTGACTCAAGTAAGCTATATGGAAGCCATTCTTTTTATTTAATTTCTTTTTTCTTTTTAAATTCTTATATCTCATTTTTGCTAATAATGCAACTCTTCTTCTTATACATTTGCCTTTCAATTTAACTCTCTTTTCGATAGCAACACAATGGAAATTAAAAACCTTGCTGGCTTACCTAAATCTTTCAAAATTCAGGTACTGGTAACATTAACAAATTCATTTTGGTTGATCACTTCAAGCCTTTATGCTGCCAGAAGATTGCACAATGGCATGCTCAATTCTATCCTTAGAGCTCCAATGGTGTTCTTTCACACAAATCCACTCGGACGTATCATCAATAGATTTGCCAAGGATCTAGGTGACATTGATCGAAATGTTGCTCCATTCGCCAACATGTTTCTGAATCAAGTGTCACAGCTTATTTCAACATTTGTGTTGATTGGGATAGTGAGCACAATGTCTCTGTGGGCCATTATGCCACTTCTGATCTTGTTTTATGTAGCCTATCTATATTATCAGGTATGGCCCATTTCAAACTATACTGCTTGTGACTATTTCTAATTTGCCTCGATGGTACTCAACCGGTTTCAGCTTTGTCCTTGTAGGCATTTTATCTTTTTTATTCCTGTGATGAAATGATAGATATAAATTAGGAATTGCAAAGAGATCTTAGTATTGTCTTTTTATAATCTTGTAGACCTACTGTATAACTACAAACTGGGAACCTCTTTCCATTCTTTCAGTTTTTTAATAGAATTCTTGTTTCCTATCAAAAAATTAAATTTGGATTCCATGCTAGTGATAATTAGTGACATTTTAAATCGAATTTCTGAATTTGTAGCGAATGCATACAATTTGGATGTTAACTTTGCCCAGCTTCGAGGCTGTGATTGCTTCATGCATATATGGATGCTATGTAGTCACAAATTTTTCTAGTTTTCATTTATTGCTTTTGGGACTATGCTCACAATTGTTGAGGTTTGTAATTATGGATTTTGCTGCTTGTAGAGCACAGCCCGGGAAGTGAAACGCTTAGACTCCGTTAGTAGGTCTCCTGTTTATGCCCAGTTTGGAGAAGCACTGAATGGTCTCTCTACGATACGTGCATACAAAGCATATGATCGAATGGCCAAGATTAACGGGAAATCTATGGACAACAATATCAGATTTACCCTTGTTAACATGGGTGGAAACCGCTGGCTTGCCATTCGTTTAGAGACAGTCGGAGGCCTTATGATATGGTTTACTGCCACCTTTGCTGTCCTGCAGAACGGCAGGGCACAGAACCAAGAAGCATTTGCATCTACCATGGGTTTGCTTCTCAGTTATGCATTGAATATTACAAGCTTATTGACTGGTGTTCTACGACTTGCTAGTCTTGCCGAAAATAGTTTCAATGCCGTTGAGCGGGTTGGCACATATATCGAGCTGCCCTCAGAGGGTCCCTCCATTGTTGAGGACAACCGTCCGCCTCCTGGCTGGCCTTCGGCAGGTTCTATTCGGTTTGAGGATGTTGTTTTGCGTTATAGGCCGGAACTTCCTCCTGTGCTACATGGAATATCCTTCGTGATTTCTCCAAGTGACAAGGTCGGGATTGTTGGGAGGACAGGAGCAGGGAAATCTAGCATGCTTAATGCTTTGTTCCGACTTGTTGAGCTGGAAAATGGAAGGATCTTGATTGATGATTGCGATGTTTCAAAGTTTGGATTGACGGACCTGCGAAAGGTTCTTGGCATCATACCACAATCACCTGTTCTTTTCTCAGGTTTGCACACTCTTCTTCATTACTTTTAAGAAACATTGCACCATGTAGTTTTTCCGAGTATATATAATTTCCATTTCATGTGGTAACGTAACTTGCTTTCCACTTTTAATGTTGATGAATGTCTTAAAAACCTGTGGTTGACGGTGAAAGTTCACTTTGGTGATGTATATGTTCGGTGATTGATCTCTTCGCGCTAGCTTGCTTTTGAATTGATCTTGAGCTATGGATTTCGAATTCATAATGACAGATTCAGGGATGTTGCTTTGATTGGTTCAATTTATGTTGGATTGAATTTTAATGGATTTATCATGCATATCATTTGAAGGCATTTGAAATCCATTCCTCAGATCCTTCTCGTTAAACCAAATCCTTCCACCCAAATACAAACTTAATCAATTTAAGCATTAATTAAACGTCTTACAAGGATGGTCGTAAATAGATTTTGATGTGGTAGAACCTTTTCTTTTTCCTCTCTCTGTTACTTCCTTCTTACGCGTTTGTTTAACTATTTATATTTTGGACAGGATCTGTTAGGTTTAATCTCGATCCTTTCAATGAACACAATGACGCTGACCTGTGGGAAGCTTTGGAAAGAGCCCACTTAAAAGATGTTATCAGGAGGAATCCTTTGGGACTTGACGCAGAGGTAGATGAATCTGATCCGTGTTGTTGATCATTTCTTTTTCTCATCGAAGTTATTTTGTCCCCCGAGTATTATTTATACAATCTGATGGCTTGATCGAGTCAATCCCCTGCCGTGTTTTCATGGATGGTGTACAAAATTATTTTGCTTTAGTGGACGTATTCATTTATATTTCCCGGTTATTAGAAGAAAAGGACTTCAAATTTTGTGTGTAAAGACCAAATAATTAACCTCTGATTTTTTTTTCCTCAAATAAGGTCTCTGAAGCAGGGGAGAATTTCAGCGTTGGACAGCGGCAATTGTTAAGTCTTTCTCGAGCTTTACTCCGCAGATCGAAAATTCTCGTGCTTGACGAAGCAACTGCTGCTGTTGACGTTAGGACTGATGCTCTCATCCAGAAGACAATTCGCGAAGAGTTCAAATCTTGCACAATGCTAATCATTGCTCATCGCTTGAATACCATCATCGATTGCGACAGAATTCTTCTTCTTGATGCTGGTCAGGTATGCATCCGTTGCATCTTTGCATAATAGATATTTTTTTCTGCCCAGGAAATATTGATTCCGAAATGATAAGTAGAGAATTTATGGATGGATGGATTCAAATCCAAAATGACGAAACCGTTGATATTGTTTGTGTGCATCAACATATGATATATCTGAAGTTTGTAGCTCTCATATCGGGTTATTTGTTCGAAATTAGAGATTCCTCGATCCAAATGCAAACTCTAAATCGTCTTGGATAAGGGATTCATCGTGAAATATAGATTAAATCAAAACGTTTGTGTTATTTTATTTTTCTGAAACGCATATACTATGGATTAATTTGAAGCATTTTCCTCAAATTCTCTCTTAAATCCATTTTTTTCATTAGTTGCATTTTTCGTATTGCTGCAAAGATTTGGAGGATGAATTAAACACAAACATTTTGAGCTTGTCTGCACAAGTTCGTTTTACCATACGATTTGAAATCCGTAGTAGCAGATCACCTGGTAGTTGTGTCGATGTGGATTTGAAATCCATTGTAGTAAATCACATGGTAGTTGTTTGGATGCGGATTTGAAATCCGCCAATTTCATTTTGAACTAAATTCGAGGACTTTGGGTGGATTTGAAATCCTTCCGTTTGAAATACTTCCATTGCAAATCCTCCAATGATCACATCCCTGGAAATTTGGATGTTCATTACATCCAGTGACTTACCATGGCTCATTTTGTCAGATTGTCGAATTCGATACTCCAGAGACGCTGCTACAACGAGAAGACAGCGCCTTCTCTAAGATGGTCCAGAGCACAGGCGCTGCAAACGCCGAATATCTGCGCGGCTTAGTACTCAGAGGAGATGTCGGGGACGAAAAGCTCCAACAGGAGAAACAACTGGACGGGCAACGGAGATGGCTCGCCTCCTCTCGCTGGGCTGCAGCAGCACAGTTCGCTCTTGCAGTTAGTCTAACGTCGTCACAGAACGACCTCATCCAGTTAGAGATCAACGAAGACGAAAGCATCCTCAAGAGAACAAGAGAAGCAGTTATCACTCTTCAGGGAGTGTTGGAGGGGAAGCATAATCAAGAAATCGAAGACAACCTTGAAAAATACCATGCTCCTAGGGACAGGTGGTGGTCTTCGCTCTACAAAATGATCGAAGGTAAAATTTGTTTCCTTTCAATGAGAGCCAAGAAGTTTGGGCCTGGCACCGTTGGAGTTGCTGATGTAGCGCAGATGTGACCTCAAAAATTGGGAGTTTCCGGCGAACTTGCAGACGTGGCAATTGGTTGCCCAGCTGGACATGACATGCCACGTCATTAATTGCCACGCCAGCAACTTTGCCGGAAACCCTAAATTTCTTAGGTCACATCAGCAACTCTGACGAAATTTGTGACATCCGGCGAGATTTGTCCTCAAATTGGATATTTTTTAAATTTACAGGACTAAAATTGAAATTACGCCACATACATGAATTTTTTTTTACTCGCCCTAAGTTAGAGGATTAAAAAAAGAATTTTCTCAATTTAACAGTCTATCCCTTTAAAATATACTAAGAGGGTGTTTGACTAAGCTTATAAACTGCTCAAAACATCTTATTAAATGCTTAGGAGCTTATAAGCTCTTAAAATGTGCTTGTCAAAATAAAGTGTTTGAACAACTTATAATATCTTATAAAATGTAAAAATAAGCTCTTGAGAGTTATAAGCTCCAAAAAACGTAAGCACCTCTAGTCCATCTTTTAAAAAAAAACAAAATCTTATAAGTCACACTTTTACACATACTACACACACTTCAAACATAGTGTACGCACTAATGACACTTCACACATAGTGTACTCACTGATGAAAATGTGTGTATAATGGTGGATTTTAGTTTGTCCCCCCAAATGTATCGCCAAATCCCTTTATTCAATTACAATCTTATAAGCTTCATTATCCGAATCCTTTATTTATTTATAAGCTCTTGAAATATTACACTTATAAGCTCTTGAAATAGCTGATAAGATGATGATACTTATAAGAAGTATGAAATAAGTTTAGCCGAACACCCTCTAAGATTTGTGGGCCGGTCTGCAGCCATCAGGGCATGCCAGACCAGTGTCCTATCGGTCGAGTATGTTGAGCTAGATGTTACTTTAAGCCAGGATTCTTACGCGTTTTGTTGTGCAGGTCTTGCCGTGATGAGTAGGATTGGTCGTAACAAGCTTCATCAAGCAGATAATTTTGAAGATAGAACGATCGATTGGGACCAAGTTGGAATGTAGACTTAATTTGTGGCTTTGTAGCCATTCGGACAGTAATTTAGACTCGGAATAAATCTGACTGTACTTTGTGGTCAACAAAATGTGGCTCCTCTTCATATGCAGCAGCCAATTTAACCTGTTGTAGTGTAATATTGCTATTGTTTATGACAGTTTTGTTGCAGTGATTTTTGAGGCCTTGGATTGTACTAAAATTTTATTGCATTTCTTAAGTTCATTGTATACCGTCCGTCCTATAATGTGTGTCGTGTCTAAAATTTTCTTGTCATAAAATGAGAAGTTCTGCTTCAAAAGTCTCGTTTTATTAGTCCTGGTATAAAAATAATTTTTTGATTTTATAAATTAGTTATTTTTAATAACTAGGTCAAATTAAAAAATTATTGATGGGCTTTAGAGAGTTATACTTAAAAATAAAATGCTCTTGTTAAACAAGACTTTCATTATGTGATTCGAAGGCAGTCTATTTTCTATGTTTAGTGGGATGTTTTTTTGGAAAGAAAAAAGAACTATGGGTGTGTTTGGTATGGGCTGAGCCAGCCAAATTTGGTTGGCTCAGCCCTCACCTGTTTGGTGAGAATTTGGCTGCTTCAGCCTTAGTTGAACATTTGGTTGAGGGCAAGTAAAAAAAAACGGCGCCCAACACAACACAACTCTCTCTCCTCATCTCTCTCTCTTCCCTCCATGGTGGTTGATGACGGCGGCGGCGGCGGATAATGGGCGGCGCCGGAGAATGGGTGGTTGGTGGTGGTGGTGGCGGCGGTGGTGGGTCACCATTTTTACAAATTTTGGAGCTCAAAAACCAGAATAGAGGAGGTTTAGAGAGAGAAGGGAGAAGGAGGTTAGTGGTGGTGGTGGCGGCGGCGGTAGGCGGTGGTGGTGGTGGTGGTGGTGGTGGCGGCGGCGGGAGGCGGTGGTTTAGAGAGAGAAGGGAGAAGGAAGAAGAAGAAAGTAAGAGAGAAAAAATTAAAACATAAAATACATATACCAATTAAACAATTATCCATCAATCACAATTTTCTATACACATCACATCTCCTACACTAATTAAATAATATTAAT
>JAUEKW010000043.1:1601760-1616609 GCA_032274785.1 Ajuga reptans
AAAAAGAAAGGGGG
This sequence comes from Ajuga reptans, assembly GCA_032274785.1. Lineage (NCBI taxonomy): Eukaryota > Viridiplantae > Streptophyta > Magnoliopsida > Lamiales > Lamiaceae > Ajuga > Ajuga reptans. The sequence continues at coordinate 1,601,775 of JAUEKW010000043.1, forward strand.
AACTGAATATGGTGGAGATACGTGTATTTTCTTATTTTTAAGCGTCCCACTTTTAATGTTAAGCGGGGATATATTAAGTATTTGCGTTAACAGACTCCGATTATGCTATGAAATCGCTAAATTATGAGAAATTAATTACTGATTATGTGCTATGAAACTGCAAAATTAACGGAAATTAATTGGTGAATATGTGCAGTGAAATATGCCTACCATTTTAGAAGGAGGCAATAAAAGATTTAGAATAGTTTTAGGAGAACAATCTTGGACATATTTAGTGACAAAAAAATCCATCAGTTTTCCTTTTATACATAATAAACCAAAATTGTAAAAATTGTTACAGCCTAATTTAGAAAGCAAGAATGGACGGGAAAATTCAAAAGTTTCTATTAAAGACGGTTGTCTTTTATTTTTAAGTAAGATTTGAAATCATTATATTTTCCAAAAAGAAAATAATTAGTCGTGATATCATTTTAATTGATGATTATATATATATATATATATGTAATTAATGATGATGGTAAATTCTAATAGTTTTCACATTTTAATTGAAACAGACGAAAAAATATTTGAATATTATCTCCTAGTTTCGTTTGTAATAATCTCGTAATTTCACGCATAAACTGTGGATAATTACATAAATTTTGCTAAATAAATTAAAGGAAAAACAAATCTATCTAATCTATTGAATCCCACATTCTAACATTAGGCGCCTACATATTAGGCATTTATAATATTCAAAAATTCAAACTTTCAAAAAAAATTATACTTTTAGTAACTATAATATTTTGACGGGAAAAATACACTTACTAAAAATAGTATACTTATGTTATTATATATATAGATATAGATATAGATATCCTTTTATTAAGTTTTTAATTCATTATATAAATAATCATTCATTCTTATTACATTTTTTTTTCTTGTGACCAATTCTGATTACATTGTTTATCTAACATACTTAAACTGTGTATCGCAGGGGAGTATTACCAGTCCATATATTATATGTTTGGCCAAATTAATTAAAGATGACAAAATCGACCGATGGACGGGCCTAACCCGCCCTATTTTAGAATAGCCGGACTATGAAAATCTTGCCCGAAATACTATTTGGCCGATAGTTTAGTATATTATAGAAGGATGGAGGTGGGCTAGACCGACTAAGTTTAAGCCCGATCAAATATTACACCGGCCTAACTCGATCCAATATATGCATTGGCTCGACGGACTCGACCCTAATGAGTCGGGCATTCCAAATTACCAGCTCTCAAAATAATTAAAGAAGAAAGAGCAGAAAAGAAAAAAGCGGTATTGATCGTGCAACTGTAGGACCCCGTAGTCGCATCAACAACTTTTTACACCGGCCATCAAGACTCTGCCTCAGTCACAGTGATCTCTTTTGCCCTCTTCGTCTCTCCGACCTCAGTGACTGCAGATCCAGATGGACCTAAATGAAAAGGAAAATAGTTTTCGTATGTCGATTTAATTTAGCTGAATAGAATCAAAATCAATCTCACTATTTTCCCGTCGAGATGGCCGGGGTTTCGGTGGCGGCGGAGTGGCAACTCCTCTACAATCGGTACTACCGGAAGCCGGAGCTCTACCAGATGCAGTGGAAGCACGTCGACCTCACGCGCAACAAAGTCGCCTGCGCCCCCTTCGGCGGTCCAATTGCCGTCATCCGCGACGACGCCAAGATCGTCCAGCTCTACGCCGAGTCCGCCCTCCGCAAGCTTCGCATCTTCACCTCCTCCGGCTGCCTTATATCGGAAACCGTGTGGAAGAACCCCGGCGGCCGCCTCATCGGTATGTCATGGACCGATGACCTAATTTTGATCTGCATCACTCAGGACGGCACCGTTTATTCGTATAATATACACGCCGAATTGATCAGCACGTTCTCTCTAGGCAAAGAGTGCTTCGCCAACAGCGTTGTTGAATGCGTATTTTGGGGGAACGGCGTTGTTTGCATCAATGAAGCGTTTGATATTTTCGCTGTGCCGGATTTTAAGATCCCTAAGACGGTTAAAATGGCCGATTGTAGTTTGGAGGAGCTTCCCCATTGTATGGCTGTGATTGAGCCCCAATACACGAAATCGGGTGACGTGGAGGTACTGCTTGGGGTAGATGACCATGTGTTGTTGGTGGAAGAGGATGGAGTGCAGCCACTGGCGGCTGAGATTGGGCCGCTGCAGAAGATGGTAGTCTCGAGGAAAGGGGAGTTCGTTGCCTCATTCACGCATGATGGAAGGCTTCTGGTCATGTCCTCGGATTTTTCCAATGTTATCATCGACTATGCTTGTGAGGTATATCTGATATTGTGCTTCCTGGTTACGATTTTGTTTTGGTTGTCAAGTTTAATTATTCAGTGCCATTGTACAACTATACGATTCTTTATATTGATGTCGTGATGGTAAACGGAATGACACTATTGGCTAAGCTAAAACTCTATGTGTGCATAGTGGTGATAGGATGTTTTCTGAAGGATTTGTACATTATAAGTGAAATGCTACTATTCCTTCCCAGGTCGATTCTAGAGTATAATAAACTAGGCAGCCTCCTCCTTGACGGCTTGACCACATCTAGAAGATCTTATTCACAGAATTGGGACATTCAGTTACACCCATAACAGTTCTATGCTCTCTGTGGCTTAAAATTGTAACTTGTTGAATCTGCACATTTTACTCTCTCTAATGCTTTCTCTTACATTCATGTTTTCAGTCAGCCCTACCCCCTGACCAACTAGCTTGGTGCGGATTGGACAGTGTCTTACTTTACTGGGATGACATGCTACTAATGGTAGGCCCTTATGGTGATCCAGTACGCTACATATATGATGAGCCAATTATTCTTATCCCAGAGTGTGATGGGGTGCGGATACTATCTAACACAAACATGGAGTTTCTACATCGGGTTCCGGACTCTACAGTATCTATCTTTCAGATAGGAAGCACCTCACCTCCTGCCTTATTGTACGATGCGCTGGAGCATTTTGACAGGCGAAGTGCTAAGGTAGCCTTCCCATTCGCATTACTTGAAGTCTTCTCTTTTGTTAATCATCTTCTTAAATCTTTCATGATGTTCTGACATAGCGGCTCCACTCCTATCTATTTGTCTCTTGTTGTTTGCATGGTGTGATATTCAACTGAATATGCTATTCTGCAAATTAAGGTGACATAAAGCGGTTATCTATTTGGATATCAATTAGTTAATATTATTTTGTACCAAACCAGTTATCATAAGTTTGGTTTGAAGCTTTAATGCATAAAAGCTATTATGCCTCAGGTTGAAGATATGTAAATTCAGTAGACTTGGAAACTTTAATCAAATGGTTGTTGATTGTGAAGAAGAAGATGTGCATTGGGAAATATGTTCCCTTTACCTTCTCTACTTTTCATGTACATGTGTTCCATTTATCATGCTGGGTATGCGATAAACTTGTGCAGTAATTACTGGTCCATAACACTAGTCCTAATTATTTTTGATTTATTCTTTTTGGACCTAGTCGTATGTCCACTTATTGTAAATTTTACATTGAAAGTCTGTTTTCTCCCGGATAATATTTTCTTATCCATTGGAGAGTTCCGCAGATTTGTCTACAACTGCTTTCGCTGACAACAATAAGTTGGAAAATTTGGCATATTGATCTTTATATTATTTCCTGTTTAGCTTTTCTCTTTTTAACTAATTATTTACAATTTGGATAAAAATCATTCAAATGCTGGGTTACAAGGTGGAAGATTATGCCAGCTGGCTAATAAAATTTGGGTGTATGCTTACTTCAGAAGTGTTCACTAAACTAAGTTATGAAAATTATATCGTTGGAATAATGAAGTCATAACTGCCAGGCTGATGAAAACTTGAGATTGATCCGCCCTTCACTGCCTGAAGCTGTCGAGGCTTGTGTTGATGCTGCTGGCTACGAATTTGATATTTCACTGCAGCGGACACTACTGAGAGCGGCGAGCTATGGACAAACTTTTTCTAGGTAAGTCTGGTGCTGATATTTGATTCATTTGCATGGTTGGATTATTTGCATTATCTTTTTTCTTTTTTTTCCTGTTCCATTACAGATAAAAGATATGCTCATTCCTTTCCGGTTGATGCTGTTGACATTTTTCAGTAGGGTTATTATTCATGATTGTCATGTTGAAGTTCTGATTCTGAGTTGCTCTTCCTTGTGATTATGTTTAATGTGTGTGATTTTTTATTTAAGAAAATTGGAAGATGGGACTGCAGTTGTTTTCTATTTGGAGAAGCGAACATAACCAAGCAAATGATATAGTCACCCTATTTGTATGCAAAGTTCTTTTGGTTTCTCTATCTACATGTACGAATTTATGTTTTACATGTCTCAAATTGTAATAGTTTACTCCTGTATTCTGCAAGAAATTTCTTTCGATTTTTGTTCTCCGTAGTTGATAAAAAGAGAACAACACTCCCACGTGTACTTTCTTGGTGGGTGGTGGGGGGTTAATCTAACATAAGAACGTAACTATGTTACCAATTTTTAGTAATTTTCTGAAACGTATTCCACTTATTTTGACTCTAATCTAAAAGTGGACGTCATTGCTATTGAACAAAATAGTAAGTATTAAGCACAAAAAAAAAAATGAAGTTGAAAATTATATGCACATGATACCAAAGGTTCTGTAATTTGCATAACTGCTGGAATCATCTAAAATCAAGGGCTAGTAGGATTCTTCTGTGATTTAGTACTTCGATGGACATGAAATGCTAAATCTGGCGACCCTTCTAGTTCAGTTATGTGGCTCACGTCCTTTCAACCTTTCAAGCAAAAAAATGATAAGAAAGGAAGACAACAGTAAAGTATGGCATTTCACATGAATTAGATAAAAAAGTTTGTCAATCTACAGATGCAATAGCATAACAAAGATTTCTCAGAGCATAACAGTTGTTATGTTTAGATAGATCTACCTCCTATTTACAATTTTTGCGAAGTAATAAATATTTTGTGGACCACTTTCTGCTAATATAAATTATTGCATTGCTGCTTTTGACATTCTCTGTTACCTTACTTAAGTTATATAAAAGAGGATGTATTAGTGTTAACTGTATTCGATAGCTTGGAACCTGGGCTGCCTTAGGGCTTCTCCAACCCCAAGGTCCTCAACACAAAAAATTGTGATAATTCTACACCAAATTTACAGTTTTTGTGTATACCGTCTCCAACCCAACACTATCCCATTAAACTTACAGTTTTGTGTAACCATCTCCAACCCATTTCATACTAAATTTTACATAAAAAGAATATCTAATTCTTATTCTATTTATAACTAATTATTTCAAATTAAAGTTAATTAAATAAGAAAAAATATTAAATACCTAAGATAATAAAACATGATATTTATGTAATTGAAACTAAATTTAGAGATTCTTTAAGATATAATAGAAATATAATTTTTGTGTGGACGAACAGTGCCCATCAATAGAGGGGCACTGCACATAACTCAATAAATACAGTTTATTATACAGTACGGTTGGAGACTTTTTCTGTTAAAACATCTGTAAATATTGTGTTTTAGGGGTGGGTTGGAGATGGTCTAAGTTCTTGCATGCAATTATTTTCTGATATGATACACAAACTAAATTTGGTGGAACATTATTTCATGCATTAGTTAGTTCTCTGGTACATTTCTGTTCATGCTCGTAAAAATTTCTGATTTTTTTTTCTTGTTAATGATATCCAGTTGGCTTTGGCAGCCATTTTCCACGTGACAGCATACAAGAGATGTCTAAAACGCTGCGTGTTTTAAATGCTGTACGCCACGTTGACGTCGGTATTCCTTTAAGCCTTCAGCAGTACAAGGTGTTAACTTCTCACTACTTAATGCTTATAGTTTCAAATACTAATTTGTCATAGTGCTATTAATTCATATCCTCAACGGTTTGTTCCAGTTACTTACGCCATCTGTCCTGATTAACCGTCTCATTAATGCTCACAAACACCTCCTGGCTTTGCGGATATCAGAGTATCTAGGCTTGAGTCAAGTAAGTCAGTAACACCTGTGTTTTAAACTGTATATCATATGCAAGTCTCCCTGTTGCTCTCTTCTTTCTAGTAGCACTGAAACTTTGATTTCTTTGAGTAGGAAATCGTGTTAATGCACTGGACTTGCACAAAGATATCAGCATCCTCAGCAATTCCTGATGCCAATCTTCTTGAAATATTACTTGACAAGGTTAGTAGTTTTAGTAGCCTATACTAGTGAAAGGATTTGATTTCTGTTTTTTCTTTTGGGGCAATAATAACAACTCCATGTTCTATTTGACCCATTACTTCCTTTTCCTTTTTGGTGGTTATTATTATTTTATTGTTTACTTGTATGAGAAGCAGTCGCGAATGGGGTTATGAGTCCTGAGGGCACGTACATGAATAACATATTAAATAACAGGTTTTTTGGTGTGTGTGTGTGTGTGATACCACAATAGGAGTGGCAACGGGGCGGATCGGGGCCGGGTTTTGCTATCCCCGACCCCGACAGGTAATTTTACTCCCCGACCCACCCCGCCCCGTTCCCCGACGGGTATAAAGTTTTAATCCCCATCCCCGACCCCGGTGGAGATCACACAGGTCGGGGCTCCCCAACCCGACCCGATTGCCTGTATTTATAAATATAAATGTAGCATTTTGAACATCAAAATGCAGAAATAATATCCACAAAACTCACTGATATCCTCAATGATGCAAAAACAAATAAATATATTACTAATCTTATATTTAATTTGCACTACAATTTCTTGCTGTTTAATTTTACTTAATTATATTAGTACATATATATATTTATATATATATTATACCGGAGCGGGACATATACATACCAACCCGACCCGGACCCGACACGCAGCTTTCCAGACTCTCCCCGAAACCCGACCTGACCCTAATCAACGCTAAAAGAACCCGCCCCGATCGGGGCGGGGCCCCGCGGGTACGGGTCAAATTGCCATCCCTACACAATGAGTTTATCAATTATGTCAATTCTTCATTCAGTTTATGTATTAAGAGTGATACGCTATCTATTTAAGTTGGTCAACACTCAACTGATGTTGATTTGTTCTAGTTTTAGATTGCATTTGTATTATGTACCATATTGTGCTTACTATTCTATTTCTCCAATAATGGCTGGAAGCTGAAGACCTCATAACTAATCACGATAAATCTGATTACCTTATGGTTGGGAAGACATTTGAGTAATTGTAGTTAAGTTATAGCAACAACCTAAGCAAGATATAGTGCTTACACCCCTGACTTGATAGTTGATTCTGTAACTCACACTTGGTTGTTAGTCACATGAATATGTCTCTGAAATATTGGTCGTGGAATCTCAGCTGAAGATCTGCAAAGGAATATCTTATGCAGCTGTTGCTGCTCATGCTGATAAGAGTGGCCGCAGAAAATTAGCTGCTATGCTAGTTGAACACGAGCCACGTTCCTCCAAACAGGTAGAGTTGGATTTGCCCTTTTGCATGTGTTATTATGTACAGATTTGATTCTTTCTTCCTTCTTCTGTACATAATTTTTCTTTTTCTTTTTTTGTTTCTTTCTATTATTAAAATTTAAAGTAGCCCAAAAACTTCTATATCTCGGCTTGATGTCATTCATTTCCAAGGTCATTTTCTTAGATACTTTTTGAGAATTCCTATTCAAGCAATATCATTTTTATATTCCAGATCCCTCTCTTGCTAAGCATAGGAGAAGAAGATTCTGCACTTTTGAAGGCTATTGAAAGCGGTGATACTGATCTTGTTTATCTTGTCTTGTTTCATATCTGGCATAAGGTACAGTGAAATTTAAGAAATGTTCATGAGATATTTTTATAGTCTGAGCAACCTTTATATTATATTGTTAGATGAGATTTTCTAATTACAATTCCTTGAGTACAATATGTAATATTGCAGAGAATGCCAGTGGAGTTTTTTGGAACAATACAGGCGAGACCTCTTGCACGTGATCTGTTTGTTACTTACGCACGGTATGGACACTACTTTCCTCCGCAAACTCCAAAACTATAGAGGGAGGAAGACTTGTTTTATTGACATGGTTTATCTTTTTAATCTTTTGCTGTTCTTCCAGGTGCTACAAGCATGAGTTCTTGAAGGACTTCTTTCTGTCGTCTGGGCAACTTCAGGTTGATTCATGTTTACGTGATTCATGGGGTCTATTCTCCTCCAGTTAATAATTCATATATCTGTTACCTTGTTTAGAACGTTGGCGTGATAATTTCTAGTAGTATTCCAGTACCAGCACATGTGGGTCATGACAAATTGACACTGTGATAAAGGACTGTGTTAGTGCGCGTGACTTTCTTGTCTTTCCCCTTTCAGATGGACAATTTATTTCTCCCTGCTTTTCTTTTCCTTGAATCGTCATCGTTTTTTCTTATAATCCTACTTTTTTATAATCCTAAAGGAATATCTCGAGTAGGAATCTCTTTTCTTGTTTTATTCTATAGTTCTGTTGTAATATAATGTTCTATTATTATGCAGGATGTAGCTTATCTCTTGTGGAAAGAATCGTGGGAACTAGCAAAAAATCCAATGGCTAGCAAAGGTTCCCCTCTTCATGGCCCACGTGTAAAACTAGTCGAAAAGGCCCATAATCTTTTTGCAGAAACAAAAGAAAACATTTTCGAGTCCAAGGCGGCTGAGGAACATGGAAAACTGTTAAAGTAATTGTTCTGTTTGGCACTTTTAGTTATGTGCTTGTTTATATTGCTGCATAAGAAACCTTATTTCTTCCCAACAAACATCATTCAATTCATAATATTGGATTTGAGGGTTGCTGCTGCTGGACTGGAGTTGTTTCTTCTGTCATGAGACAAATTATATGATCTGCGAGGATATTACAAATTTGTCATTGAAACAAATTCTATGTACTGTATGAAACATGGAACCACAGTTGATGGCTTAAGGAAATCTTATACTTCCTCTGTACCACAATCAGAGCCCTATTTCGGAAACATTTTTTGTCCATGTTTCAAAAGTCAGAGCATGTTTAATTAGTCAAAAAATAAATTTGAAATATTTATTTTCACGAGCAAGTTACATTTGATTAAATAAGTCAAATTAAAATTAAACGGAGTCATATTTATTAAGGATTGATCATTTTTAGAAGATTGTTGTAAGTTCAACAGATTGACAAAAAAATAGACTGTTTTACTCTTAGAGAAACTTGTTGTTTTGGGATGGAGGGCGTAATAGATAAAACATTTGCCAGTTTAGATTTCAATCTGGACCTCACCACCCACCTCCGCACTGTCATCATTTTAAATTGCTTCCTTGCCCTTTTTCTTTGTATGTAATATGATACATGCATCGGAAATCTCGTGCACTACTATGGTCTAATTCTTTGCATTTCAACTGCAGAATTCAACATGAGTTGCAGGTGACTACAAAACAGGACATGTTCGTGGGCTCAAGTGTCAGCGATACAATTCGCTCATGTATTGTTCTAGGGAATCATCAGGCTGCTAATAAAGTTAAAACTGTTTTTAAGGTATGTACTTTTCTTTAAAGTTTTGTATGACAGATATTGTTTCTACTAAATTCTAACTAACAAAGGGGTATGCAAAAATCCCAAGAAACACAGATGTGCACGAGTAATTTATTTGGCTAGATCAGATATCTGAATTACCAGGGAACATGATTTAGGTTTCAGAGAAGAGGTTTTATTGGCTTAAAGTCCTTGCTTTAGCGACAATACGGGACTGGGATGCAATTGAAAGATTTTCAAAAGAGAAGAGGCCACCAATCGGTTAGTGTTTGATGTCCTGAGTTAATTCGATATGTAAAGTTTATTAATCTTGGTCTTATGTTACTGTTGTTTCCTTTGTGCTATTATCATGCGTAATAAATACTCTATCTTTTGTGTGCACAAAAGTTGTGTGGGTATGTTTGAGATAATCATGATATGCATCAAGATATGATATTGATAACCATATCGTAATAGAAACTTTTGTCATGTTTGTTGCTGGCATACATGCAGAGTAGTATTGTGAGTTGCCTAGTCCTATGTGACTATGTTGTCCTTTAATGATAAAGAAGTTTACCACAAATGTAATTTGAAATGTTGATTTGTCACCATTTGGATGTATATGATATTTACCCTGAAGAATAATTTTTATGCTGCTCACAATGTGTGCGTGTTCTTTTTTGCTCCTTCGGTCTGGTTTGTCGGTTAAAAAATCTGGGACACGCTATTTGCTTAAGTTTGTTCTCTCCTATACCAAGATCTTCCACAAATGAGGATGAAGGCATTTGAGCACATGAGTGTCATTGTGTTTTTGTATTAGTCAAGAAGATGGGCCACTCTTGTTGCATCTTGTAGATACTACCTCTTGATACTGTGCTTACTCTCTTTGCAAAACTCGAAACCTCTGAAAACATTTGTGGCTGAGTATTCTTACATAGACTTGCTGAAGTGTTAGTACCATTACATTTTAACGCCCTTATGCCTTATTGCAAGTTTTGTAGAAAGAAATAATGTGAAGTTCGACTATTCTCAACCTGTTGCCATTTTATACTGCCATTTGTAGGGTATCGTCCATTTGTGGAGGCTTGTATAGATGCAGGTGAGAAAGGCGAAGCGCTTAAATATATACCCAAACTTTCTGATCTCAAAGAGAGAGCTGAGGTAACTATCACCCAACATGCCAACTCTTTTATGTAATTTTCATTTTTAAACTGGTATTCTTTTTCTTTTCTTTGAAATTGTGGAAATGAGTGTTTGTACGTTTTGTATAATTCACGAATAGGCTTATGCTAAAATCGGGATGGCAAAGGAAGCTGCAGAGGCTGCATCTCAAGCTAAGGATGGTGAATTGCTGGGGAGATTGCGACAAACTTTTGCACAAAATGCTGCAGCTTCATCAATTTTCGATACTCTGCGAGACCGTTTATCCTTCCAAGGTGTCTCTTAGTCTGATTGTGAATACTGTATTTACTTGTGAAACTGGAGGATGAATACTTTTCATGGTGTGGATAAAACTAATGTTGATAGCAACCCCAACTTTACCCTTTTTTTCTTCCTGTTGTGATGTATTTATTATTCTCCTGTTTCTTAATTCTGGGTTTGTTTATTCATGCTTAACCATGATGATGAACGTCTAGTTTGTTGTAATGATTGTTAACTCATTGGTTTTTAGTGTTATTTTGGGTCCAAAGTTGCACGTAATCGCATTCCATATTACTGTTATTATCATCCTCGTCGTCATCATCCTTTTGCAGTTAGAGTCGAATTTTATCAGTTAGTCTAGATTGATTCATTTACTTATTACCCCGAGCTTGTAGATATATCGTAATTGAAATCTTTACACAATGCAAGTATTTTACGCAGGATTAAGAGGGTGTTTAACTAATCTTATAAACTCTTGAAATGTGTTTGGCAAAATAAGATGTTAAACAACTTATAAGATGTAGAAAAATAAGCTCTTAGAATAATCTCAAATTATTTTTTTAAGAGATCTTATAAAAAATAAGTTCATCTAGACCAAAGATTTTATAAGTTACATTCAATTTATACATGCTACACATGCATACACACATTTCACACATAAAGGCACACTTTACACGCACATTACACACACTACATATTTTACATACTACACACACTATTCACACTCCACACCGCTACACACTTAACACATTTCACACACTACAAACATTACACACACTACAAACACCACACACTACACACTTCACACAGTTTACACACTACACTACACACTTCACACACTACATGCACTACACACACTACACACAGTACACACGCTACACACACTACACACTACAGACACACTACACACTACACACATCTACACACTTCACACACTATACAATACAAACATTTCACACACTACATACACTTCACACATTTTACACACTACACACATGTGACATGACACACACTTCACACTCTACACACACTACACACATTAACACACACTACACACACTTCACACATTTCACACACTACACACACTATACACATTACACACACTACACACACTACACACACTACACACGCTACACACTTCACACATTTCACACACTACACACATTACACACTATGCGCAGTCACACATTTCACATACTATACGCACTACACATACTACACACAATACACACATTACACACACTTCACACACTACACGCATTACACACACTACACAGAATACATACACTACACACATTTCCCAATACACACACTACACATTCTACATACAGTACATACACTGTACACACAGTACACACACTACACATAGTACACACAATTCACATACTACACAGTACACACGCTACACATGCTACACATATTACATACACTACACACACTTCACATTTTACACACCACACACATTACACACACTACACATATTTTACACACACTACACACACTACACTCACTTCACACACTTCACACACTACACAATGCACATATTTCACACACTACACACACTTCACACACTACACACACTTCACACACTACACACACTACACACATTTTACACACTACACATATTTTACACACTACACACATTAACACACTACACACATTACACACACTTCATACATTTCACACACTACACACACTATACACACTTCACACACTACACACATTTCACACACTACACACATTTCACACACTACACACATTACACACTACACAATACACACAATACACACTTCACACATTTCACACATTTCACACACTACACACATCACACATCACACACTACACACATTACACACACTACATACACTCTACTCACACTTCACACATTTCACACACATCACACACTACACACATTACACACACTTCACACACTTCACACACTACACACACTACACACACTTCTCACACATTTCACACACTACACACACCACACATACTACACACATTACACACACTTCACACATTTCACACACTACACACACCACACACATTACACACACTTCACACATTCCATACACTACACACACTACATGCATTTTACACACTACACACACTAAACATTTTACACACATTACACACTTCACACATTTCATACACTACACACACTACACACACATTACACACACTTCACACATTTCACAATTTAATACACTATACACATTACACACACTACACACACTACACACTACACACAGTACACACACTTCACACATTTCACATATTTTACACACTACACACATTACACACACTTCACCAATTCACACACTAGACACATTACACACACGTCACACGTTTCACACATTTCACACGTTACTCACACTACGCACACTACACACACTTCACACATTTCACACACTACACAAATTACACACACTTCACACATTACACAAATTACATACACTATACACTATACACATTTCACACACTACAAACATTACATACACTTGACACACTACAGATATTACACGCAAATCACACATTCCACACACTACACACACTACACACACTTCACATATTTCACACTACACACACTACACACATTACATACACTTCACACATTTCACACATTACACACACAAACACACTACACACAATACACACACTTCACACATTTCACACACTACACACATTACACACACCACAACACACACATTACACAAACTTCACACATTTCACACTACACACACTTTACGCATTTCACACACTACATACACTACTAGAGGTGTCCAAAAAAATATGAACCGGGAATCGGAACCGGGAACCGGCAGTGGTCAACGGTTCCGGAACTGTTGACCCTATTCCCCTCCCCCCCCAAATCGTGAACCGGCGGTTCGGAACCGGAATCGCCGGTGGAACCGTCGATTTTTTGTTATTATTTTTTTAATTTTTAATTTTTTTAATTTCTACTTCAAAAAATTTATAAATACTCCCTATTTCCATCCAATTTCTCACACATTCACCTTAAAATAATTCCTCACACCTTCACCTTAAACCGTAAGGTCAAGGATACGTAGGCAATTTCGTTTTAAGTTAAAAATTAGTTCTAGTTTTTAACTTAAAATGAAACTCAACCCGTTCTTTTTTTTTCTCTTTTCCTTTTCATTATTTATCGATTATGTAATTTCACAATTTTAGTTGTAATGTACACGACTTGTAGTTCAATAATTATGATATGTTACTCTAGACTACAGCTATAGATAGGCTATAGTTAAGTTATTTTTTTTTTAATGCAAATTTCCAGAATTGTCTCCATTTTTTTAAACTTTATTTCAATAGAATTGTCTCCATTTTTTTAACTTTATTTCAATAGAATTGTCTCAATTTTTTTATGTCAATTGTATTTGTTACATTCTATTACAATTTTATTTTCCTATCTTTTTCTAATAAAAATAAAAATAAAAAAAATATTGACAAACCGTGGAACCGGCCGGTTCCGAACCAGAACCGCCGGTTCACCACCAGTTCCAAATCGGAACCGAAACCGGCATATGACTGGTGCGGTTCCGGTTCCAACCCCCCTAAGATTTTGAACCGTCGGTTCGGAACCGGAACCGGCGGTTCGAACCGAATGGACACCTCTATACACTACACATTTCACACACATTACGCACACTGCACGTATTCACATGCTTCATTCAATTGCAATCTTATAAGCTCTTTTATCGAAACACTTTATTATCTTATAAGCTTTTGAAAAATTACATCTTATAAGCTCTTAAAACAACTTATAAGATGTTAGAGCTTATAAGATCATGTTTAGATTAAGATTAGCCAAACACCCTCTAAGGGGTGTTTGCAAATAATTGTGCTTTTAGAGAAGTGATTTGAATTGATTTTGTGAAAAAGTTAGAATTTGGTAGTGT
>JAUEKW010000043.1:1621146-1639800 GCA_032274785.1 Ajuga reptans
CAGGATCAAAGCGCAGAAGTTCGAATAAGGTGTCTCGGCCGAGACCAAGTGGTGTGTCTCGGCCGAAACGTAATTTTCGAATAGGTCTGTGAAGTTGATCAAGGGTGTATCTCGACCGAGATCTTCTGGTGCATCTTAGTCGAGACGATCTGAGATCAGAATTTATTAATTAGATTGTCGCCTTTGGCGGCGGGTTCCAACAGCCACCTCGACCCGGACCGACATTCGTGTACGTAGGTCACGCTCGCACACAAGTGCCTTGATTCGAGGCTCGAATCGGCCCTTAATTTGGACCCCCACCCCGCGCGCATGGGTGCGCAAGAGAGAGCCTCTATGCTAGTCATTCATACAACCCTTAGAAAGGGAATTATATTTATACTTTTGCTCTCATTTTCCAATGTGGGACAAAGTCCCAAACCACTCTTCCAAAACCTCACTTTAATCTTCAATTTCTCATTCATCCAATAACCGTTTTGGGCAAACGACGTACAGTCTCAAACCTCTATCGGAGGAGAGCACGATACCACATTAAACTTCTACGTTTCGTAATGGGGTCCCACTCTAAATTTGTCCCGAACTGGGCTGCCCAAACTGGGCATTTTCCAACAGGGGTAACCCTATCCAAACACTGCCATATAAATTAAACTTGTTTTTACTAATTACTTGAGATAAATTTTTCCAAAAACAAAAATAAAAATGAATTGTAAAAAATACATAGTTATGACCTAGAAATGAGGAATTAGAAATTTAAATAATTAAATTAACTTTGTTAAATATATAAAATCTAAATAAACTTAAGATAAATGGTTTAAATTATGAGTTATCATATATTAACGAATTGAACCCGATTTATTCCTGAATAATTCTCGGAAGTCGATTGATGTAACAATATTTTTTTTTCAAATTTTACCATTTCGTTCGTGAATAAAACTCGACTTACGAATTATTAATGGTGCCAAATAATACCCAGATCCTAGATTTATTACTATGCTTTTGACGAAGACACACTAATTGTCCTTTTCCTAATATTTCCTATATTTAAGAAATGTGATTTTTACACCTTTCTTACCTAGAAACTTTGTTTTCAAGATGCATCCATACTTACTAGGCTTAATTGCAAAATAAAACATGAACTTTCACAAAATTGTAATTTTAACATGACTTTTCAAGAATTACAAAATAAATCATCAACTTAGCATAATTTTACATTTCGAATCACGATCAACCTTTTGATGAAAAATTGCAACCTTGTTTGGCCAAAAATTACAATATATATACGGACGTCATATTTTTGCAGTTATCATAACAAATGGTTTAAGTAATTTGACGTTTCAAATGCTTGTTATATATAAATTTGAAATCGTAATCGTAATATTTTAGGTTGATAATTGAAAATGGATAAAACAATGTCATTTTTATAGTTTAATTTCTTATTAATTCATTTTTATTTTGTCAATTTTGAGAGAACTTGGGATATAATTTGTAAAAATTGGTCACATTGGGGAAATCTTTCACCCGAAATAATGTTCATGATTCAAATTAAAAAATAATGGTAAGTTCGCGGTTTATTTTTCTAAATTTGAAATGTTGGGTTAAAATTACAATTCTGTAAAATTTCATGATTTATTTTACAATTAAGCCTATTTAATAATAAATTTTAAAAATATCATCTTCTATTTTTGAAAACTTGATTACGAAAATCAAACTATGAAAATGAACTAGTTCATTAGCTGGCGACTTGTGCGATGCACGGGCTCCTTTTAAGGGTTTGTGTGTGTGTGTGTGTGTGCAATTGTGGCTCATTTTAAGTTAGTACATATATCTTGCAAATGGAAGTTTTTAGCTGCAAAGTGTTGGCGCTGTGTTTGTGTTTTTTAATCAGTTTTGCATAATGTGTATTTTGTGTTTGTTAGTAGGATTTAGATCATCATTAACCTAGATATACATAATAATCATAATGCTTCCTCTACACCTGATATGCTAAAAGTTTAAAGCTATAATAAAACATTTTACCTTGTTAACACCGTACCTTCAGGAAAGTATAGTTCTACCTTTTCCATCTCTTAATTTATTACGACAAAATAAAGTTGAACTTAATACGGATTTCAGATGCAAAGACTAAAACTGATCAACAAACTTCTCTGGTCAAGTCATTATTTTAATCCATAAACACAAAAATGTTAGGCACCCCAAGATCTCATGAAGCAATCAGAATCGTGACCATGGGGTAGCTAAATTCTTTTTCTTAGTGCTAATAATCTTCATTATTGTTCATCTGTATTATCCGTTTAGTTAGCAATGTATATATATAAGAACAACTGATTTTCGATGACCAGTAGCCGGTGATTATTTACAACTGATATAGAATTTAAGATGAATTAATACGTAAAATCTATGAATGCTGGCAATACAACGGTATTCCATCTCTCGTAACACGTTCTTATTTAAATTCTCCATTGGACTCTCCGACCATCCACATCAGTCACTTTCTCTGTATCTCAGTCCTTTCCTGGTTAATGCTAATGATCAACGTGGTCAACTCCTCAAGTATTGACTTTGAAAAGTGTAGAACCAATGTTCCCGAAAATACAACAAAACACATTTGAGTTTGTCTCACTTTAGCGTTGCCATATTTTGTAGCGTAGTTTATGGGAGGAATTTGTTTTACAAAAAATGGATGCAAATGGTTCAATCAAACTTTGTTATGGAAAATTCTTGGCTATGTTGTTAATCATGAATAGAAATATAGTACTATTAGGATCCTCTGGATTTATAATAACACTTACACAAAGTAAATCATATCATTGAAATCATATTCGAAGCATTTGTTTTGACTGATAGCTGAATTTTAAATGCCAAAAAGAAAGTTGGAGAGGGAGAAAATGATGAGAAGATAAAGAGACAGGCGTTACCTGCACTAATTAAATTGAATTAATCAATTTAATGGATATGAATATGAGTAATTAAGAATAGGAAAAGTCCTCTATTGACACTATTTAAATTAGTATATAAAAGATTTAAATTAGTATATAAGGATAATAAATGGGTGACACATGGACACTGACTGGACGACACATGACATTTGGAGAGTGCTCCTGAAATCATATGTGTCATAATAGGAGAGTGTCAACTCTTCTTTTATATATATAGATATGAATGTATTACCAAAACGGCCCCTCATACTGTCAACATGTAAGGCCCCATTTGGTTAGGCCATATGTATTCATCCTTTTAATTTTATCGACCACTGTACAAGCCGCATGACCCATACCTGTTTTCTATTATGATGTTTGGTTGAACCTGTGAACAATGACCAATGGCTCCAAGTTATAATTAATATTTTGTTTGGTTCACTTAAAATTTTCTTATATCTTCAAATGTCGAATTACCAAAACACCCCCCAATCCCTTCACTTCTCCTATTTAACCTTGCCATCAAAACACATTGAAAGACGAAGGCTTCTTTCCCCTTCCCAGTACTTAGGGTTCCAACACCTAATTATTCAGGCACCAGTCGCATCTACTACACCCGCAACAGTATATATCGTGCACGCCAACAACAGTGAATAAGTTCCATTGATTCTAGGAGGCGTGATACACATCTTCTCAAAGAATGCATCGAGTTCTTCGGACAAAGTTAATGCCCCAAAATTATCCAAATCATTATGAATACTGCAGATCGTAAGTTTTCCTCTATTTGATAATTTTTGCTAATTAAAAAGATAATAATACCTGAATCACCGAATAAGTGATACTAGCGCGAGCAAGGGGATAAGTTAGGGTTTACGAATGTGGTGAATGTAGAATACTAACAATTAGGGCTGCTTAATTTATGTTGTGTTCACAGTTTGTACACCATTATTTGGCATCCATACCTTAGAATATCCAACAAGATTCGTTAACTTTTGAAGACTCCGGTTCATTCCGATTAAATAATTAAGTAGCATATTGTAGCCGATTTAAAATCGGGTTGGGTTAGACTGTAGTTGAGTTAGATGCTACAATAATTCATGGAATATATTCCTTGCTTTTACTGAGTTGTTTTGTCAAGTCAAACATCAAATCCATTCATTCATAAATTTAGTTTCATCGTAGCTACTCCTCTGCGCATAGTCTTTCAATTATTTCTGATAAGTAAAATTGTTATGTTGCTAAATGCTTGTAGATGGATTGTTTATAAATACACATTCACCCACATGGCCACATGTAGTATTCTCAGTTCGACTGTCACACTTTTTTACTTGTGTAAAAAATAGCATCCGCTCCACCTCGTGGTTCAATGTCTCAAGACTGAGTCTTCTATACAAAGGAATGGTCTCGAGAGGTTGATGGTGTCTTCATCAGATCGCTAGCATAACAAACCACTAAATACAGGCTCGTCTACAATGGAGAACAGAACCGCTCATCCATTATAGTAGCCAGGTCGAGGGTTAATCGCCAGTTCGGTAAGATATTCGACTACGAATTTTTCCTTGACCATTTTCACAAACTCTACAAGTGGTACCGAGTCTTGAACTGGATCATTCAACAGCCTGGTGTTTTACATTATCCTCTAAACCATACACTGGAGTGCAATGACTCCACTTGGGGTGCTATATGTCGGGTACGTAAAAAAATGATCAACATGAAATATACTACTCTAACGTTGTTACAGGTTACATATAGGCTGATTCTTTCCATTTTTGATACAACATGATGCTCTGGGACTAGCGTACATGCATAAGGGAGAAGACGAGTTTGATAGCCTACAATTCAATTTCACTGCAGCGCATGAATCTGAAAACAGGGAGGACGAACAGGAAATTATCAACATCTCAAGCGATCTAGATGCTACGAGTCAATCTGTGGAGGAGGCGGACGATGGTCACACAAACGCATTCAGTTATGAGTTAGCATGGTATAGTAGCCCATCTCGGACCGACAACACAAGCTCTAGTTCAAGCTTCAGCTCATTCAGCGGGGCTTCCTCGACCGCACTCAAATCTTCCGGCAAGCGCTTGTCTACTCGACGTCCTCCATGCCCTCGCACCCCAACCGGTTCTGGTCAAAGTTCGGTAGCCTCCAACAGCTCCTTCAAGAAAGGGAATTGACTAACTTAAATTTCCGACCAACCTCCTCCTTCCCCGTTATTTAGTTTGTCTTGTATTCTTCTTAACTGCGTGGTGTTCTAGCTCTTGTTGTTGCCGATTAGTAATGTTGAACGTGTTGTTGTAATTTTCATTTTCATGAAGTCTTAGGGGTAATACGTTGGTCGCTGTTGTTATAGCTTACGACTAAACTATTGATGTAACATTCTGAGCCTACTACAGGTTCGTTGTGTTTAGTAAATTTTCCTGCTTTTGTTTAAACCGTACTACAAAACTTGCATCTTATTGATTTTTTATCAGCCGGGTTAGGCCTCGACAACCTATATCAACCAATGCTTGCAGAAAGAACAAAATAATTTAATTTAAATTGTTTTGGAATAAATTCAACAATAAAGCTGCAAACATTTAAAACATGAATTATAATGCTTTTAGTGGGGCACAAAATGACAATGCACACAAAATTTTCTGCTAAAGATTGCATGTGAAGCTACAGGGTTATTGACCAATTTTGCTTCTTTGTACGGACTCATTAAATGAACCAAGAGCCCCTTATAATGCCTTTGCTTCATATTGTCTCACAACAACCAGAAACAATTAATATGGCCAGCAATAGTTGTTCGAGCCATCACAAAAACCTAACCCAAGAATTCATTTTTTACACAGAAAAATGGACTGATGTTGTTGAAAAGAAGTTTATTGCTTTGCTAATATATGAGTCTTTAAAGGAAAGTTTCTGTGTTGGAGGGAATAATAGTATGGTAATTCGGCATTCAGCGGATCGAGTTAATTCTGAGTTCGGCACTCACTTCGATTACAAATTCTGCAAGGATAGGGTTAAGAAACTCCAACGCCGTTATGAAGTTTTCGCAAATCTTATCATGACCGAGGGCGTTGAATACAATCCCGATCTAAACAAGGTGAAGATAGCTTCTGACATCTAAGATCAAATTTTAAAGGTATCACTTCAATATCGTATGTGTACTTAAAGTTGAACCTTTTCAGTAAACATTTTATGTAATCGGTGACGTAATTTTTTTTAGATGGAACGTTTATCATTAGCTTATACATACAACGGAGAGCCTGAATTTGAAAGCCTACACATCCTCTTCGAAGTGGACGATGACTCTGTTGGGTTCAACAATCTAGAACCTATTACCCGGATTTCAACGGATTTGGGTGGTATGAGTGTTAACGCTTCTCTGAAAGACAATGCACCGTCAAGCTATCTTAGCTGTTCTTAGGAATAATAAAGGCAGACTTTGCGTGCTTGCTTGAGACATAAATTTGATGGCCTTGTCCAAGGCTGCTGCATATTCCTGTGGGAACAAAGCCAAACAAGATTCTTGACCACAGTATTACAACTCGTGACATTTCTGCCTATTAAAAGGTGGATGTAATGGGGGTTTCCCACAAAAAAACATTTATACATCATTACATAATCATACTGTAGTGTGCCGCTCTGTTGGTTGGAAATGGATCCGGCTCCACGACAGACTCAAGAGGATTATTTTTATGACGGCAAGTGGACCGAAGAGCTAGACAAAACTTTTGTAGATGTTCTTGTTGATGCCGCTGCTACAAGGGATCTCAATGTTGGTATAAACAAAGCCGAACAAATTGACCGTCCAAGCACAATTTGTCATTAGCTTCTTGTACGGTAAAGAGTACCCTTTCATGTTTCTTTTGAAAAAAATGAAGAAGCTCCAGCTTCGCCATGCCACATTTGCTAGAATCATTTCTCTATCTGGGGTCTCTTACGTGGCTAGCGAGGAAGGTTGGGCTGAACTAGTACAAGTAATTTTAAAATTCCATAATTTATTTAAAAAATTTACGGATTATATTAACTGCTAATTTTGCTGTCTTTTTTTTTTAAATTTGAAGTCTATAGGTTTGCCAATGCATACAAAGAAAAAGGGGACCCAAATTGGACCGACCTTCAAACAATCTTCGGTGCTCGTCCACTAGTGGTGGCAGATTTAAATAATTTGGGTGATGATGCGTGATCTACACTATATGAGGGATGCCATGTTTAAGATCTCGTTTGCGTTGGTTTTCTTTACCGCTTGTTATGTTTTTACATCTACTGCCCCAAATAATGAATAAAGTTTCGATGTCTGAGCAAAACCTACCAATTTTATTTAAATTTATAATTGATTCTTTCAAATGTTTTAACTAAACATAACATAATAACCCCCCTAAACATTAGCATATAGTAATGAAAAGTACTCATTGATTAATTCTAACTACCTGCTTCCAAAATATAACAGAATACCCCCTAAATGCACTTCACAGAATATATCATAACATACCAAATCCATTGAAAATGGCTTCATGAAGTCAAACCACTGCAAAAGCCTATACATACCAGGCCTTAACCGTCAAAAGCAAATCCTAAAAGAGTTTGGTAGTAAGCCAATTTGATCCTAAGTTACACAAGTTTTACTAGAGAGATTAATAGGAAGTGTTCTCCGGAATTAGTACATATTACAAAAACAACAGTTTATCCTTACACAGTAAGGTCAAATGACACCGTCCAGCTTCATTTTGGTCCACTCTTCCTTGGCGTCCTTAGGCAAACCAAGGAAGATGTCAACATCTTCCGTGTTCTGGGCCAACAGAGCACAAAGTTTTTCCCTTAGGCTAAGGCCCTCAATATTTGCTACATAGCCGTATATCTCACCCCTTGCTTCGGATAAATCTTGTCCATACCCAATGCGTTGAGCAATTTCACCCAAACGGCTTGACATGGCTTGACAAAAGTTACCCACAATTTCAAGCATTGGGTCTGATCTTGAACACGCCTTGCGCTTGGAACCGCTAGTCGCTTTGTCCCCAACGGACAATGCAGGCTGTGATTCAGATACTGCATCGGTGTCCCCATCATCTTCGCCTTCGACTTCGTTGTTATCGGCATTTGTACCTTCAGATTTTGCTTGACTGGCATGGTCTTTACCAAAGATCTCCCACCAATCCGCGTACAACGACCAGTTTTTGTGCTTTATCAAACGAGCGTTCAGGTCAATCCGTGAAAACAAGCAAATAGTAATAATTAGAATTATAAGGTATACAAGAGTTCCAACGCAATAGAAAATTGAATATGCTTTCGACATCTACGTAAAGAAAGCTTCAAACTAATGAGGCAATTAAAGCAACTCATTTAGACTGACATGATGTTGCTAGATGATAAATGTAAACACCGTGCATTTGAATAAACTTGTCGATGAAAATATTTATCTTAGTAGTTGGTTTTAAACACTATATAATTCGTGTTAATTAAACTAGTTTCAAGTTTATCTTAACATGTGCTTCCCATATCTCAGTGGTTGCCTCAATCATGTGGCTCGCGTTCAAGCCAATCCCAGTGTTGCTTAGCATGTAGAATGGGCTTGCGTAGTTGCGCTTCCACGTTGTGATTCTTGAGTTGATGTGTGGACTTCCCTTCAAGTCGGTATCAGGAAACGTCCGTTTCGTTATCCTCTTCAACTGTTGGAGGCATAGTAACAAAATCCGGAATCGGGTATTATTCCGCATCACTAATAATTCGCGATTCAAGTTTTATTCGGGAATAAAACGGAGTAAACCGTGAAAATTTTGGCACATCAACCAACATACAAAACTTATTCGGGAATAAATCGGATTTAATACGATAGTCATTTTTTTTTTCAATTACTTATTTTTACTAATTAACTTCAGCTTAACTTTAATTACTCAATTATAAGTATATCAATTTCATATTTAATTCAGTTTATCAACTTAATATTTAATTTTCTTATGACTGTAAGTTCGTAATTTTCTATTTTAAGTTCTTTTTATCAAATATCTCGAGTATAATAAGTATAAAATAATTTAGCTGGTTAGTCTAGATTAATATTCAAAACTTGAGGAATGTAATTTTATTTATATTTAAATATTTTATTTGTACATTTATGTTCTTACTGTTTAAACCGATTTCTTTCGAGAATTTGTTTATTGTGTTATAAGTTGTGGGTATTCATAATGTTTGGTTCTAAAATTGAATGTTAAAATAATAAGATGTTACTGTGTTTAAATTATTAGAAAACTATAGAGTTTGATTTTTGGTTTCTTTACCATGGGCATTTCTAATTAATTTATTATATTTTCCGTATACTTGTTTTTTTTAAAAGAATGTACAACTTTTTGTTCACCACATAAATATTTTAGCATTATTAATGGTTTGAGAAAGTAAAACTTCCAGAAAGGCAACATACGTTTCAATGATGCAGTGGCTGGGTTGTGACTTATCTCCCACCTAGCGCAGGTTCGAACCTCAACGCTCTCGCCAAGATGTTATTCAAATTTTTAACAAATAAAACTAATTTATCGTGAGAAAAATGAAAATATCACGTTAAAAATGTAAATATCGCGATATGTGAAAAATATCACGATATATACTGATTTTATACTTTTAGCATAAAAATGCAATAAGTTCACGAGAAATTTAATTTCTCGACAAAATTTGTCACTATGGCTGGAGGTAACCACCGCTGAATCCGTTATCCGATTTCCATCATTTGGCTGTTAGTTCTTTAAGACCCACCATGAGAACTTCCTCCTTACGTGCACTCCAACTGCGATGCCCATCGTCATTCATTGCCTGGTGTGGGCACGGGCGGTTCGCCATTGGTGGATCCATTAGCTGCCTACCATGAAAAAATGGACGTGGGTATATTTCCAGAGACTAAATACTTGTAATCCAAAAGCTATCGTAAAGAGTCCTGGAAGCATAACCAATTTGCATGCCTTGCTACATATAATCAGTAAATACAGAACTAAACTTCATAACCACACATTGTAAATCAGATCCATCATATAACAATAATGAAGACTAAAATACGTCTCTAGCAGTTTGATAAGTGATATGATCCAGCAGACAAAAGCACCAATTAAACCCAAACTAATTAGCCAGTTCCAAGGCTATAGAAATTGTAGGTACAAAATCCTTAAGTTTGGTACACCACGTCGATTTTACAGTGAAAAACAAATAAAAAAAATAAAACCATCAAGCCATTCCACGCCACCCATCCCACATTCCACGCGCAAAATTATCTCTCCAGTTTGACCAGACGGGAGTATTTTCGACACTGTCAATATAGTCGGTTGGTTCGGCAACAGGTTGTTGTTCTGCTAAACCATCTACCTCTTGCTCAATTGGGTCTATGGGCATCTCATTTCGAATGAAGTTGTGAATTAGGGCACATGCCATGATCATTCTGTTTTGAACCTTTATTGGGTAAAATGATGCGCTTCTTAGGATAGCCCAACATTTTTTTAGGAGACCGAATGTTCGTTCGATAACATTACGTGCTTTGGAATGGTTCATATTGAAAAACTCTTGATAGTTCTGTGGTGCATTTCGGCCATTGTTCCATTCGTCCAAGTGATAACGTACATACTTGTAGGGTGCGAGAAACCCTTCACCGTTAGTGTACCCATTGTCGCATAAGTAATAGCTGCATGCGAACATAAGCAAAACATAGCGATTAATACAAGTATATATACTTCGAGTGAGAAGTAATGTAACATTACAATATATAGGTTAAAAAGCTTAAAAATTATTATAACTGAATGATAATGGAATCTAACCGAAGTTATGATAACTAACAAATAAAACAACAAAAACGTAAATACCTTGTGGAAATTTCAACCCATTCGGCCTAGAGACCACATCACGAAGCACCCGGGAATCCACGGCGGATCTGTGATGCCCGGGACCGACGGGGGCGGGGAGTGATCACTAGTGCAATAAGATAAGAATGCACGGACAAGGAGCGGCTCCTGACAGGCTTCTAGGTGAAGGGAGACATGAACGAACCGATCCCACACCAGAAAAAAGAGGGTATCCAGAGACTTGTGAGTATGAGACCGTATAGTCGAGCTTGAGGGGACATTATGAGACTATGCTGGTATGGGACTGTATAGTTGAAGATAGCTTAAAGAATTGATTAGTGCTACTCATACCAATAAGGTGCATCTTCTTTTCTGGCACTCATTCTGAGAAAACTCTGAGGTTAAGTGTGCTTGACTTGGGAAAATTTCAGGATGGGTGACCCCCCTGGGAAGTTTCTCAGGGTGCACGTGAGTGAGGACAAAGCGCGCTGAGAAATACTTGTGTTGGTTTGTGGGGATAGTCCGTCAAATCTGGAAGCGGGTTGTTACAGCCTTACAGGATCCCTCCCGGCCCGTAAGCAAATAAACAAACTTCATTTGCTTGTCGCATACCGCAAAGACGTTTACTGCTACATTGCCCTTCCTTGTACGGTAGCGTGATTTATCCGATTCACGTACGGTTACGTCAATGTACATACCACCAAATGCACCAAGGCAACCCTACAAAGACTAATAGAAGGACATCATATTACTAACCCAAGAAACAACTATAAACAAGTAGACAATTCGATCAATTAGTTGTACGAACCTTGAACCATTTCCAGCGGGGATAGTTGCAGTCTTCGTCAACGGGCTCTAGAGTGACTAGTAAGGTGTTGTGTAGTCGGAGAACAACTTTCAAGACGTTATGAATGTATTTGCTAAAGGTTTGTGCACTCCTTTTAAAGCTGAACTTAACCACCCTCAGCTTAGTGTGGTGCCAACACAGTAAGAAAGAATGCTACTTGCTCGGGCACCGTGACATACCGCAAATCCTCTAAACTACCCTGATATTCTAATAAATAACAAAGACGAGCGAACGTCGCTCTATTCATCCTCAGATTATTAAAGTAGTCCTCGTCAGTGAAACCGACAAGGTCCCTCATGTGGTCTAGTTGTCTAGGTATCCTATCAACCATCCGATAACGTATTATTCGGTTCCTATAGTTTTCCACTAGCACAATTACACGGCCAACATTTCGGCTTAATAAAACTACTAACAAGTGAAATAATGCGTTCATTATTTCTTCAACAACTAACACAATTTCTACAGAACTTCTCTTAAGACGGGCCATGATTACTTGCACAACCTATATACAATCAACACATAAACATATGAACGAGCAGAAGAATTTAGTCGAAAACCAGATTGGGACCAAGTAATTATTTAGGCGAAAGATTAAATCTGGTCCTGGTCGAGAATGCAGAGGGTTTGTTCTGAAAACCAATACCCTAAAAACAATAATAATTTTATGCGTATATATACAACACAAACACAATCGGAGACCCACTCATAGTTTGACATAAGCACAAGTTAATATATCCAGGACAAAAAAAATCATCGGAGGAAAGGAAGGCAAGTTCATAATTCTCAGACATTTCCAAAACTAAAAAAATTACAACTTGCTAACACATATCTTACCAATAAGCGCAACAAAATCGTTCAAGAAGACCACCTCTATTTAATATCGCCCTTACATGAGAGATTAATAATAAATTTACAAATAAATCTAATGACAAAGAAAATAACACTTACTAGGGTGAGTACCTGTTTACAGTAACGGGTTCAGTCAGCAATGGAGTCCAAACATTATGACATAGCCAACAACGATAAGAACGCAACCCGACGAGAAAAAAACCACATCGTTAGAAAAATTGCGAACATCAGTATTTGGTAAATCTGAAACGCACTTACGACTCACCGATGAAGAGGTAAGACTAGTCTCGTTCTTCAGCTGCTGCAAACTCGAATCTCTCTGTAGCTGCGCCGAAGTGATTAGGGTTTTATCTGGTGGGAAAAGCTTATCAGAGAGGGGTAGAATAGTAATTCAACAATTTTGCTTGACCTAGATATAATGGAGCTGATAAGTTATTGGACCCCCTTCAAGATGAGCTGTCCTTCCACTGGCGTATAACAAGGATGAGCCCAAGGAAAATTCAGGGCCGATGCAAAGCCAACCAAACTTGTTAATCGGCCATATTAATTCCTATTAATGGGCTATTAAGCCCAATCAAACGGGGCCTAAGGCCTCAGTCGGTCAGTCCTCCGCAAGCCCTCACATTTTACCGTTTTGGCGGGTCGATTAGCTCTAATTCCCGATATCCACTTTTCACCTCAGCAGAATCGAAAACTTCTCTTTCTCTCACACACACTACACACAGTCGACAGCCAGGCTTCCTCCCGGCGTCCAAACGCGAGCTCTGCGTACGAAACCCTGATTCCGTGATATATAATCCCCTCTGTTTATTGGTAAGTTGCCCACTTTCTCTCTGAAAAATTAGGCAGAATTCGGGTAATGATTCATGTTTGGGTCGTAAAATGGGTAACCCGAACTCTGGATTATGTTTTATGTATGGCGTGAATCTGATAGATGTTTTACGGGTCAAGTTCCGGTCGGTATTAGGGTTTATTTTACTACTTTTTATTTGACCCGTTTGGCATAGGATTATAGGGTCGGGTCGATTATGCGTCAAACTTTCGGGTTTTCCAGTGTACGGGCCCCAAACTTTGAATTTGAAGTGCTGTGATGATGCCAGTTAATCTATGTCTGAACTTCGTGTTTTAGGCTGCTCATATCTTGTTTTTATGTATAGTTGCGTTTTCAAGAATTTTTTTTTGATTGTTTCGAATTCAGGTCCAAATGAATTGGTGTTTTCATAGGATTGATATTTTTTGACTCTATTTTCCTCTTTTCCTATTATTTAATTTTTTTAAAAATACGGTGAATTTGTTGTTCATTGCCTGTTTGACAAATTCAGTGAGCAGGTTCTGTAGTGAGCTGATGGAGGTCTCAGAAGAGGCAGTGATTGTCAATTCTAGTAGATTAAAATCTGTTGTATGGAATGACTTTGATAGAGTTAAGAAAGGCGAAACATTTTCGGCTATTTGTCGGCACTGCAAGAGAATACTCAGCGGGTCAAGTACCAGTGGGACATCTCACTTAAGGAATCATCTGATCAGGTGTCGTAGAAGATCAAACCATGATATAACTCAATTGTTGACAAGGGGAAAGAGGAAGCAGAGTACCCTGGCCCTTACAAATATCGCCTATAATCAAGCTCCACTGAAGAATGAGATGGTAACTATTGCAAGTACGAATCCTGAACATGGGTTGAAAGTCAGAAATATTAACTCTGGAAGTATCAATTTTGACCAAAGACGGAGTCAAATAGATCTTGCACGCATGATCATGATGCACGGGTATCCTCTGGGCATGGTTGAGGATGTTGGCTTCAAGACATTTGTTCAAAATCTTCAGCCATTGTTTGATCTTGTAACGGTTGATGGAGTCGAGGCTGACTGTATAGAGATCTACAAAAAGGAGAAACAGAGAGTGTATGAGGAGTTCGATAAATTACCTGGGAAGGTCAGCCTTAGTGCTGATAAGTGGGCTGCTAATGGAGGCACAGAATATCTATGCTTGATTGCACATTATATCGACGATTCTTGGGAACAAAAGAAGAAGATTTTGAACTTCTTGGTTATTGATCCTTCTCAAGCAGATGATTTGCTCTCAGAATTGATCATGACTAGTCTTAGGAATTGGGATATTGAGCGAAAGTTGTTCTCGTTGACGATTGATAGCCATACCACATATGACAAAATTGTCTATAAAATTAGAGATGAACTCTTCCAGCACATGTTCCTTATGTGTGAAGGCAAATTATTTGATGTACGGTGTGCAGCAAGTACTTTGAAGTCATTGGTCCAAGAGGTCCTCGAAACGTCACACGAGATAACCAACAACGTTCGGGAAACCATACAGCATATTAAAGGTTCTCAGGCAACAGAAGAAAAGTTCAATGAGATAGTGCAGTTAGTTGGTATTAATTGCCAGAAACGCTTGTCCATGGATAATCCATTACGGTGGAACTCAACCTATCTGATGCTTGAAGCTGCTTTAGAATACAAAGAGGCCTTCCTTCAACTGCAAGAACATGACCCTGACTTTTCAATGTGTCCTTCTGGTATAGATTGGGACAGACTGAGGGCCATTACAAGCATCTTGAAATTCTTTAATGAAGAGTCTAATTCTAATATCTTTGTTGGAGTCAAGCTTATCACTGCAAACTCCTATTTTCATGTGATTTGTGATATTCATTTGCAGTTGATAGAATGGTGCTGCAAGTCAGATGATTTCGTCAGCTCGCTGGCGTCGAAATTGAAAGCAAAATTTGATGACTATTGGAACAAATGCAGCTTGATTTTGGCAATTGCAGCTGTCCTAGATCCTCGTTACAAGATGAGGCTGGTGGAGTACTACTATAGTCAAATATATCAGGATGAGGCTCCTGCTCGCATTGACATAGTTTCAAATTGGATGAAAACTCTTTACAGTGGTCATGCTATCTATTCGCCATTAGCTAGCCATGGTCAAAATTCAGCTTCTGAATGTAATGGCAGCGTTAGGGACAAGCTTGTTGGATTCGACCGATTTCTCCATGAAACTTCACCTTGTGAGAACACGAAATCTGACTTAGACAAATACTTGGAGGAGACAAACTTCCCACGTAGTAGTGATGATTTTAGCATATTAAACTGGTGGAAAGTCCACGAACCAAGATATCCTGTTCTTTCCATGATGGCCCGTAACATATTGGGCATTCCAATATCAAAAGTTGCATTTGAATCCTTATTTGATACTGGAGACAGGGCCCCTGATCCATCTTGGAGCTCACTGAAGTCAGATACTTTGCAAGCTTTGATGTGTTCCCAGGATTGGATGCACAATGAATTAGAAGGTAGATGCCTTTTACTATATAAGGAATATGTCAATATTACATACTCTCTGCTCGTAGATATTCTGTATGAGTATATTCTGCAGTAACAGATCTCAAAACTCCTATGTTTACCCTGCACCATGAATATTAGCAAATGTCCAGTTCTGATTATAGATGGCATTAAGTGGAAATTCATTAAGCATAAGGTCTTCATGCACTTAATGGCATTTCCCATAGACTTTTCGTTGTATTATTTTAAGTAGTATTATGTTTTTTAGGAAGATTTGAAGACGGAACAACATTTCCGATATATAATGGCTAACCTTAATACGTTCTTTCAGGAGGATTGGGTATGGAATCAAATACCTCATGCTCAAGTCGTTCAGTTTCTTACCGATCCGCTGATGTGTAAGAGGCTGAAAGAGAGAGTATATCTCTAGTATTGGGAATCAAGTGCATTACAGGTTTTCAAGTTTTGTGGCAATGTTTGATGGTGACTGTTTTTTCTAGGTTCCAGAGACAAGAATGGAGTTAATTTATCTGTCTGTTTGAATTGGGGGAAGGAGATATACACCTGAAGGGAAATTTTCGTTCCGGCATTGGATGAAGGTTGTGTGGGGGGAAAAAAAAAAGGTTGTGTGGAATTTCAGCCACATTCAACTTCCATGGAGTTGAATATGGTATGCGAGGACTTGCAAATATTGTGGACACTTTCCTGGAGCTCTATATGCAGGATGATCGAGTATAAGTTACTATATAAGCCTTCTATTCTTGCACATTAAGTAGGGCCTGGTTAGGTAATGTGGATGACAATGGTCTTTTAATCTTTACCGTTTTGCTAATCACAAAATCCGTTGGTTGTAGGAAAATTTCAATGTCATGCTGAAAATTTCCGTTGCATTGAACCAAGAGGTTTATTTCTATTTGTCCATTTTAAAGTCTGTATGACATTGTTGCTCAGAGGACATATTAACTACCAGCTCATTCCTTGCTATAATTTTGAGTAATATGGTTAAAGCTTCTTTGTCCCTTTGATTCTTATCACATGTTCTATGTATAAATGAGACGTAGATATTTGCTGCCTGTACACGAGCATCATTATTGTATATAAACTAGATATGCTGTTTGGAACCTAACCTAGGTCAATGCATGTTGAGTTATTGTAGTTTCTTCATTGTTAGTTAGGTTTTGCATTAATTTTGTCAAGATTGCTTTAGTTTGGCAGAAGTTAGAAATATTACTAGAAGTTTGGCAAGGGAATATTAGTACACTTTTTCACTTGTGGTGACTAGGAACTACCTTCAAATAGGACATATCATGATGTCCAAAACTAAGGATTTTGCCGGAGCCTAGCTACCCTAGTTTACATGAATTGTAGACTTCTAGCCCCGACGGAGCGCTAGCCCTTCTGCCTTATTTTGGGGGGGTCAAAATTGGCCTCCACGGAGCCAAATGGCACTACGACATGGTCTACGAGAACATTGAGCCATTCATGGATACATCTAGAGTAATTTAGAAGGCTAAAATGCACCATAGACCAAGTTGGCTTGTTCTATTGTGAGAATGGAACATTTATGTCTTCTGTAGAACTGTTTGCCAGAGGAGGCAATTCGAATCGGAGAATGACATGGTGTAATAAATAGGTCAGATCATATATCCCACCCCCACCCCCACCCCACCATTGGTGTGGTGAAGCATTATTGAAGGTGGCCATCAGCATCTAAAGATGGTACAATGTTAATGGGCTCTTTCCCATCCATTATCTTCTTGTCTGGTCATATTTCCATATAAGTTTGATTGCTGCCATATATGTCATGATTGAGCATAATTTGGATGGGCCACCATACTTGCAACTCGAAAAGACATACATTTTGGTTATGCCACAATATTCTTGAGATACTTCTCATGGTAAGTGCTATTTTGTGCTTCCTGTCTATGTTAGTGTAATCAACCACGTTTATATTTGTTCGGCTAACATTTTTTTAGGTGTGTTTGGAGGAATTGAGGATGTTAATAGTTGCACCCTTGATGTTATTTTTAGATAGGTAATTTCAAATTCATTGCTCTTATTTACTGTTATTATTTTGAGTGATTCTGTTGGATTTCTTTCTAACTTCATCTAATCAATTCTCCACTTAAATTAAATCCCTGTAGCTTTTACAGAATTAAGATGTAATGATGTATATTGGCTCCATATTGTTTTCACCTAAATTTGCCATTTTTGGCGAAACTTAAATTTACGTAATTTAAGTAAGAATCTGAATCCCCGAAATTTCTTTGGAAAAATTGAATGAATAAAATGTCCACTATGTTTCTACTATTTAGTGGATTGCCCTTTGTGTTTTCCACTTTAACCTTATATCCTCTGTATTACAATAAATTGAATAAAATTCTCATAACCGAAAGCAGCCTGTTGCCTATCCGGTTACTGGTGATGTGTACTGTTACTGAGCAAGGGGTTCCGTTTTTTTTTCATGGTTCTAACTTCTAAGCAGAAAAAAAATATTTATTAAATTAAAGCCATGTCAGCTTGTTCTTGGAGGGAAAATCTAAACTTCTCCCTCCAAATCTCATTCCCTCTTAAAACCCTAGCTATTTAAGTGCCAAAATTTGCTATTTTTTCATTCCTTCTTAAAACCCTAGCTTTCTAAATGGTAGATTGAAATGGGAGATTTAATCGCCATACTCGTCATCTTCTTCCTCTCGGATCACGATCTTTGCGATGATCACCATCCCTGTATCCGCTGGAATTGTCCTTGACATTTTTTTAGTATGCGTATATAATTTTTGCCGCTCCAATCGCGCAGGACAGACTGAATTATCAAATTGAGAATAGATGAGAAATAGAAGAAAAACAGAAAGCAGTCGAACTTAAGGGGTGTTTTTCCCTGCTTATTTAAAGCAACTTTTTGATTTTTAGCTTTCGAAAAGCTATTTTAGGTGTTTTAGAAAACTGCTTC
>JAUEKW010000043.1:1641317-1652099 GCA_032274785.1 Ajuga reptans
ATAAGTCTCCAAATAACTTCATTGCCACTGGGCCGTTTCTATATTTTTAACAGTCCAAATGATAGCAGTAGCGCATGCATGATTCTCTCCCCCCAAAAACAAAACGAACTCTGTAGCAAAAATCTCCGATTAATCCCCGCACTCTTATTGATCTTATATGCTTATTTTCCAATTCATCCCTGCCTAATCACACTAGGTCCTGATTAGCATCGCCTAGGCTCCAACTAGTCGTTAGGCCCTAACGGGTTAGCCTAACTAACCCTATCAACTTCTACAATCTTGGTACATACATGATTTATCAACTTTAAATATTAAAGCAGAATTGATGTAAGCTAAAATACTGATTACCATATAAAGTGCAAATATGGCACACTTAATTAGACCCGTTGAATAAAATCTACAAGTTAAAAGGCCACATTTTAGCCCCCATAAAAGTTCAAGAAGTCTACTACTTAAAGCACAAACCATAGCTAATTCTTTGTAGCTTGATCAAGTACAGGTAAACACTTCTTCAATATCTCAATAGCTTGGTTCACTTCTTGCTTCGAGATGATCAACGGGGGCACAATCCGAACGACGTTCCCTTTCCCAGCCGTTAAAATGAGAAGCCCGGCCTGCTGGCATGCTTCCACTAATGGAGAAGCGGATATGTCCAGCTCTATACCGATGATGAGCCCGAATCCGCGTATTTCTCTCACATGAGAGTTCTTTCCCAGCTTTTCGACTAATAAATCTTTGAAATACTGACCTTTTTCCCTAACATCGGCTAAAAAGCCCGAATCTGATATTTTGTCGAGTACTGAAATTCCGGCACTGCAGACTAGAGGGTTGCCGGCAAATGTGCTTCCATGATCTCCATATTGAATGGCGGAAGCCACTCTTTCGGTGACTAATACAGCTCCAATGGGAAGACCTCCAGCAAGAGGCTTGGCCAGAGTCATTATGTCAGGGTATACCCCATAAGCTTCGTGGGCCCAGAGATGGCCCGTCCGGCCCAAGCCACATTGTACCTATGGTGCACAAATAAGTCTGTTTACATACTACTACCGGAAAAAAAGGGAATTACTTACACGAGGAAATGAAATGCTGAGTTATGACTTATAAGCATAGCCACAACAAAGAAATAATTAGTTAGTCGATGTTCATTTGTGGATGTCACAGATAGGATCTTCATGTAAATCTTTTTTTTACTATCAGTCTAAAATATATTTTGGGAAAATGCATATTTTGCCCCTTGTACTGTCGCTTTTCTATCTTTTTGGCTTTTGCCTCCGTCCATTTTATACATTTTTTCTCCATGCACTTCTATATGTTTTAGATGTTGCTCCTCCATCAGAACAAATCCTGCTAGTTATTCTAGCATTGCTCTTGTCCTAAAAGCATTGCTCTTGTCCTAAAATTGTCAAAATTGTCTTTCTTTCTTTACAAACGTTAACATCTAAAAATCAAGACCATTTCGTAGATAAAATGATTACCTCATCAAATACAAGAAGACAGCCAGCGTTATCACATGCAGTGCGCAAGGATTGCAAGAACTCCTTGGTTGCGCTGTAAATACCGCCTTCCCCTTGAATTGGTTCCACAAATACTGCAGCAATTTTTCCAGTCTTAATCAACTCCAATGTTGCTCCAGTATCACCATATTCTAAGAAAGTGACCCCAGGCATAACAGGTTCAAATGGTGTCCTGTAATGCTCTTTGCTCGTCAGTGCAAGAGCCCCCATTGTTCTACCGTGAAAGCAATTTGAGAAGGCGATAAACTCAAGAGGAGGGTCCTTCTCGTCTGGATGTGAAAATCTTTGGAACTTTCTAGAAAACTTAATTGCAGCTTCATTGGCTTCAGTTCCGGAATTGCAGAAGAATACACGATCAGCAAAAGAGCCAGCTACCAGACGCTTTGCAAGCTCAACCTGAAGAAGGGAGCACAAAATCAGCACATACATAGAACTCAACCAAAAGTCTAAAACCGATTTGTCATTTGGCCTCCTAAACCCTTTGAAACTTATAATACACTTCGATTGAATTTCTGATATTGTAATTTAAATTTGCACAATTTATCATGCAGACTCTTCAGATCAAGATTTAGAACATAAAAGATATACTATTTCTTGCTTAAGTGTCAAAGAACAGTTTAATCTTACACTAACTTCTAATACAAACCGAGCAAAAGCAAAGAAAATTTTGATTGCATTTCGAGGTAGAAATTTGCTGATAATCATATCATCGACATTTTATCGCAGTTTTTCAAAACCACGGATTCTTAGCATTTTCTTCACCATTGTTTGATGTCTACATATAGGACTTTAAAGGCTTTATACATGTTATATGATACAGTGACAAAATCTATAGTTTCTTTCTATCAAACATGTTTTATGTATGTTTCACATGAAAATGATCTCCATTATTAAGCTGTTTTTTCTTCACACACAAACACCCAATTATACGCTTACCCCAATCAAATTCAAATTTTCCAATCATAATGCAGGACCCATTTCCTCAACCCCAATATCCAAAACAAAAGATACAGATAAAATCATAAAAATTAAATTATGAAAAAAAAAGAAGAAGAAAGGAAGAATCTTTACCTGTGGAACAGAGTAGTAAATGTTGCTGACATGCGTGAGCACATCAGCTTGCTGTGTGACGGCGCGCACCCAATCGGGGTCCCCATGGCCGAGGGCATTTACGGCAATACCAGAGGTCAAGTCCAGATACTCTCGACCTTCAACATCGTACAATTTACAGCCTTTGCCACTAGACAACACCACCGGCGCCCTAGCGTACGTTCCCACTATGAATTTCTTCTCGTCGGCGATAATTTCCAAGCTTCTATTCTCATGAAGCGATGGAGCTCGATCGGAATCAGGGGCGCGCACGTCCATGTTGAGGCATGCCGTGGGCGCAACGGAGTAATTTGTGGATTTGAGGGTTAGAGAGCGGTGGAAGGAGGATGAGAGATAATTGTTGATAGAGAAGAGTGCTGACCAACTCATCTTTTCCGGCGGAAATGTGTGAATTCAATCTCTTATTAATTGGAATTGGGAAGTATACGGCGGCGGGATGGCGGGCGGCGTAGGGGTGGGGTTTTTGTTGAGGCTGGGATGAGAGTAAATGTTAAAAGGGAATGGAGGTTTAGGACAATTACGGTTCGGAGTACACAGACATGATTGTCATTTTGTGGATACATCGCATCTATACTAATATTCACTTTAATGTTCCAACCGTATCCCACACATTAAACTACATCGTTTTTACTTAACCATGAAAAAATGTTATTCTATCTGCTGCTCGAAACAACGAAGTTTTACCATAAAAAATTATTATTCTATCTGCTGCTCAAAACAACGAAGTTTTATATTTGAAACACTGTAATTGAGACAGCGCTGAACTGACTAATATCGATCTCTTCTTTTTCTCTCTAAAAATAAAAATAAAAATATCGAGCTAATTTTTTTTTTTAAATACTATTGTGCTAAAAAGATAGTTGAATTTTCATGTCCTTTTTTCAGGACTATTGTGCCAAATTATAGTCCTTTTTTCATTAAAAATTTTAATTTCTCTAAAAAATTACTTAATATTTTTCAGGACTAATTACTAATTTCAAGTACTCCAAAATAAATAAGGTTATAAAAAGAATATTGTTAGTTAAATTTATTTTTTGGGTTAATTACAAAAAAATTACCAACTTTGAGTCAATTTTCAATTACAACATGAACTTTAAAAGGTAACAAACAAAGTCACAAACTTTTAATTTTTTTCAATTACAACATGGACCGTATTTTTTTTACATCTAATTACGTCGCCGTCACCACCATTAGATCCGCCTAAACGAGTTTGTGTTATATTCACCACCTATTTTGTCATATATTATTATAATTGTAATGAATCGATAGTTGAAGTTATGGTTGTCACAATTTCAACTTTCAATTCACGGTGGTGACAACGACAAATTGTAAAATATATGATAGATATAGAATGGTCTCGTCAAGGCGAATCTAATGATGGTGGTGGCGATGTAATCAGATGTAAAAAAATACGACCCATGTTGTAATTGAAAAAAATTGAAAGTTGGTGAATTTTCTTGTTACCTTTCAAATTTAATGTTGTAATTAAAAATTCACTCAAAGTTGGTAATTTTTTTCGTAATTAACCCTTATTTTTTCAATATATTAAAGATGTTTTCTTAATTAACGTGAGAGAAAAATGTGACTAATGACTTGTTATAAAATCAAACCTGAGAATATTTGACTTGAATGGCACGTAATACGTTTATTATTTTTATATTTTTTACTTTTTCTTCTTATGAAAAAGAAATACAAGTGTGTTACAAATTAGAACATAAGGATAGTGCACCACTCGACTTTGAATTGTTGCACTCTCACGTAATAGGGTTGGCAATGGACAGAGTTAAAATTAGTATTGATTATCTTATTTTCATTTTCATTCCCTACCTCGAATACCATCCTCGCCTCTCTGTAACATGTGGGTCGGACATGGGAATTCCGCGGAGATTGGGTTCCCCATGCTTTTTTATTTATTTATTTTTGATACAACCCATGCTTTTTTCTGTATAACCTTAATTTATTTATTTTTAGCGGAAAGTAATATTGCGTTTTAAAATTAACAGCACAACAAACTAGAACAATCACCCAAAAAATAAATATTTCATAAAAAAAAAAGGTATCAACATCAATTATAAGCAAAATTACCCACTTTAATTATCAATTTATCTTTTTCTTGTTTTCTTTAGGGTTTTTTTTTTTTAATAAAAAGATCCCCACTAAATCACTCATACGTATCCATCTATCCAAACATTAAACAAATCTAATTTATTTGTTTGAATGGAAAGTTTTTATGAGAATGAGATTATTAATTATGTATGCACAAGTGCTAATGCAGTTTGTTGTATCAAATTGAATTTATTTATTTATTTTTAAAAAAAGTGATACATTTATATGTTATGGTTAAAAGGTCATGTTGCAAATAATAATTGATCATGGTCCAGGTCCTAACTCCTAAAACAAGTTTTAGGTTTTAACAAACACATCCTTGCTCGACCCACTGTCAGATGTCCAATTGAAATAAGGAATGTAATCCCCAATATTCACAATCTCCATTAATATGTCTACGTCAAACAATTAAGAACCCATTATATGTAACAATCGACCTAAATGAATGAAAAAAAGGGGGACGAACAACCTCCATTTTACCTCTTGTTTTTTCTTCGACTGGCCGTCTTTGAGGGCCCTCCGCTGCCACTTTTCGAAGAAGATGATTCTGCAACTAAAGGCTCGGGGTCTTGCTCATTTGAAGTTACTGGGTTTTGCTCTGAGTTCTGAGTTTCGAGGCCTTCCATCATACTTCTTAGCTGAATGTGAGCAATCAAGAAAGTCCAAGATTCATCAGTGGTGGCTTTTGATTTTTTTTCCTTTTCTTAACTCATAGCGGGTTATGTTCACAAGGACTAAGACAGCTAACATATGATAATCAGAAAGAAGTTTACCTGCTCCTCCAATTCTTCAATCTTTTTGTTCTTTAATTCCATAAGTTTCTTCTCCCTATTGTAAGACTCTTGAGTCATAATATGCTTCGAAGAATAAAAACACACAAATACTTTCCAGAGTAACAGCTTGGTCTAAAATAAAGGCTTAGTAAATGACTAAATGGAAACATTCCAAAGCTTTGTAACATGTTAAAATTGTCAATTGAGCCCTGCATTGGCTAATAGTATTGACACGGAAGACATGCAAATTTGACTTTAAGGAGGGGTTATAATGAATCAACACCAGGTGCGGTATATCAATTATCAAATACAATATCCTCTATTCACACACACACACACACACACACACACACACAGACCCTCTACCTATGAGAACATGTACAAATGAACGGTTGATGCTGCATCACCGCCCCTCCAGGTATAATATTTACAAGATTGAGCCTAAATTAGATTAGTTTAATGGTATGCAACTCGAACACTGTAATATTAGATTTATTTGTCTCACATCAATGTACACATCAACTAATTGATAAAATGCCTGTAGCTTTTGCATACTTTAGGCTACTATCCATTACCTAAAGGTCTGGGAAACATTGCAGATATTTACATGGAGGTCTAATCTTTTATTAGCAAAAACAATGACACTTGTGAATTCTAGAGATCTGGTTGACGAAGGGGTAGAAAGGTATTATCCAACAAAATCTCATTCAGGTAACAAATGAACAATGGTTTCCAGAGACCTTAAAAGATCCATGTAAATTGCTATAGATCAGGTCCAACCAAGTTATGCAGGGTGCTGGATAGTGAAGGCTATAAATGACTAGTATACATCTTACTTTTTGTTTCTGTCATTAGGTGTGAGAAGTGTTTCTTGATTAATTGAAACATACAAAATCAACCAGGCTTCATTTGATGAACACCCTCTTCGCTTATCAACCATAAAAATGTCTAAGGCCTCCAAAAATTGAATCCAGCAATATATCAGGCAAGCAAAAAGCAAATTTAGGGTAAGTAGGGTGCATTGTATCCTGGTAGTGGCTACTTATATGCGTCCATTTAGAAGGAACGAACCCCTTGCAATGTAAATGGACACACAATGCAGGAAAAACATTTTTTTTTGTACTTCATGTCCTGCACTAAAAAGTAAATTACCTTTCTTCGATATCAGCTATCTTAGATTCCCATATGCCTTGGTTCCTCAAAAGATTGTCATTGATCTATGAACAAAAGCACCACAAGTAAGATCAGAGGTGACCGAAATAAACAACTCTTTTGTGTTGTCATATTTTGAAATATGTCGTCCAAATTCAAATTTGGTACTACAAATAATATGAAAATATAGACAAAGTCAAATTTACCCACCTCATCAAGAAATCTCTTTTCTTCAACACATTTCTCAAGCTTCCCCTGCAGTTTTAGCACTTTTGGGTTTTGACTCAAAGCCTTCGCAACGGCTCTAGATGATTCTCTTTTAGTGACTTCTTCAAGTTCCATCAGTTTAGACTCATAATACTGCGACCAATGTAGAGAGAGCTTAAAGAGTAAGAATTACAATATTGTCCACAATGCATGAAAACATAATGTGGAAAGTCACAGATAAACACACAAAATAAATTGCTTTCTAGCGCTAATTCCAAGAAATGTACAGCTACATTATATTTTAGCACATAAAATTATTAGCTTGAGATAAAAGGGGCGGCTTACAAGTCCAATGGAAAATGAAATGATGTGGCTGATTAATTAAGAGAGGAACTTACAGTTTTCTGGCTTTCAAGTTGCGAAATAAGAAGATCGTTGTACTCATTCTTTATCTGCAACAGGAATAGTATAATTATGACAAAAGAAAATAAAGAACAACGTATTGACAAAGGGACCAAATAAAGATCAAAAGCAAAATAAATAATAAAATAGTTTAAAGATAAAAATTACATTTTCAACTTCACTGCTCAAAGTGTCACTATTTCCCGTACAATCATTGCAACCATCATTATTATGCAAGCAATGGTGGTTTAACTCAACCAATTTTCCATCAGTTTTAGATTGGATCAGTCGATGAACATAGTTGTCGCCAGCATAGTCCCACACACGTTGTGTTTCCAGTTCAATGGAATAGCAGTGTTCTGTTTCTTTCCAATGACTGATAGCATGTCCTCCCTTGTACCTTCAAATGTAGTGAAATGCAAAATGAAACATTACATTTTCTTTTACCAAGAATTATAACTCACCTACTTGGATATCACAGGATATAGTCTCCTTAAAGGAAGACAAATTTGCTACCTCCCACAGCCAACAAAGCCACAGATGATACACATCCAAAGATTTTCCGAAGTTTGACAAACGTAGCATATAGATTGCTCAGGCTGTTGCTGACAGTATCGACACACCTACACGTTGTAATCAGCAAATACAAGTGTCAAAGTCATTTTACAACTTAAAACAAACTGTAACGTAGCCAATAAGCATAAGCAGCAAATAGAAGGTGCTTAGCGCGCACGCGCATACACACACACAGAGACATATAATATGGTGGACCTGCACTACACATGATTTTGTTACATCTTTGCATGGTTATTATATCTAACAACTCCAAGTCAGTCAAGAAATCAGACCATTTCAAATCATTTGAGAAACTTTGAGTTCGATCTTTCACCCCCCTTAAACACAAGTTTGACTTGAATTTGACTCGCACAAGTCATTCGCTAAAGCGCCTAAAAAAAGTTAACTAGATCTTTTCAAATGCAGAAGGAAATTTGATTTTCTCCATCCCTGGAGAAGCCAGGCATGGCATTCTCTATATGATAACAATTAAGTGGAAGTAACACTAGGACCCACCGGGCAAGAAGAATCACTCCATTTAGAAATGCAAGAGCAGTGAAAGGAGTGATTGCAGATTGTAGTAAGGATTCCAGCAGTATCTTGGTCTAGTCTCTCTGCAAGTGGCATAAATGAGAAAAATGTAAACCCAAGCCAGTTTACTGGAAACTCAATTATTTTTTATGCATGATATGCATCAGCACTATAAAAGTGAGATGTATACAGGCAAGTCTAGAGCGGTTACCTGAAAGGCCCAATTACTTTTTATGTGTTTAGAAATATTATCATCAGTACTAAAAACTATCAAGTGACACATGAAAAAACAAAACACAGATTCATAAATCAATATAACTGAAAGCTTCAAAAACTATAATCCTAAACTAGAAGCATTACAAAATTAAACCAAATCCTTAAATCTCAAATATGAATACTGGGCAAAATAGTTCAGCTCCTCTATTTTTACTACATAATACGTCATATAAACTCACTGAGCCGTCTTACAGTACAGATTATGACAAAGCAAACTCTTATAACCATCATCTTTGGTTCAGAAATATTGACAATCAAAAGCTTTAGACGTGGCTAAAATATTCAGAGAATCCGTCAAACCCTTTATTTCTTTCTTCTGAGAGAAAGCTATGACCTTTAAATCAAAAAAATCTGTGCTTTTTATTGAGAGAAACCTGTTATGGTTGAAAACATCCTCTAATGGACTTTATAACTCAAGTTGCAAGTAAATTTAAAATGAGCAAATGAAATTTAGAAACACTACCAAGACAAACTGCACAAGATGGCTGCTCTGTAGAGCTTGCAGGGGAAGGCTGTGCGTGCTCAATTAATCCAGTATACTGTATATCTACAGTGAAAAACATGCGGCAGGTCTCCTCCTGTGTACAAAGAGTCAAATAGTTGAAGAATATGAACCACACTAAGTGTTGTCTCAGAGAATATCAACCAGAAAAAAGAGCAAAATAACCTCAAGAGATGAAAAAGGCTTTCCATTGAGATGCTGGTAGAAAGAATCTGCCGACTCTTGATCGTCAAGCCTGATTAATACACTGTAGTGATCCTCCAACTCCTCAGTTCTGCATTACCACGGACAATAAAATCATGATAAGATAGTCAAACATATATCTACCCGCCATAACATTCATGAACCAACCTGATAATTCTCATTTCCAATATGTTACCAATAAACGAACCACAGAACTGACAAAAATCTGCATAAGTCATGTGGTTTGGCACCCCCAGCACACAAATAAGAGGATTCCTCTCAACCTGAAAGCATTGAAGAGTTATATGAAGAAACTCTTCGTCAAGAATTATATATACCTGTCAAACTTTCAAATCCTGAAAAGTAAAAGGACGAGAAAGAGTGGAGGGGTAACTTCTGAACATATTCTCACAAACAAGGGTGTTATACACACAAGGCAACTTATTTTTATTTTCTACCTTATTTCTGGTCCATATAACAAGCAACTTTCTAAGTCGTAACACGAAGTTCTACTGATTTCATATACCAGTTTGTAAGTGCTATCTGTTATTCTGATAAACAGATTAAACAAGGGATGACTTAAAACTGACAGAGGCAATTTAGATGCTACTGTGCAGAACACCAATAGACTAAACATAGAAGACAAAAGACACTTGCGAAGGATTAATTATCAGCTAATGCGTTAATATTCTTTTCCCTTATGCCCTTTCTTTGCCAATTGTTTGCAAATTTTGCACTCCTAATCTCGAGTTCCTCAGGACACACACACACACACAAAAGAAAATTTAAATTACTGAAGTAGTAACGATAACAACATCAGTGGAATTACTGATTAAACACCATTAACCCAACAATATCCACAAAAATTACTTGACCGCACAATTTTGGACAACGGCGTAAACTCAATTTCAAAAGCTCAAACTAGTAGAGGAAATAAACAATTCGATCAACGAAGT
Source organism: Ajuga reptans (assembly GCA_032274785.1). Taxonomy (NCBI): domain Eukaryota; kingdom Viridiplantae; phylum Streptophyta; class Magnoliopsida; order Lamiales; family Lamiaceae; genus Ajuga; species Ajuga reptans. Next base: position 1,651,585 of record JAUEKW010000043.1, read on the forward strand.
TCATATATTCCTTTTCAATATCACAGAATGAGTTAAGCAGTCAAGTCGTATTACTGGAAGTTGGGCGGAGGATGAAGCGAGATCGTTCCGGAAGAGATGCATGACACCTCTGATCTCTTCGATTCTAGGGTTTCCAGAGGAGAAATGCAATTCCTGAGCAGTTGCGGAGGTGGAAGAATCTCCGATTGAATCCAAATCAGCCGGAGACCGGAATACATCCGCCGGCAAAGCTCCGGGTGCGCTTGAAGTTGAAGTCCCTTCCAGCATTTTTTCAACTGTGTGTGATTTCGCGGGGAGATGGGTGAGATCGCCGACTCTTATATATATGGGATATGGGATGCGTGAAAAGAGGCACTTAAAACTAGAGATGTCAATAAGGGCCGGCCCGGTCCTACCCGGTCCAAGCCCTAAAAAGTCCTAGCCCTAAAGGGCCTGCAAAAGTCAGGGCCGGGCCAGGGCCAAGCCCTATAAGTTCTAATCTTATATTTTTCCTTCTCTTTTCTCAAATACCAAAA
>JAUEKW010000043.1:1659815-1679673 GCA_032274785.1 Ajuga reptans
GTGTAAATCCTCCAGATTAATCCTGCTCATGAGCTAGGAAACTTCTCTTTCAGAAAAGCCACAGTCTTTTCTGCATCCGTCAGGATCCTCCTGACTTCGGTAGCTTTTTCCTTTTGATGTAACAAGGGTTCAGTACCGAAAGATATTCTTCTTGACGTTCTTGGCTTGGATTCCAGGATAGTCAATCTCTTTTAGACATCCTTGAGGGTATCAAGGATCTTCTCTTGATTGTCAAGAAGACTCTCTCCATAGGATTGGATAGTATTCTGGACCTCCCTAAGATATGCGATCTTAGTTTTACTCTCGTCGATCTCTTCCCAAGTTGGTCCCTTCATCTCTTCTTCCAGAAATGTTGGTGCGGTTTCTGAATTTCTTGTTGGGACTGGTTGGGGCGTCTCCTCCAGGTCTCATGCGTTGGAAATCTTCCATGGATGCTGGTGGAGTCGATAAGATCCGTCAAATTTCCTTCTACAGAAATCTCATCTTCAAGGTCATGTTGACGGAATCTCTCTCTTATTTCATTAGGACTAATCCTTCTGAACCTCTCATCATTGACTCTGGCAAGGGTCTTGAAACTTTCTTCCCGAATCTTCTCCGTTCTTCGAAGCAATTCTTCAGAGAACTCCTGGTCCTGTCTTTCCAAAATTTGGAAATATTCGCTGTTCTCCTTTCTCCGAAGTACTTCTTAGGAGAATTCTTGATTCTGTCTTTCCAAAATTTGGAAATATTCCCTGTTCTCATTACTAGAGCTTTCGCCCAAGTATTCCTGTAGAGCATTTATTCTCGAACTTTCGTTCGGATTCATAAACTCTCTTGATGTCTCATCCGTTAGGATAGTACATAATTTAATAAATATTTATGATTTTCTTAAATAAACCTAGGGCTCTGATACCATTTCATGCGTGGGATCATATTTTCATAATTATAGAGTTTAAAGGTTATAAATTTAGCCATCAACCAAGGGGTACCTGATAGATGTATAGAAAATAATTCTTGGGACCGATAGCGGACATTTTCTAAAGTTACGGGACGATTTTGAAAAAGTTAAAAGTTACGGGACTTTTAGCGGAATGGGCTAAAGTTACGGGATGAGAATGAAAATTTTCCCTGTTTTGTTATATAATATTATACTATTATATTATTATTATCATTGTTATTAATTATTAATACTGAAATTTTAAGATTTGTTTTTTTTTACATTTAAAAAAAAACTTCCTATATATAATTTACATAATTATATTTATATATATTATATATTATATAATAAACCACTATCTTATTTCAAAAACTGAAACCAGCCACTACTTTAGACCAACATCTGTAACTTCCGTCCAGGTAATGGTATTGTAGTGAGTATGTTCAGTTTCTGAATTTCACTATATGTATTTTACATAATTATATGTATATATACTATATAAAATATAATATAAATTATAATCTTATTTAAAAAAAAAACTAAAACTACCCACTAATTTTGACCACCATCTGTAACTTCCGTATAGGTAATGGTGTTGTAGTCATGAGGTATGTTCAGTTTCTGAATTTCACCTATATATATATATATATGACAAGCATACAATATTACAAACACTCTATGTACACAAAAATGCAAAGGAATCTCTTTGCAGAAATAATGCATGCATTTTCCAGTAATGGTAGAGGAGCGCCCATCCACTACTTTGTGGGCTATGCGAGTCCGTCTGGTGCACACTTATGAGATACCTACATTCGACAATATAAATGAAGTATCAAGTTTCGAGTATATCTTCCAAGACAAAGAGGTTGGGGAAAAATATTCAATGTATATCTTATTTATTCACATTTTACATATATTAACTAAGTTTTTCTATTTATTTCAGAACGACCGAATACATGCTTCTTCGCGAGATCAGGATATGAAGCTCTTGAAGGCAAACAAAATAGATGGTAAACTCCAGAATTGTTAGAAAAATTGTCAAAAATTCTAGAATTAGGATTGAAAAAGTATTAAATTACGGAATATTTGATTACTATCCTATACAATGCATTATTAAAATATTTACAATTTTTTTTATGTAATTTATATCAAGGTTATAGAGAAAATGGGGAAACCACACCTCCTTCACTGCAAAATTGTTTCAGTTTTTTTATGTATATTGAATAAATACCTTACATACTACATATCCATTACACATATTAAAAATTATTATTTTTATCCTTCACTATACTTTAAAAAGAGTTTGACCCGCACATCGTGCGGGTGGACAACTAATTATATAAAAGTATGTAGAAATAGGAGTTAAAAATCGTTTTGGTCCCGTAACTTTTTACTTGTACAATTTTAGTCCTAAAAAAAGTTAAGAATTCAATTTAGTCCCATAACTTTCGAATTGGTCCGCAATTTTTTTTTTCGCCGGCGGTGGCCAAATTTACCGGAAAACTGCACGTGCCGGTCACGTGACTAATTTTTTTGGTAAAATCGGCCGCTGCCGGCAAAAAAAAGGACTAACCTCTGACCAATTCGAAAGTTACGGGACTAAATTGAATCATTAATTTGTTTTGGGACTAAAATTATACAAGTACAAAGTTACGGGACCAAAATAATTTTTAACTCCTTACTTTCCTATCCGTCAGGCGAAAAGCTTCAAATAGTGTCTACTATTCGACTAATGAAGGAAAACGGGTCAAGTAGTGGTTACTTTCCGATCCGTCAGGCAAAAAAAGCTTCAAATTGTTATTACTATTCGAATCGTGAAGAAAAACGATCAAATAGTGGTTACTTTCTGATCCGTCAGGCGAAAATCTAGCTTAAAATAGTGACTACTATTCGACTCGTGAAGGAAACGGGTCAAATAGTGATTACTTCCCGATCCGTCAGGCTAAAAGCTTTAAATTCTTGTTACTATTTAACTCGCGAAGAAAAAATAGTCAAATAGTGGTTACTTTCCGATTCATCAGGCGAAAAGCTTAAAATAGTGTATACTATTTGACTCTTGAAGGAAAACATATCAAATTGTGGTTACTTTTCGATCCGTCAGGCGAAAAACTTCAAATAGTGACTACTTTCGACTCATGAAACTTTCTGAACTAAAAACTATTTTGGTCCCGTAACTTTTCAATTATATAATTTTAGTCCCAAAAAACTTAAGAGTTCAATTTAGTACCGTAACTTTTGAATTGGTCCGCGATTAATCCTTTTTCACTGGGGTGGCCAAATTTGCTGAAAAATTATATGTGCCGGTCATGTGACTAAACTTTCCGGCAAAATTGGCCACCACCGGTGAAAAAAGGACTATTCACAGACCAATTCAAAAGTGACGGGACTAAATTGAATTCTTAACTTTTTTTGGGTCTAAAATTGTACAAGTAAAAAGTTATGGGACCAAAATAGTTTTTAGCTCTAGAAATAGACTTGTTTGGTCATGTTTTCATACTTTGGGTGTGTCTCATTGTACAAGTTATATGTATTTTTAGGCAAAAACATGCAAATATGAAATTCTGGAGAAGAAACAAGTGAGAAACAGAGTAAAACGAAGTTGCATTGCGTGGGTGTAGGAAAATGAACACAACGTTTGATGTAGAAGTCAGAATCACACATTCTTAGTTTGTTGGAAAGCTAAGAGAGAAATATACAACTTCTTGTGGACGATATTTTCCAATTCTTTCTCCAATTTAGCAAAAATTCTAGAGAGGGTTGGAGTTGCGCAGAAATGTTTGAGTTGGTGACATGACACCTCTAATATTTTACTCATACCTTGAGTTAACCAATCAAGGTGAAATTAGTGATATTGACAATGTAACTCACGTAGGTACAATTTTGTTAGGAATAGCCAATACGAAATTTCAACCAGAAGACCTTCAAATATAGCTTTGAAGTTGGACGAGCCGTACAAACTCCACAACCCGGCCGGGTTGCTACACGGTGCCCATAATTTGTGATTTTTCGGCCAATGCCTATTTTTACCCTACTTTTCAGTGTGATGCATCTCCCTATATATATAGATACCCTAGGCCACTAAAATACATGAGATAACATATTAGAACATCATACAATTGCATCAGATACAATTATTAATAAGACAGGGAGGCTGAGAATAGTCGTAGGGGTAGAAATTCCTAGAAACCATTGGGAATTTTATGTAGCAAGTCAGAAAGAGATGTCGGCTTATGAATACATGCCACACCTTAATCGTTCCGGGAGGGGGATTGAGATACATCAACGAAGCCTCATAGTAAGGAGGGATAAGAAGAAATAACTGAAATCCAACTCCCAGAATAGTTGTTGATTATTGATTTCATCTGGTACTGTTAATTGTCTGCTTTTGTTTGAGTTCTTGTGTATCTTTATTGAGTCGAATTAAGTAATTAAGCAAATCATCAAATTCGGTCGTCTATATATATAAAGTTAGGCTAGATAACTGCAATACTCCATATGTTAATATATTCAGTGCAAAATAACATTTTCCTTCATCATGTCTCGGTATTTGGACATTTTTGCCCTAAAACATTTAAAGCCAAGTAAATGTGAGACATCTTCATAATCTAACCAAAAGATGTCTGTTTTAACATGATTTTCAGTGTTTAAATGATCCTCGGAGACACGTAAATGCTACATTTATCTATGCTTGGTGGTATTTGCTTGTCTTTCTGCAGTTCTTACATAGGTAGTTTCAACATAAGAATATGCGTATAACAACTTAGTAGTTGTTTTTCAATATTTCTTAGTAATCCCTCTAGAATTTGTTTTTCAGCATAACGAGAAAACCAAGTCTACAATTGGTGGCCAGAAAGCCTAATTTAACATCCCATGAGCGTGACACATGATAAATTCTAATTACTTAAGTGATTTCCTGTAAAAAATGTCCCCAAATCAAATTAATTTTGTAAACATACATGACTAAATTAAAATTTGCTAACATACATGACTTATTTTAGATCATAACCTAGATTTTTCTTAAATAAGTCCTAAATTATTTTTTAGTCCGTATTTCTTTTTGCAATTTGAGGAAAACCCAGGATTTTCTGCATTTCCCCCAATATTTTTGGATAATAAAATTCAGGAGGTGTTTGCAAACTCTAGTAAATAATTATAAGTGCTTTTCAGAAGCACTTTAAAGTATATGAGGTGTTTGCAACATTATAGTAGAAGTAGAAGTATATAATTGCTTCTCAGAAGCACTTTAAAGCTGATTTTAAGAAGCTGTTAACACTCAACTTCTTAGAGCTTTTGATTTTTACAGTACTTTTTTTTTCAAACACTACCAAATTCTAATTTTACCACAAAAATTAATTTAAATTACTGAATTACCTTTTCTTTGCAAGCACCCACTCAGTTTTGTAAACTTGAATGACGTTTGCAACTAGAAAACAATCAACAGTTTAACTGCCGACAGCAATTCATTCACAGACCATAACATTTCACCAAATTGAAAAACATTAAACAGATCTAATCGGCCGTCGAGACCAAATCGCTCCCTCTTCTACTGACACCCATATTTAGGAAAAATCTAGAAAATTGAACGGGTTAGTTTCGATCTCTCCTTTCTTGCTGTTATTGTTTCTGTATGTTTCCCCTTCTTGATCGCCCTTCCTTTTATCCGAATTTGGCATTGTAGTAATGGCCACGTGTTATTAATTTTTTTTTCCAATTCGGTCCTGATTTGATTTTATCTTTTGTCTTGATTTAATTTAAGTGCAATGAAGTGTTTTTTTCCCCCTTTCTATATGCGGCTGAATTGTTTGAGTTAAAAACAAGACCTGAGTTGCTTTGTCTGTTGTTTTTTGTGGTTATCTTCAAGGTGTTGGCACCACGGAAATCCGGAAGGCGTAACTGATTGAGATTTTTTTTTTCCTCATTTGGATTTGTTAGTTTTGAGGTTAAAAGCACTACCTTAGTAGTTATTTTGGAAAAAAGTGTCTGAGGAAATAGAATATTAGGGGAGGCATGGTGTAGTGTTTATGATTTAAATGGCTGGTAAAAGATGCAGTGAAGGCAATGGTAAAGAGCATTTCAGAAAGTGTTGAGGTATGTGGCAGTGACGATTTAACAAGTACAGATAATACTCTAGGAATTAGGCGGGAACCTTCCTTCTCCGGTTGGTATGATGAGGATGGTTTCCCGCTTCCAAAAGGTCCGAAGAATGAGCGCATAAATGAGGACGACTTTGATTTCAAGTTGCCTTTGGGTCAGCTACACCAAACTGCAGTTTTAGATAGAGAGAGATTCAATTCTAGAAATTCTTGGCAAAGGATGGAGCGTAGTGGAGACAATGACGATGCTTCCACCAATGGTTCGAGAACTCAGACTGAGTATAAGCCATTAGACATTGAAAATGGCCATGATACTGATAGACATACCAGCAGCGCCAATGGACTTAATGGTGCTTCTAGGAAGAATTCAGAGACCCATCTTTCTGTTGTTGATGTGCTGAAGACATTGTTTTTTATACTTGTTTGGTACACATTCAGTACATTCTTGACACTGTAAGTGCTTTACTTTTTAATGGTTGATGGCTTTTTTTCTTCCATTTATTGTGAATTATTGCTTCTTACAAGTGTGTTTGTTATTTATTATGTGTTTGTTCTTCTCTTGGAACAGGTATAATAAAACTTTGTTGGGTGATGATATGGGGAAATTCCCCGCACCACTATTGATGAACACATTTCACTTTACCATGCAAGCTGTGTTGTCAAAGGGCATTACATGGTTTTGGTCTGATAGATTTCATCCCTCTGATATGTCGTGGAAGGATTACTTTGTGAGAGGTATGGAAGTATTTCATTGCTCTTATAATTTTTTTTTTTATTTCATTGCCATTCATTTTACAACATATAAGGCTGCCTCATTCTTGCTGTACGGTTAGTAAGTATTATTCTCTGTTTATATAATATAGGATTTTTTTTGCCAGAATTTCAGCAACTGAGTATTGCCTGTGCTATTCTTTCTGAGAATTCAATATTTAATTATGTTATCAAAATTAGATGTTTCAGTTTTTCGGTTCCAACTTCAGATGTTATAGGTACTTGCTGGAACTTAATGTCCATTTTTCTCAGTTTTTTATTCAATTGGGTGTAATTTCATTAGTACATCTAAGGGGCATATCTACTTGTACGTAAGGGGGCTGCATTTTTAAGGTTGATAACAGCAGCAGGACCTGTAGCTGCTTTTCCACAATCTCAAAGATATAATTTGTTTCAAGATGTTGGAACGTATCCTTTCCCCAGATAGGATCTTGATGAATGGGTTTGCTCTTATTAAAGTGTATGTGCGTGTATGCGCACACACCCTTTATCTTTGTTTTTGTTTTTTTTTGTTTTGCTTTTGTTTTTTGTTTCTGTTCTTTCACATTGTGGTGGAACCTTGATCCGTAAAACTCTATAAATCAGCAAAAACACTTTGCACTAATGATGAAAATATGTTTCCTTATGCTCACAAAAACATGTAACATAAATTGATCAAATTTGGGAACTTTGTTTTCAGTATTTGAGCCAATGGAATATCATACTAAAATCTGGTTGCATAAATACTTGATGATATTTGGATGCAATTTCTTCTTTCGTGCCAGAAGGCTTTCTTTCTCCCTTTGTTCTGTATCTATTTTCCCATGTGGATGTTACTTGTTTATCAATGATTAGGTGCTGTGCATTCACTAAAATCTTAGAAGCAGCATTCTAGGATAAACTATATATCCATCTCGATGATCTTTGACAAGTTTTAAGTTGTATATCATCAACCTGTCTCATCTAGTTCTTGCCCCAATTAATAATTGGTATATAAAATCCTTTTTTCTACTTTACTCTATCCAGGGTTCAGGACCATTTGTTTTGCTCAGACACAAAGTTTTAGTTATTTTCTGATGCTTCATTATGGTCGATTCTGGTTCAACCTTTCCTTTAGGTTATCTTCTAGCTTATGTTTCTGAAAGGCTGAGCTTGATGTAGAAATCACATTAAAGTTTTACATGATCCAAGTTATGTCTGGCACAAAATTTTCCTGGCTTTTATATGTCGCCTCAATGCAACAAATGAATATTTACCAAAGCAGTATTATTATTTCATTATATCTTGAAGTTTGCTAGTATCATTAACTTTTCTGACAACTAATGCTACAGATGGCCTTTGCCTTTCACAGTTGTACCAACAGCTCTCAGCACTGCGATGGATGTAAATCTAAGTAACGAATCCCTGGTTTTCATCTCCGTTACATTTGCCACTATGGTTGGTCTTTCTTCTATCAGATTAGATAATTATTTTGTTCTTCAAGTACTATATTGAATTGCTTCAAAACTTTTGAGTAAGGGTACTTGGTCTATGGTTTTTGAGCATTTCCTCTGGCTGGTCTTGGTTCAAATTTCTTCACGTGTATAGATTATGCATGTAAGGAGATAAATCAGCAAACATAATGAGGAAGTTGTACAACCAAACAATGATGTTCACGATAATAGTGAGGTATGTACAATGTCGAAGAGGGAGCCAACACCAAGTCTGATATGTTAGTTTTTGGGTAGCAATTCTTACAATGTTATACTTGAGAACTCATAAACTAGGTAGCTATTCCTAAAGTGTTTCGACTAAGATCTTATAAACAAGACTAGAAGGATAGTGGATTCTGGACCTGATTGCTGTGGATATGAAAAGACCGTAAACCCGTTGCAGACATGTCGAGGGACATAGTTAAATGTATGAAATATAGCTGTAAAGAAAAGACATACAACTGAAAAAAGAAAGTTACCATGCAAATCATTGAGAATAACAAGACAAGGAAAAGTAAACCGGTGAGACCTGGTGGCTCCACTAGCCTTATTGCGGGATTCTTAAGTTTTCTTGAATAAGTGTGTCTTGGTTATATAAGTTACTGGGTATGGATTTGTTTTAGCTTGCATATGAGTCCGTACAGGTTTCTCACTTTATATTCAAACTAGTCGATTAGGTTGACAATATCAATTACCTTTTTCCCTGCAGTGTAAATCAGCTGCACCAATATTTCTCCTTCTTTTTGCATTTGCTTTCAGGTATTTCTCCTGAACTGTTTACTTTTTTATCTTTCTAATGTTGATTCATTTATCATAAACCAAGTCAGTCTTATCTTCTTTTGCACTATACACAGATTCTTTCACTTTTTAGAGAATTTATTGTTTATGAAGCATTGCATAATCATATGGTTAATTGTTAAGGATATTAAGTTAGGAAATTTATAAGGCCAATCATGATGTTTAGGCAATCTTTACTGATTTAGAAGCACATTAAACAATTTTGCATATGATCATGCCTTTGCCATGTATACCTCTGACAGTTATTCTTTATGTCATTTCAAATACAGCAATACTCTGATTTCCTGACTTGTGTTTCTGGTAAAGTAGATCACTGGGAACTCTCAATTTCTTATTGGAATGGAAAACTGAACTTGCATTGTTAATATCAATTAGAAAATCCTTGTGAAACAAAAAATTTAAATTTAGTATATACAATCATGAACTGCAAATTGCAAACTAAAATAGGTTCGTGGTTGGATAAGAAAGGAAAAAAGGGACTAGCACATGCATCAATGGTGGGTGAAGCACTGGTAAGGTGATAAACCCAAATTCAACCAGGATCTCCGAAATCTTATCTGTTCAAAAGTATAGGTGAAGAAAGGGATATAACTGTTTCTGTTGGACATATGGACCAGGGATAAACTAGGCCTAATCTGGTACAGTTTAAGTAGAAAGGAGCATGAAAATGATCGTAGATTGATTACTGGTACAAACAAGGGTGCAGGGTTATTGCTTGTTCATGTTTCATTATGTGGAATATCATGCCATTAATTTGTGACCTTTAATGAAGATGCAGCAATAAATTTGATTTTATTAAGACCACCATAATATTTCAAATTTTTATGCCATATATTTAAGACAATCATGAGATGATGTTTTTTTTTACTTCATTTACCGTTTCTTATTTTTTTGGTTGGTAATTGCATACATCTTTGATTCTTTGAGTTGGCTTTTGACTGAAAAAAATTGTTTTCTGAAGATTGGAGTCACCAAGCCTTAAGCTAGTTGGCATTATCAGTGTCATTTCCGTGGGGATACTATTAACAGGTAAGAAATTTTAAAATGTTTATCCTTGTGGCTGAAATTTTGCGTCGTGACGCATAGATTTTGGTCAATTTGGTAATATATTCCAGAATGCATGTTGGGGATTTGGATATTAAGCATTTTAAAATATAATACTAATATATATATATATATATATGTATATATTAACTTATTTAGATATAAATGTTATGCTGTTCTTTTTCTGCGTCTCTGCTGATGTATTCTTCAGTGAAGTACTGCCAGAAGTTTAAGACACAGACAGCTTTTTAATGTTTTTTACTTTTCTGCACGCCCATGTCTGATATTTGATGTGTGTTTTAGATGGTAATTTAATGTTTCTCCAACATAAGTTCTTCAAAGAAGCCCAATATACCAGAAACCAAGTGTATACTTAATTATTGAGTTGAAAATTATGATTTTCGTTTTTTTTGTAGAACTAGCAGATTTCGCTATTCATGATGTTAACTTAACCATTTTCTTTTGTGTCTATTCCTTATTCCTGTTGAAGTTTATTTGCTACTTATTAAGGAAAAACACTTGTGTTGTAGCAAGTGCCAGTTGCAGTCCCAATTCTTGACTGTGCAGGCCTATATATTTTTTTTTTTTCTGCAGAAGCTCCCTTAGAAAAATAATTTAGCTTTGATTGAATATCCATCTTATGCATACAAAATTCTTAAGAAAAAAAAAACATTCAACCAACGGCTAATATGGTTACCTTCTGAATCAGAATGCTATCTTACTCCTTAACAGTATTTCTAAGTATTAAAATAAAGGTAAAGTTAAATTTGTCTCTAACCTTTTTCATCTGTAATGCAGTTGCAAAAGAGGCAGAATTTGAGTTTTGGGGTTTCCTATTTGTTATGCTTGCTGCTGTCATGGCAGGGTTCCGGTGGACAATGACACAGATTCTTCTCCAGGTATAAGCAGTATTAAACCTGAGTCATATTTCAATTCCGGTTTCTGATATGCTCTCACATCTTTGTTCGTTCCTTTTGTCTTCGACAATTGGTATGTGCTGATATCAAAACCGGCATGAAGAAAGAAGCCTATGGTAAGTTTGTCAGTAACCCATGCTTCAATATGAACATTTAGCAAGTTTTTAGCTATTAAAGTGCATGTATACCTGCTGTACGTTACTTTACACATAATTGAGTCATGAAATTTTCATTTTCTTTAGCAAATAGTATATGTCTATTGAAACAAGAGCACTAATTGATCCTTGATTTCTTAGCTTATCTCAGTAAATAAAGTAACTTTAATATCTTTTTAAAAATTCATTCTGTAACTTTTACCACTCTGCTCAAAGGGCTAACTTAGGTTAACTTAGGTTATGAAAATCTGTCTTTAGAGTTAATTTTACAGTTATGAAACTGAAAATTCAGGAAGTTATTTCACATTACTGAAGTGTCTATACTTTATGGTCTGAGTGGTGTATTGAAGAGCCAACTCCGAATGTTTAGCATAACCATCCCATATTGATTTTTGGAGGAACTTTGAGGTGACTTACATGCAGGTGCATTGTTATTTGTTCCTCTCTAGCAACTTAGGTTAATCATTTGTAAGTACATGTGTAAGGTAGTTGCTATCGAGCCATGTGCATTGAAGGCCCACTCATGGGCACCTCCTTTGAGGGCTCAGGGCATGACTCAAGTATTAGAGGGTACTATTTCTGTGGAAAGTGTGTTCAGATCTATCTTGAGGTGCTATTAATTGTAAAACATACGCGATTGGAAGGTCTCTTGTCCCATAGGGTGATAATGATTGTAGTATTTCACACACCGACGCTAGGAGGATATTTGGAATGATGTATATGTTGATGGTACTCTAGCAACTTTAATGACTTATCGTTTTCGGTTTTTTACAAAGGTGGGTATGAAAGTTACTTCTGAAGCCCATTCCAATGTCTCAGTTGTAGGGCGTTCTGCTGTTATCCATACGTAATACTCTGGCAACTCATCGTGAATGTTTATTTAAGTTAATTGTTAAAGTAATAAAGCTCAACAAATTCATAAATGTGCTCGTTTTTACTGTCTCTCTTCATATTTGATTGTGAGACTAGCATCAACATCCCTCTTCACATTCTATAACGCAACTAGCTTATCACTTCATCTTAGCCATAACCGATTCTTTATCAAGGTTTCTAATAGTCGTAATAACAAGCAGTTCTGTGTTGTGATTTCTCTCTTTTTTTTTTTTTTTTTTAACTAAATAACAAGCAGTCGGAATAATTTTATTTTCTTCTAATTTACAACATCTTATAGATAATCATGAAGGATAGTAATCGGTAATTAGAAACTGTTTGACATGTATAATGACTGCTAAGCTCAAGCTAATGCCTCGACAAAGTGGGATAGCTCAAGTGGAAAGAGCACCACTACCTATAACCATAGGTTATGGGTTCGAGTCACCGTGGCGTTTGTGTGTTAAAAAAAAAAAAAAAAAAGGCTCAAGCTAATGCCTAATTGTGACTTTTATCAAGAATTACGTTACACTATTGGCAAATTATCTTTGGACCTTATTGTTTCTCTTATAGACACATGATCTGTATGACCTTTTCTTTATCATGTCTAAATGATCACTGTCCTTCTCACAGGTCTTAAAAATCCACTTACTTTTATGAGCTATGTGACCCCTATTATGGCGATTGCAACTGCTCTTCTTTCTTTGATATTGGATCCATGGCCTGAATTCAGAAAGAGTGATTATTTTAACAGCTCATGGCATATTCTCCGAAGTTGTTTGCTGATGTTGTTCGGTGGGACTCTAGCTTTCTTCATGGTAAAAGTTTTCTAGGTTCAATTTGTTGAGTACGGTTATATGTGAATTGTAGTACATGCCCAATGTCTTCTGGTTACCTCTAACCTCTTTTTCTTTTTCCTTTCTCCTTTTTCTCGCCCTTCTTTTTCCCTTTTCCCTTTTCCCTTTTCTTGTTCCTTGACTCTTTTTCTTTCTCCGGAAATACTCGACTGTAGTTCTTCAGTCAATGACTAAATATTTGGAAATACGAAACAACTTATGGAAGAACTATTCTTTTATATACTTTGGTGTCAGCTATGAGAATTCTCTTTTCCGTGCTCCTGGTCATCTTTCAAGTTAAAGGACTAGGACTTAATTAGAGAGTACTTATTCGATTGATAATGTTTTACATTAGACAATCTTTGATTTCTTTTGTCTAAGAGAAGCTTGAAATCTTGGTTATTGCAGGTATTGACGGAATATATTCTTGTTTCTGTAACTAGTGCAGTAACGGTAACAATAGCAGGGGTTGTGAAGGAAGCTGTTACTATTTTGGTATGACAGCTACTATTTTGTTAAGTTTATGATTTTGCTTAACTTTGCTCGAAATTGCTAATCTGACAAGTGATCCATACCTCGTTTTACATGTATACTCAATAATGACTGATAGCTGAGTGTTTTTTGTTTTTGTTTTTGTTTTTTTTAACTTCAGATGATAACACCTTTTCAAACATAATTTATCTCATCCATCTTAAGGTATCAGCTAGATTGGTTATAACAAACAAGGTTATGAATTACTGACATACCAGTTTCTCAAACTTACGTGTGGGTGAATGGGTGGTTGTACGCCGCCTTAACAGCTTTTGTTGCTTGAGTAGATACTAAAATATGCACATTTCAATCAAAGTTCTCAATTTAATCAACTACTTTTAAAGTAGAAGTACTGGGTTCAACTTTGTTTTTCCCTGCAAGTAATTCCGTTTTAATCTAAATATTAGGGGGGGGGGGGGGGGTTGAACATAGTTTATTGGCCGGTCCTTATTCCGATAGCATTGACGTAATCGTCTTTCTCATTATATTTCTTGCTAGATGTGGAAATTTTCTGGATTAAACTGGTAACAATCAAAATTCTTTCAAAACTATGTCTCAAAGGATTCTGCAAAAAATCTTCTACATCAGGCCGCACTGCGGACAGGAGTAAAGAAATGATATCTTAAATAGAAAGATGAAAGAATAACAACTAGGCTATACACATTTTTTGTATTAGTTTGCATGTACTGTGGCATATATTTACTACGTAGGAAGTCCATTATTGAGAGAACTGATTGGAAGTGGCCAATGAGAAAAAGCTGTGTACTCCGTAATCCCTGTTATATGTCGGACATTTTCTGCAATATATTGAGCATGAGCCTTTTATAAATTTCAGGTTGCTGTGTTGTATTTCCATGACGAGTTCACCTGGCTGAAAGGGGCTGGCCTTCTGACAATAATGGTTGGTGTCAGTTTATTCAACTGGTACAAGTAAGTCATCAAGCTGCACGCCTTCGACCAAGATATTTGCTTTATTCATGTCTATTCTGACCCATTTTCTTAAGCTCAGTTAACTATAATTTATCACTTATAATTGCTAGGGAACACTTGTTAATTGTTAAACTATCCATCTTGTACCTTTTTGTCTCTAATTTTCTTGATAAACATACGAAGAGATTTCATTAACTGATTTTTTTCTTAGAAGTTTGATAAGGTAGTTATAGTATAATAGTTCTCCATTTTATCCTTCTGTCTAAATTTCACGTTTCGTTTGCCATTCAGATACGATAAGTTACACAAGGGAGAGGCCGCCGATGGGTCACCAAGAGATGGGGGAACTTCGAAATATGTTATCCTTGATGAGATGGATGAGGAAGAAGATATCCCTTTAAACTCAACTTTGCATCCGCATCAATAAACTTGAGTAAGTTTACTCTACTGATTGCTTGGCCAATATTTTCATGTTCATCCATTACTTAAATCTATTAAAAGAAACTGTAAAATATACAGGCATTACATTAAAACTGTGAAATATCCATATTTGGAGAAGGAAATAGGATTTTCATACTGGAGTTTGATGGATTATCACCACGACGAGAGAATTTTCTGTTGGTTTATAAGCAATTTGCCTCTGTTGTATGAATAATGTTCACAAAGTGGTGGTGCCAAAGAATTTTTTTTCTAGATCAGATTCCCTTGCCACAATTATTAGAGACCTAAATCAAGCAAGTTTTTCCGAATTGAGAGTATATTGTATTCTTGTTGATATTCTTCTTCCTTGTATTGAATTTTCTGGACTCTGATTGCTCAATAAGATTTTAATGATTTGGCACGAAATGCTCCGTAGAATTCAGTTTTGAGAATTGGGGCCTAAGGCGAGCATCTCTTTCGTCTCACTAAATGACCGGCCCACCCAATTTTCTCGATTTTAATGTCTCCGGAATATTCAATAGAAACGACTTGGATCATGTTGGACCATAGCTGTCAAAGGCAGGCGCAGCAGTTTTCAAGGGTGGCGCCTCTGTACATGAGAGGCAGGCGCAGTCTCGGAGGCGCGCGCCTAGGTGCACCTCGAGTGCCTAGGTGCGCCTTAGAGAGGCGCGCCTCGGACGCGCCTTTTGTTCCCCCAGCCTTTTTTTTTAAAAAAAACACGATTTTTATGTTTAAATTGTTGACACTTTTTAAATTGTTAATCATTTCAGCATTTTTAGGGCTTAGTAACTAGGGTTTCAAATAAAAGCTGAATTGATAAAAAAAAAAAAAAATAATAAAATAAAAAAAAATAAGAAAAAAAAATAAAAGCTGAAAATATACAACACAAATACATTTAGAGTTTTAGACTTTAGAGACGAGAGAATATCCAAGTAACCACTTTAGAGACTATTATCCAAGAAACCCCATATTAGCTTGACAATTGAAGTTTGGACTTTCAATTTAGTTATGTTGTATTTGCATGTTATGTTTAACTAATGAATTTGTTTGAATCTTATCATTTATGTGTTGATATTTGAAGTTTTAGCTATTATTCTCTTTGTGTTTTGTGTGTATGTAAACTTATTTACATGTTTAATGTTTATTTTAGCCTAATAATGAGTGGAATCAATTTATTTAGCCATTGATCCTTGTGTTTTAAATTTTCTGAATTTGTGTTCAAAAGGCGCGCGCCTCGTGCGCCAGCAGGGCCCTTGCGCCCTTGACAGCTATGTGTTGGACTAAGTTCATTGCTTATTATATTTGATAGAGGAAAAGTATAAAGAAAAATGCGAGTTTGGAAAGGTCCTAAAATTGTGAAAGTGACTGATTTGAGTTCCAGGATTTATTTGGAAGTCCAATTTCCTTTTCTATGACTATTCAAATTTTTAACGTGTTGGTATTTCTTGGTGAATAAGTTCTAGACTGAGATCACTTTGAAATTTGAATCAATTTCAAGAGTACAGATCTTTCCAAAGTCAAAATAATGCACATGAACAATAGAAACATAAGTTGTATAAACTCTCTTTTCAAAAAATATTTAATTAATTTTTATTGGCAGTCAAAATTTAATACGAATAATTCAACTCATAATGAATATAAGAAAAAATATTTATTTGATATATTAGACGTTAAAAATCTGATTAAAACCAAAAGTTATTTCTAATTTGAAAAAAATAGAAAAAATATTTTCTTGTAAGATATGAAATACGAGCCAATGAACGACAATTGTTCAGTGAGGTTGTATTAATAGGGGCCTTCCACCGAGTTGGGTTTACTGAAGGTGAACAATAATTTAGTATGGGCTTTAATTATTAAAGGGCCTGAAAGATTACTAATATTTATCAAATAACAAGATAAGGGGAGAGTTTCATATCCTAGCCTAATCTAGGCTACCAAACGAGCCAGTTCAGGTCCCATTTTACAATTATGGTGTCCCAACCACGTCCTACTCATAAAACTACGTCGATTTGATAAGCAAATAGAATAATAAGATTACAATGTTGGACTAATACGACGTAGTTTTATGTGTGAGACACGGTTGGGACACCAAACGAGCTCCTAATGTTTCTCCAGCATCCTATTGGCTCCTAATGTTTTCCCTTGCATCCTATCGGCTACCCTTGCCAGCATGACTGAGTGGGAAACTCCTCTAATTCCAATTCTAGGATTATTTCCCTTTATAATATATACTATCTTTGTTTCTTTTTACATATAATTTTAGTTTTGGACAAACAAATTAAGAGGTAGGAGAAATTAACAAATAAATCTCTTCAACTAAACTTATTATTCCCTCCCCTCAAATCTCTTAATTGTCTTCCTATTTACCTTTATATTGTCTCTCTTTCTATTAATTTATGGAATTGGATAGGTAAGTTAGGAAATTAGAGATTTTCTGAAGATAGTGATAGGGGTAGTATTGGAAGAAATAAGGGGAAAAAAAGATAAAAAACATCTATTTATAAACATTTCATAAAACCTAAAGCAACATCTTAAAAATTGGAGGTAGTAGTAGAATATTGTTTATTTAGGATATTGTATTGCATTATATGCCTAGACCTTGGTAATTTAGTAATATTGGTTCGTCAGTTATGGTGAAGGTCAAGGATTCTAACCACATTCCCATCACGGCAACAAAAAAAACGTATTATATTATTTTAAAGCCATTTTATGAATTTATTTATATAGAACTATTATCATTCTTAAATGAATTAATTGCAAAAAAATGCACGACTTTTATCCTTTTTTTTACAATTTAATCATTTCTTCTTTAAGATTGCAAAGAAATGCATGAACTTTTAAAATTTTGTAATTCAATGCATCAGCAAATTTTCCAGTAAGATTGTGATGATTTGGCTGTCGGAGCTAGAAGGACTTTGCCATGTTTTGAATAGAAAAAGAAAAGAAAAAATAATTTATCCATCTATATCCTTATCATCGATCACAACCCACTTAAACCTAAATTACTTTGCAGTTAAAAAAAACTAAAGAAGATGACGTGTAAATTATAGAAATAGGTGCAATAACTTTGATGATTGTTGGTCTCTAAAGTAAGAGTTCTTACTTATTGAAGGTTTTTGTCTTCTTCTGGTTAACGACATTGAAAGTGAAAAATAAGTAAGGCTAATCCTAAATTTATTTGATTCAATCAATATGAATGATTTTCTTAGTTCGAATTATTTCTGGTTTATTGCGGACGTTGATGACTCTTAATTTTGCTATAGAAATTTACTAAGTAAACATTAGAGTTCTCCACATATGCGGCTAAGGTGCTGGAAGAAAAAAAGGAAAAAAAAAAGAACATGAATAGAGAAAAAAAGTTTGAACGTAAACACACAATAATCAAACATATTATTAAGAGGCATTTTTGATGACCTTTTTTTTCTATACAAGACAAATCATTTTTATTTATGTTGAGCTTACATCCAACATGTCAAAGTTTCTTTAGCTCCGGCAGCCACATCATCACAATCTTACCAAACAATTGATGATGCATTGAATTGCATTTTTTGTTTTTTTTTAAACTCATGCATTTTTTTGTGATTTAAAAAAAAATGATCAAATTGTAAAAAAAAAGGTAAAAGTCATAATTTTTTTTTTTTTTTTTTTGCAATTAACCCTTCTTAAATTGATTGATTGCGTATAGTAAGAAAATAGATTTTGATATTATTGTTTATATTTAAAGGTAGGGTTAATATCAAATTGCACCATGAACTTTGCACGCTTTTTCTGTTTTTAACCTAAACTTTATTTTGTATCAAGTAGCACCCTAAAGTCCACGAATTCGTCACTTTGCAACCTCCGGCGACAATTTCCGGCGAGAAAAATAAAAAAATATTAAAAACAATTTAAAAATCAAGAAATTGTTTAAAAAATCAGAAAATAATTTTTTAAATTCTAAAATTTATTTAAAATATTAAAAAATAACTAAAGAATGTTTGAATTATTTAAAAAAAATTATTTTTTGTAAAAACATCTGACGAGAAAAATAAAAAAAATTATTAATTTGTTTTCTTCAAAATCATGAAATAATTAAAACAAATATAAAATTACTTTTATATATGTAATAATTCATATATACTATTTGAAAATTATCTATAAAATATTAAAACTACTTTAGAAGACTTTCAATTTTTTTAAATAAATTTAAAATAATTTATAAAAAACATAAAAAGTATTTAAAAGCCCTTTTTAAAAAAAATAAATAAATAAATTTCATGAAATAATCAAAACAAAATAAGATGTCTTGAATTTTTCTATTCTTTGGCATCAATGATTTATTCACTTCAACATTAAAGTAGTCATAAATTTTATTATTTATTAAAAATAATGTGATATGTACTTTATTTTTTTATAAATTATTTTAGACTTAAAAAATTAATATTTTATAAAATAATTCTAATATTTCCTAGATAATTTTCATATAGTTTAACTATGTTTTTATTGTCCTCAAAATAATTTTAGATTTTTTAAAAATTTTGTGATTTTGAAAAAAAGTCCAATTTTTTTTTAAAGGAATCTAATTTCATGAGATAATCAGAACAAAATAAGATGTCTTTAATTTTTCTATTCTTTGGCTTCAAAGATTTATTCCTTTCAACATTGTTTATTAAAAATAGTGTGATATGTACTTTGTTTTTTTATAAATTATTTTGAATTTATTTAAAAATATTGAATGTCTTCTAAATTTGTTATAATATTTTATAGATAATTTCAAATAGTATAGATGAATTATTATATATTTAAAATAAATTTTAGATTTTTTTAATTATTTCATGATTTTGAAAAAAGTTAATTTTTTTTTTCTCGTTGGAAATTATTTGATTTTTTTTACTTTTTTATGAAAATTAATTTTATAAATAATATCAATATTTTCAGTTACTTTTTATTATTTTAAATAAATTTTAGAATTTAAAAAATAATTTTCTTATTTTTAAACAAATTCCTGATTTTTAAATATTTCTTTAATATTATTTTATTTTTCTCGCCGGAAATTATCGCCGGATGTTGCAAAGTGACGAATTCGTGGACTTTAGGGTGCTACTTGATACAAAATAAAGTTTAGG